>CM060830.1:17567500-18147500 GCA_030762175.1 Metallyticus violacea
ATATAAAGTATTGGGACCTACATATTTTGAGAATACCATACATGCAGAAAGCTACAGGAATGACATACTGAATTATGTGATTTACTTTTTATAGAGGAAGTTGAAAAATAAAGTATATGGCACAAACTCTAACACATTAGAAGAATTGAAAAAAAAAAAATATATCAGACAAGAAATTGATTCATATTTGAAAGATGAACTAATATATAGAATGACAAATTTCTAAAAAGATGCCAGAAACATGTGGATGCAGCAGGACAAAATTTCCAATATCATGGTATGTACTTATTGTCATTGTAGTTGTAATTGCGAGAAATTGAAATAGTTGCATAGATATTACATCTGTTTTACTGGGAGCTAATCGCTCTAACTGCTGACCCTGCAGTAATCATGAAATACTAAGTACAATCAATTTCATAAACTGGTACAAATTTTTATATCAATCCTAACATCTGACAATCTCAGTCTTTAAGATCATAGTGTGACTGAGTCGAACTACACACTCTTATTGCTCTTCTTACTAGTTTATAATACGTAGAACTAGTTAATATCATAACGAATTATCCAGCAGTCAATCATTAGCTGAGGATGGGAAAAAAAGGGTTCATGAAACTAGTTCTACATATTATTAACAAGTAAGTGGAGCAATAAGAGTGTGTAGTTTGACTCCATCATACAATGATCTTAATTATATGATAGCTTTACGGTATAAGTTCCAATTAACATTTTTAGTTAATGTATATTGATATTAATTAGCAAATAGTTTGTCTGCTTACCCCTGATCACTGATTGGGATAGTTAATTCTTCTACTGTTATCTTCTCCTTCATTAAAGCTATGTCAAGCTGTTTCTCTCCCTAAGAAAAATAAGGAAAAAGTTCATTTTAAGTATATTCATGTTATTAGTGCATTTTCATGAATAATAAAATTTTAAAATACGAGAGAAGTTACATTAATGCAGTTACATTATAGCAAATCAATAATCTGAAACTTTATCAAACAGTGGAAGAAAGAAAACTCTAGACTAATCCCAGAATCCAATAAGATCAATGAAATTTCCAAAAAAAGGAAAAAAGTACAATGAATTAACGTTTCATGCTGTAATGCAAATTTTAAAACCAATGGATATCTTACTATTACTACATGGACATAAAAAAAGCTCATATTTAACAGTGGTTGTATTTTTAAATGTATGTTTGGATGTCTTACCTTCACCTCAGTCTCATGAGCAGTATTATATGAGTTCTCTCCCACAGTTTCAGATTTCAACTCATATGAATCTGTATCAGGATGCAGCACCTCTTCCTTAATCTCTAGTTTAATATTCATTTTCTCAGAGTTACTATATTCATTTACAACTCCCTGACACTGCAAAAGAAAGCAGAACAGAAAATGCAAGCCCATTTATAATGGCTGTCAGATATATAACAAAACTTAGCAAGAAGAGCAATGCTAACAAACAGCAAACATGTATGAGGAGCATTCCACATTAATTTACACTTTCAAATTTCCTGCCATCTATGGTGCCATCTATGGTCTGCTATTTGGCTTGTTATTACAGTTGCAACTATGCAGTACATTGGTCTGCCCCATCTGGTGGCAGCATGTAGGGTGTAGTCCCTATAAACTGCAGAGCATTTCTCTAAATGCTGTAAGTACATCAATGGACAACACAGGGAGTGACCATCAAGGACAATGCTGGATGACATGATTTCTTTAGCAAGAGGGTGTAAACTCTGCAGATATTTACAGGCAATTGGTGGCAGTGTGTGGAGGGCATGCACTATCATGAAAAACCATGCACAACTGGTTGGATAGCTGGAAATGTGGTTGCACATCAACAGAGAAGGGTACCAGTCCTGGGAGGAACGTTTTTTAATAGCACCAGTCAGTTTCTCTCTAGAGTGGAGTGTCTTACTTAGGAGAACAGGTGCATCATGTTCTCAGAAATGGAAGCAGCCACAGAGCTTGCCAAAATGACTTTGCACTGCATAGTAAACAAACACCTTATGAAGGGAAAGGTGTCTACGAGGTGCTTAGCCCATATCCCTGACTGCAACATAAAGACAACAGAACAAGGATGTAAGCAGTGATTTCCTTCAATGTCACAGCCAGGATCCAGAAGACTTCATTTCCAAACTTGTTACTGCAGATGAAAACTTGGTTCCATTATCATGAGACAAGACCAAAGTCTCATCAATGTAGAAGAAGCACAAAAGAAGTCCCCTAGAGATGTCATATATAAGCATTTTGGGATAAAGAACATATGGCCTATCTGTTCAAATTTTGAAGCTATGGCTATAAGTTTCCAAGCACCAGTAAGCACTGGCTAATGAAGATATCCCTTGAAAGCATAACACACATTAACGAAGGGAGGTTTATGAACCTATCATTCTGGTGCCATGGTTATGACATTAGCTTTAGAATAAGAGGTGATCATTTGTATTTGAGTTTGAGTCTCGTTCATCACTTTTTTATTTCATTTTCTGACTTCGGCCTAATAATCCAGCTTTTAGACAATATTTTAAGTTGGTGTTTCAATTTATACACTTAAATCTTAACATATCAATTCATATAATTACAATCGTTGCTTACCAATGGTAGGATTATGGGTAATCTTAATGAGTTGAGTGTCGTATATTCAAAGATTACCTAAATTTCATTCATAATTCTGTAGTATGTATATTGCAGCACATTTCGTTAAATAAAAGAAAATTTAACAGCATGACAAGAATTTGAGCCCATGGCCTGTAGAAAATCATATTTTGCATTATGCATTATGCCACAAAACCAGTTAAAGAGCTCACTCAAGAGTAGGCTACATAATGCAAGAACGCAGTTAATAGATGTTCAATGTTGCACTGCCAAATGATTAATTCGAGATTTGAAGTATTTTATGGCACTAAATCTTGAAAGTGCTAATAACGAGTGGAAAATATATAAATCTATGCTTGCAAGGCAGTTTTAAAGACATTCTAAACCAATTTTTCACCCTGCTTGGCTTTAACACCAACTTATCAGCATCTGAAGCAAAAATGTTTTAACACCATAAAAATGAGTAATGTTCAATTGTGGATCATACATTGTCCATCTCAAATTGCTTAAATATGACCTCTCTGCACTCTCTGAAATTATTTTGGTGTAGTTCATTAACATCATGTATATGTATACCTAACATACAATCTTTAAATGAAAATTGCAGTAAATCTATGTTAATTTAATGTAGAAATATGAACTAGGGATGTGAAACATTTTGTCACACTTCACTTTAAATTACATAGTAGAATGTCAGGAAATTAAAAAATAAAATAAAAAACAAAAAAAAATATAAATTAATAAATAAATTTTAAAAAGAAATACTGAAATTTGAAACCCCACTGACAATGCAAAAAATCAGCTCTACCTGTGAGCCGCTTTATCTTAAGTGTAAATTCTTCTGTTTACAAATTGGAGGTAGAGAAGTAAGACAAGCAGCATACTTGGTGACATCCATAAAAAATGAGATGAAGAGATGTTACCTGCTCCCAAAGTACACTCAATCACATTTTCCAGCACAATATCAATGTGGTACCACTCCATTTGTACTATTATTTAATACATAAAACTCTATTGATGCATTAAAAAAGAATATGAAAATATCAACAATCTTTACTTCATAATGTAACAAAAGTAACGTATTATTCTATTAAAACAGACACATGTGCTAAACAATATATTTGTATAAAATTAAACTGTAAATTCTGTGATTAAGGTGGTCTACAGAAGTTGTGGTGAAAATTTTGCAAATAAATAATTTAATATGACTCATTTATGTGACTAATGTAAATTTAAATGGCATGCAAAGTAACTGAAGAAGCATTTGCAGTTGTCCTGTTTTTAATCAAGATCTCATGACAGATGGAGTGGCCAATTTGATTAGCTTCAGAACAGATATAAAGACTGTTGGAAATTAGAGGAAAACTATTACATTCCAAAAATGAGTATATTTAATTTTTAAAGTAATGAACATAACTTTGAACAGTTAGAACACTTCATATTTTGTAAAATTATTGTAAGACACAAATTTACTTACCATTCTATTGCAAAGACTGCTTTTTGTTGGTGGTATGAATGGTATGCTCTGAAATGGAACTAAACTGGGTTTTAGCCTGAAAAATATCAGAAACTGTAATGCTACAATTATTATAATGCACATTATGTAATAATAATAATAATGATAATAATAATAATAATAATAATAATAATAATAACAACAACAACTTCGTACTTAATGAAAATAAGAAAAAACAACAAAGGCGATAGGTTAAGAAATACAAGTGAGTGTGATAGGGGTCTATAGCAATACAAATGTAAATTCCAAGAATGAAAGTCTGGCACATATTGCATATTTTAAAACCCAAATAAAAAAGAACATAAAAAAATAAAAAATGTAGACTGCTTTGTAGGTCTGGGATTACTGATATATATTGATATCAGCTGCTGCTTGACATGCACTTTAGCCATCTGAATTACTGAAGTCCTATACAGTTGTTTTGCTGTTGGATAGTAAGTAAGACTACTTACATTCAGTAAGAGAGTCTTTGATTACTTCATACAATGGGTTTAATTATATGATTAGCTTCATGCACATGTTCCAATTAATATTTCTAGTTAAATTGAACATTTTTATTTCTACACTTACTGGTAGAGACAAGGCCAAAGATACTATTCCACAAAAAATTTCATTTATTCTTTTGAAATATAGTATAGAAGTTACATCAGAATTTTTGTGTGGCCAAAGCATTAATGGTAATAAAAGACAATTTGGACTAATAATGACGGAATTTAATAATTAGGTTAAAAGAGGTTTAATATTGGGGGGGTGTTCTACCCTAAGGTTTTGTTTGAATTGAATACTGCACCATGCTTTGTGTTCATTTGATACACAGTATTGTCCTGCTCAGCAAAATAATAATCAGATATTGTTAAATACATTAAAGTTAATAACTATCTGCAAATAACACCCAATCTTGTGCTTCTTAATGTTAATGGGATATACAGGCAGAAACTTAGCCTAAAGAAGCTGTTACTTTGGAGTGCAGCAAGTGTTTTTAACAGGAAAACACTATTCCAAAAATTAGCACTACACTTAACAGGATAAATTGTTTTCTTCTGGATGATGAAACCAATAAGCTTTAATAAGAACTTTCTTTTCCATCCTAATTAATATAAAATATTGAGGGGATCATTCCAGTTTAAATGAGCAGAAGCCCAGAGAAATCAACCAGTTTCAGCTAAGTTACAGATTGTGCACTGGCCCCCCTTTACCGTGGAATACAAAACTCAGCCTTGCATATTAAAGTCATTGTTTATTAGAACATTCAATTTAGTTTGTGCAAAGAAACTTCAAAACAAAAAGCACAAAATAGAAATGTGCCCCTTCTGCAAGCAAGATTAAAATTCAAGTAGTACAAATCTTACCTTTGATCATTGTATGGAAAATTTAATTCCTCAACAGTGATGTGCTCCTTCATTAAAGCTATGTTAACCTTTATCTCCCCCTGTAGCAAATTATAAAACAGTCAATATTAAGTCCTTTATTGCTCTTTAATTCACTTCAGTTCATAAATCATTCCACAAGTTTGTACAACAGTCACAAAGACTTAAGAACATAAAATTTGTCTTTTAAGATCATTGTGTGATTGAGTTAAACTAACACTCTTCCAATTAACAGTTTTAGTTTATAGAATTTGTCATTTACAATTAGTACAGTAGCATACATTCTTCTATATCTACAAAAAATACAGTATACATATGTATAAATGGTTACAATAAAAATTAAAAACAAAGCAACTCCTAGAATGAATAACTGAGCCAAAATAAAAAAACCAGAGAAGCAGAAAGGACAAATCATTCAGTCACACAAATTTTGCTATACACATATTTACATATAAAAAGGGTGCCAAAAAACGTATACACACTTTAAGCAAAGATAAAAACATGATAACATAACAAAACTGAATTCACATAAACAGAGAAGTGATGAACACTAGTCATCTTATCTTTTACAGTTACAACAGTTGCTCAAAATGCCCACCATAGGTGTCAATACACTTCTGAGTACGCTGAACTACCAATTGAGTAACGTTTGCAAAAGTGTCCTCAGCTATTGCAGCACGTGCCATTTCAATTTCTACCCAAAGTGCTGCTAGTGTAGTTGGTTTTCTATGGTATACAACATCCTTAAGAGTTCCCCATAGGTAGAAGTCCAATGGAATTAGATCCGGAGAATGAGGTGGAAACTCAATTGGACCTCTTCGTCCTATCCAGTGCCTTGGATAGTGCCTAGGATAATGCCTTGGATTCAGTGCACGGAGTTTGTTGCTGTATGAGGTCTTGTGAACATCACATATGGTACAATGAGTCTCAAATTTGTCTTGAATGCATGAAATTGTTACTTGTGTTGGCTGTTCTGTTCTGTACACACATCTCCATAGCCTTACAACTTCAACAACATTCTTGGTTTTCCATTATCACTTCAAAATTGCTTTCTGCTGTTCAAATGATAATCTTGGCTAAAGCATTGCTAGCATAACAAAAAGTGAGTCACATCTTTTCACAGAATCTCATGCAATACTCTTGGCTTTATTTGTTCATTATTGATTTACAATAATCTTGGCTTCATTTGTTCATTGTTGATTTACCTATCATGTAGCAACGCTATCATAATGTATAGAACATCATACTAGACATTACAGTTTTTTTTTTTTCAGTTCAACTTTGAAATATATTAAATAGATATCTACTGTGAAAATGTGTATACATTTTTGGCACCCTCGGTATATTGATATAAAATCATTACAGTGTTTTTGAATCAGTATAACATATTGTCACTCATATATTCTTTTACTGCATAACAGCCCTTTTTACACAGATATTTTTAAGAGCAAATTTGAAGGATTTACCATTGTTTATTAATGCTTTTAGGCTAGAGCAATGAGTGTTTTGTATAAAATGCAGGGAGTGCTAAGCTATCAGTGGAGGTGAGAGGAAGTGCGTGAATGAGCTCCTGGTTAATTAAAGGAAAAGGTCATAGAGAACGATGGGAGTGGATCTTGTAGCATATAGAGTAAGGGTAGGAGAAATTATAGCTAGAAGATGCAAGCAGTTAAGGAATAAAAATGAAAAGGAAGAAAAGAAGAATGCTAAGATTATGGCGTTATTTTGGTGATATTATTGATGATTAGTAGTAGAGGTGAACCCTGGATCAGTGGAAAATAGTAGCCATAATCTTAGTATTCCTCTTCCTTTTCATTTTTATTTTTTAAGTGCTTGATAGTTTGGAAAGAATACTTAACAAAATGGATGTTCTACGGAGAGATTTGGTGATCAAGTAAATCCAGCTGTTCAGGAGAATAAACAGGAAATAAAAATGGAAGTTAAGGACATTAAGAAAGAAGTCAATAAGATGAAAGCAAGAATAGACAGATTAGAGGAAAACATTGCAAGTTCAATTTGTTATTCATCCGGGTGGAAGAATGACAAGGAGTCTGGGGCAAATAAGATGTACATGAAATTTTGGAACGTAAATTGGAGTGAAAATTAGAAGGATGGGAAATTGCAAATGTCCTTCTTATGGGGAGAAAAATAGGAAAAAGGATGATAATGATAAAGTTTACGAACATGAGCATTGTCTACGAGATCTTGCACAGGTCAAAGAAACTGAAAGGGTCAGATATCTTTATGGGCAAGTATTTATCATTTAAAGAACAATAATTGAAGAAAAATCCCATTAAGCAAATGAAGGACACTAGACAAGCTGGGAGGAAGATATATGTTCTTAACCTGCAGAGTTTGGAATTACTTTGTCCCCAATGAACAAATTCAGCCTAAATAATTTGTTCAACTCCCATGATAATGATAGAATACCTGATGAGAAGAAGCCAGGAATATATGGATTGTTTGGAGTGCAACAAATTATATATTGGCAAAACAAAAAGAGGCATTTGAATAGGCTAGTTACACTGGAGAAACATCAGGTGCAATCTGATAGATAAATTGGTGGTTGCACATCACTTTTGGAGAGATAAACATGATAATAAAAATGGGAGTTAAATTACTGAAATTCATAGGCAGACCCTTGGAGCTGAAAATATGGGAAAAACATTTTATAAAAAAATATGAAGATAAGGTTATGAACTTCAAGATCCCAACAGAAGACAAATTAATTCAAAAATTCTTAAAATATCCACGAGAGCTACACCAAGTCCATTCAACCAACAAAAATCTGGCAGTTGAACACAGATGATGATAGGGACAAAGGCCTGTGAAACATGTTCTGTATAATTCAATGGTAAGTGGAGCATTAGAATATTAAATTGACTCACTGTCTAACTAAGAATAAATTAATTGCTTCACTGTATTAGTTTTGACATGAAGTTTATTTTGAATTGTATAGTAACGTATTGTGGATTTACTATTTTAAGGTATTAAGTATAGCATTATAGTAGATATTTGAGAAATAAAGGAATTAGTAATATGAAGAGGTTGTAGCTATCTGATAAAATAATGCTATTGGTAGAGTAATTGAAATATTTTATTTTAGTCCCTTGGATTGGGTCAGAGCCTGGTCCTGGAATTCCAATAGGCTACTGCTGATGAACCGGCAACTAGGGTCTGATGCAATCAAGGTGGAAATTTTGTACTTTATTTAATTATTTAGAATTTAAATAAAAGGTTACTATAAAATTATTATTGTATTAAATGTTTTTATAATTGTGAGAGGTTACGCCTAAAATGGCCTGGACCAGATAGGTGAAGACCACTTTGTAGTTTTATTTTTCTTAGCATTTCAATAAATTTCAATTTCAATCTAATTGTATATACAATGCATTCATAATAAACTGCTTTTTGATGGCAGGAAAGTGTTGAAACTGGTCTATGTAGATTTGCTTTTTGTTTAGTATTCTTGTCATGTACATTTTGGCCTTGTAGAAACTTTTCTTTTTTTGTACATAAATGTTCATATATTCACATGGAAGAGTTAAAATTTCAAATTACCTAAAGCAGTTTCTGCATGAATACCTGCTATGTATATCAGTTCACTTTTAACTAAGCTTCCCCAAAATATGAGACCATATTTCATATTGAGTTGAATAAGCTAATTTTAAAGTCTACTGAGCTGACATAGCTGATGATGTGGATGATTGACTATGACATGCACTAAATTTAAACAAGTGGAGCCAATAAGAATATGTAGCTCAAGTCAATCTTACAATGATCTTAATTATATGATTAGTTCCACTGCACAAGTTCCAATTAGCATTACAAATACATTTTTCTCCTTACTTTACCTCATTTTCCAGTGGAGTGTGATCAGTAGCACCACAACTATTTTCCTCCTTAGTTTCTGGTTTCAGCTCAAATGAATATGCATCCAGGTCCTCAGGTTCTTCTTTAATTTCTAGTTTAAGATCCATTTTTTCATATTCACTGCTTTTATTTATGGATCCCATGTAACTGGTGGGGGAATAAATAAATACAATAAAACCATTTATAACGTCAGTCTAAAATATAAGCAAATATTGAGAAACAGCAAGACAGCACAGCAATATCATGGCCATCTTTAAGTAATTTTGATGCCAGCTCATGAGGCATACAACGCAGCATGATCCAAAAATCTAATGGTAATTCAGATATCAGTATTAAATGCCGTACTACATTTACACACATCTGCCATTTAATAAATAATTTAAGCTTCTATTCTATAGCCTTTTATACTGTATGTTAGTCGTAATACAATTTTAGAACCAAATTTCATTAGAATTAAATAAGTATATCATCTTGCCTTTTGATTAACATACACAAAATAGAATAAACATTTATTAGTGAAATTTTTTACTTTCTTATGAAGATGACATACAGAAATATAATTTTATTGATTAATTATAAAATTAATAATTTTGAAATTATTTTTTGCACACACAGTTCAAATTTGCATTAACTTTACAATATTATGTGTGTGTACTAAAGCCAACTTGCTTGCCATTCAAGTTATTGGAACTCTGAATGGGTGCAGATGGCAGTAGCATAGTCCATTTGTAATGTGCACATTTATAAATGGTGCATACCATGAATGACAGTGAAGATAGAGGTGAGATGATATTGGAACAGCAACAGAATGAGCAGCAGCAAAAACTGAAGTAACTGGAGAAAATAAGCACAAGCACTGCTTGGTTAATTGCAAATCCCACTTATAACCAATGGGATCGAACCAGGCCACCTCAGTCAGCAGTCAAGCCAGCTCACTTTACAATATAACGATATGAGGTTAATTTAAGAAAGAAAATTACATTCTAGCCTTCAGAATAGATGAGATATTGTAGTAGGTATATTGTTTTGTTAATACAAGAAATACAGAAAATATAGGATCCTTGCTTTATCAACCTCCCCTAATAATGTGTAAATGAAAGACTTGAAGCAAAATATGGTTAATTTTCAGTCTTCAGCATCTTGAGTTTCCTCACAAATTTCTTCCCAGAAAGTTAAACAATGAGCATAGATATCTAAGCAGAGTCTCTATGTTGTTCATTTTTTTATTCTCTGTTGGTATGATGCCACTGTAAGCTTTGGCTGTTGGAAGATAGATACACTCTGTGCCTGTCTCTCAAAATGAAAGTGTGCTCATGAAGTTCATCAATGAACTTAGAAACCATAATTTTTTTCTTTAATTTTAGAATGAAATTGAAACAATTGTTTACAGATATTTGAAAAGTCAAACCAACGTAATCTGGTTTCATGCTTCTCACCAATTTTTCTTTCTAGAATAGTTTGTCCTTTCACATTAATAAAACGTTCATCTTTAACTCTGGTTTTTTTAAAAGATTGAAAAAAATGAATTTTTCAACATAGTAGAAATCTTAGCATACAGGTATAATCTTCCATTTTAATAAGTGGAATAGGTGAAATTCATTTTAATTTTTCTTCTCAGTAATACAATCAAGCGAGGTGTTAGTCAGAATTTTTGCAATAATGTCTTGTTGAACAGCTTATAGCAGTGTGTGCAATGTGGGAGAGCATAAATGATTTTTATATGTGCTTAAATATCCACTCACCTTTGGGTAAAAATTCATTGCCAATTGCTGTAGTATAATATATTGAATTGAATAGAATAGATACTGCAATTGAGGCCATTAAGCTAATTGCCATTTGACTTTTAGAGAAACTGCCCTAGGCATGATTAGAATGTGCATCCTCCGCTTTTGCAGTTTATTTCAGAGTAATAAGCTGCTGGCTCTGTCCAATTTTGCACAAGCAATTCAGCTGTGCTATTTCCTTTGTTGCAAAGTTATTAATAGAATAGTCCATAGCCAATTGATTTAACACAGCAAAGAAGTGTGATTTTTTGCTTAAATGCTGAAAATTTATCTTTAGAAATTTCCATATACCAGGTATATTTCTGTTTCTGTTTACCAGCCTGGTACAGCTTAAATATTTTGCAATAATTATTCAGCAGTCTGAACATCTAATTTACAGTAAAACTTGTAGTTAATATATAAAACAGCACTATGCTCTTTTATGGTAATCTATTCAGAAAACTTTCTTAGGTAATTAATGTGTAAGAGTTGAGATGTCAAGTAAAATGTAATTTTCAAGTGAGTAAGCTTAAAGGTTCTATCTAGCCTTTAGGCAGCAGAGGCATTAACAGATACTTGATTAAGGCTTACATGTGATATACTAATGAGAATCAGAAGAATAACTGGATTTTCAGAATCATATTACACAGCTCACAATTTGATTTACATAATTTATTGTTTAGTTAAGATTTAATGCCATTATTTATGTTACTGTTGTTAAAGAGCATTTTTGCAATTGCTTTATATTTCTTTTTTCTTATTTGTAATGTAAGACATTCTGGGATATATATGAAGTAGGAGTTTATTTTTACTGCATTTATCCCATGCCAAGTAGTTAACTATCAAATCAATGAATAGAATTATTGAAAATGACATAAGCTCATCATTATCTTTAAGCAACTTTACAAACTATAATTCAATTTTGTGACGTTACTCTTGCAGCTCATAGGACTAAAGCATTAACCATATGTATCATGGTGATGGCCATTTGATGGTCAAAAATTACATTTTGTATATAAGAAATAACTTATATAAATCTTAAAAAATAAAAGTTTCAGGAAGTGCCCTGACAATACAAATATTAAGTATGCCGTGGTCAAATTAATCTTTCAAGTAGACCCAATACTTTTGGCAGTATAGCATCAGTGTTCAGATAAGAACTTAATTCTCCTCACATCCATGTCAAAGTATTACATTGCATTTTTATGTGTCATGTGTAAAATAGTTTATATTTCCTAAATTTGTATGTGAGTATTAGATATAATTTATTACATAGATGCCTTTAAAATGCATCTCTTAAAACTATAGACAACATTTGGCCTTTACAATGTAAATGCTATCTGGAAGATGTGATGTTAATTTTGTACACTATAACCATCCATATAACATTTATAATGGTACCTCTATGTGATTTAAATAAAATTACATGTATTGTTATTTGTTGTACAAAGTAGTACATTGTCATTGAGAAGTTTATTTACTTACATTTTTACACTGTTCATTATGTACGAAGACAGTGTACATTTTTAGGTTATGTACAGGCTGTGTGCAAAAAATAACATTTTATTTTACTTCATATATCCTTCCTGATTTCCTATCTGCTTAGAATTGGGCTAAGAATATGAGTTACTGTCAGATTTTAAATGAACTTTCTGGTGCAAAGTCATATAATGGATGGAAAACATAAGAAATGATATATTTGGGTATTTGATAGGACTATCTCACTGTTTATATAATTTGTTTTACTTGCACTTTCTTTTCTTTTGCAGACTAAACTAAGTCATTATTTAAGCTTTCACCATGCTAACACAACCAGCTACAGAACCGCGACACCCTGAACAGTCAAATACAAGACGCGAAAGTCCGATTTTTGTAACAGCAGCTAATATTTTCGGGAAATTCAGTTAAAAGTGAACGTGTCTTCCTGATAAAAAAATTCATACGAATAATCGCTGGTAAACCTAGCAGACATTCATGCAGAAACCTCTTTAGGAAAGTTTAAATTTTAACTCTTCCTCCTGAATATATTTTATCCCTCATGTACTCTTATATAAGAAATAAACACAAATTTGTTCAAAATCAAAATATACATGACAATTATACTAGACAAAAAGCAAATCTACATAGCCCAATTTCAGCACTTTCATGCCATCCAAAAGGCGTTTATTATAAGTGCATTTTAGTATACAATGCTCTTCCCTCTAGCCTAAAAGCCTTAATAAACAATGTCAATTCCTTTAAATCTGCTCTTAGAAAATACCTATGTAAAAAGGCCTATTATTCTGTAAAGGAATATATGAGTGACAATATTATACTGCACAACATATACTGCTGTGTATGTGTAAACATGTATATAATAAAGTTTGCATGATTAAGTGACTTGTCTGTTTTTGTTCGGTTGAGTTGTTCTAAGCGTTCTTTTTTATTTTTATTGTAATTATTTATGTAGATGCAGACAAATTTTTGTAAATACAGATTGAAAGCTACTGTGGTAATTGTAAATGAAAAGTTCAGTGTTCGTAAGTCTCTGTGGCTGCTCCACGAACTCACTGAATGCTCCTAAAATTAACTAACTAACGTACTATCCAGACTTTCCCGTTGCATTTTGACTCTTCAGGCTGTCGGCAGTTAGGTACCTCATTGTCTGAAGAGGAATAAATAAACAAATAAAGCCTGCATTGCCGACCTCCCGTGACTACATTACCGATTCGCGCATGATCATGTTTTCGGTTCGCCAGGAGAAAGGTAAAAATGTTTCGCTGGATGTGCTCAACGGTTCATAAGTTTTTTACTTGTAAGGTAAACTGTAATCATGGTAAATGTCACAGACTAAGAACGACTTTATTTACGTGTGTTCTGTGGTCTTGATCCCAGTTACTATCATCTATGGGTACGATTGCAGTTATAGGCGCATAAAGTAGTAATTTTTTCGGCAGATGGCAGTAAGCTACTAATAATAAATTATAAACTAAAACATTGAATATAACGTATTGTACAGTAAAGTTGATTAAAAAATTATGTTAAATTTCAATTTAAATATTCTATACGTTTATACGTTAGCATTAAATATACAAAGCTTAAAGAATATTTAAAATTTTTGCCATATAATGTGGTAGCTTAGCAAAACAGTTGTCAACAGAATTGTAGTAAGTAAGGTGAAAACGCTGTAGAAAGTTAGCTTTGCGCAGTGGCAATATCGTAACCTATGAAGTACTACTGAGGTGCGATTATTGCTAGTTGAAAACTTATACCAATACCCCGCCAAGACGACGTGAAATATCGTCGGCTTTGGCAATTTTTGAACACCCCTACGGGGGTAATAAGCACACTCACTACCTTAATTGAAATATATTATGTCTCACTTGGGAAAATATTATCTAACTTCTAGTATACATGTAACGATTAAAGTATTTATCATTATTTATGCTTACCAGCGTTACAACACTTATCACGTATTATTCACGTATTGCAGGCGAGCGTGCAGCGATTAATATTATGTATGTGTATTAAAATGCGAATTCCATTCACATAACACTAGTACAAAGGGAATAACTGACTTTTTTGTAAAAAGGAACATAATATTGCAGCCAGAAAGGTACGGAGAACAACGTTAATTTTTAACAAAATATAATTGTAATAATACACAGCATTTACATTGTTACAAGCGGCCTCGCAGAGAAAAGTGTGCATCAGTACTGCTCCGGTAACCAATAAACATATTCTAATCCTCATTATAATGGCCTGATGCCGCATGAGCATTAGAATGGTACACCAGCATTTAGCTGTACTATAACACAAACGTTGCTAAAATGCAAGAGATTAATGTATTGTAAGTGCATTTGATCGGCTTTTCTCCAGTCATTTTATTGGCTATTTTTATTTATTAAACATAACCACCATAGAGGAAACTTAATAAAATATAATATAAATATACCTATCAGCTTTGGAGTCTTTTCAAAATGAATTGGAAGCTAATAGTTTCTTTTACTGGCTGTACTTAATTTTCCTTCACAGTATGAAACAGATGTCTTGATGGTCATAATGAAACATAAGTCAACAGTTTGTTTGGCAACATACATGAAACTTCTACCCTTCACAAATTTTAAACCATAAATAATTACACATAAGACATTCAGCTAATTAACAAAAAGTGAAGTTGAGGAAAAAAGCTGTGACTTTTCTTTGTTACCCCAACATACATATTTCTTGCAATGGCACACAGTCAAGAGTAAAATAAGCAAGAGTAATGAATGTACTAGAGCTAACGTTTCAAAAAGATAGTACTGCACATTCAGGTTAGCTGTTGCCAATATAATTAAATTGAGTTTGTATGAGCTCAAATTAAGTGGGTGATTGGAAAGAGAAACTGAACTTTTTAACTTAAAAACATGGAAAAAATTTGCACTGATCATCATTAATTTGAAAATGACATCCTCCCAATAATATTTGGAAGAAAATAACTCAATATGTGTCCATAAAAACTCAACAATATGAAAGGAGAATGCAACTCACATCGTGCAGCAATAACTATTTAAACAAATTGCTAAATTGCCCAAGTCATGTACATAACATATTTATTTATTTGTTTTATCCTGCTATAGAATTATTCATTCTATTATTTTTATTACTATCATAAATGTTTCTATCTCCTTGATAGCATTGTTAGGGCTTTTAATTTTGTTTTGCTTGATCTTTATTTCCACTTTCAGGATTTACGTAGGTTGATATATATACACACACACACATACATAAAAATTGTCATTGCTGGTGCTAGTTGCATATAATTTTCGTTTTATTTTCTATTTTTTTCTTATAGTTAATATTTTTCATTGTCCATATTTATTTATTACCATATATTTATTTATGTATATCTGATTTGTATGTGTATGAGTATTGTCAACTTTACTGTCAATGTTGTGATTGTAATATTGTCGCTATAACTTCATATAATTATTATAAATTGGTAGAGTGGAAGAGAAGGCCTAATGGCCTTAGCTCTGCCAGAATAAATGCATAAATAAATAAGCAAAAATATTTTAAATTCAAAATAATAAAATCAAAAAGTAATATATTAATTGTTTAGCATAGTCTAACACATGGCAGCAATAATGCACTGAGAATTTATAATATTATTAAAATTAAAATAGAGAGACTCCAAAAATAAACTGTAAAAAAGTTGCCCCATTTAACTAACAAGACATATGAATTAAAATTATTGCATGACTGAGTCAAACTACATATTCTTATTGGCTTCATTTCCACTTACGAGTACTTGTTTATTATTTACAACATGTTTT
Organism: Metallyticus violacea; assembly: GCA_030762175.1. Taxonomy (NCBI): domain Eukaryota; kingdom Metazoa; phylum Arthropoda; class Insecta; order Mantodea; family Metallyticidae; genus Metallyticus; species Metallyticus violacea. The sequence continues at coordinate 17,583,911 of CM060830.1, forward strand.
GCAGACTATCATGTGCATCCTCAGCTAACATTCCATTATTGAATAATTCACAGTGTTGCTTTGGGAAAGTACATTCTGCTCTTCTGGAGGTGTGATGAACTTAAAAGTTTATGTTTTCATCTGCTGAAGCATAGGAAGTTCAGTAACTTGTCTCTGTATTTATAAATGTAGATTTTCTCCCACTTTGCTAGCTCTGTAGGTTCATGTGCTGACTTTAATAATTTCGCTTTTTTCACCGTCATGGTTCTTGGTCCAGAAACGATATGCCACCACTGATTTCTCCATTTGTTTGTATTTTATATTCTTGGAGTGTTCTTTTAAACCCAGTCATACAATAAGATTTGTTTCACTGTACAAGTTCCAATTAGCACTTCAAGTTATGATATACAACTCTTGGGCAAAGAAATTACAAACACTAAAATTAAATAAAGCCTTAAGAGATAAAATACAAGTCCAAGAGTATTATAATTTTCCAATTTCACTTAGAGTGCACATTCTTGAAACACATTACAAATGTGCACCTTAAGTAGCCAGACAATTAAACATAATCTTTATAATTAAATGCAACCTCTGTTTATCCAAAATACCTGGTTATCAGGTATACATAGAGAAGAAACTTTGAGCAAAATATATAATTATAAATGCAGAAAGATCCCAACTCCAGAGCTTCTAGGCTTTAACTCAAGCAAAGAAAAGAAAGAAAGTTTCTGAGGAACTAACCATGTAACACAGTCATTCATCCTTAATTCTGTTACAAGCAATGTGCTACAGCCACAGACAAACACTTTCAAGGTCACACTAGGGCCATGTAATATCTCAAGAAGGTAAGAAGAAATAATAAAATAATAATAACCACTTTATTGCTGTCAACAGACTTGTGTACACAAGTTTCAGACATTGCCAAAAATCTAGAGTTAACAGTGTGCATAAGTGTAAAACATTAGTCAAAATAATCCATAATATTTAAAAAATTATATATGGAACTAAACACAGTGAAGCTAATCAAATATTTTTGTTTCTTTACATTTTGATTCACAATATCAAACTTTCTTTTTTGGATGCCTACTTTCCATAATATATTTATAAAATATAGTAAATTTTAACAGAATTAGTACATAATAACTTATTCTTAGATTTCAGCATGCCCCATTCCTGTGTAATATTACATGCTTTCACTTTCTATGTTATAGAATTGTTATATACAGTATATATTTTTTAAGTTAATCTGCAATGTCTTTAAATGTGTATTGTTTAGGTTGTGTTATCACAAATTCATAGATTTTATAAACTGAAAACTTTATGTAACTGTTTATGAGCGGGTGATAAGTCATCTCCATTCCTCCTGATGTCTCTCATTAGCGATGTTCTCTGTTGGGTTGTGTCTGCACATTCATATATCAAATGCTTCACAATTTGTTGTCCTCTGCCACATGTACATGTTGGGTCTTCTATAATGTGGAATCTATGAAGGTATGATTTGGTTTTGCCATGACGTCAGGGATTGAAGGTATTGTTAGCTTCAGTCTCCCTTTTATTGACAGGAAGGAGGACTTGGTTACTGCACCTTCAGTTGTTGTATTCCATCAATCTTGCCATTTCTGTATACCTATTTCTTTGATTTCTGAGGCTAATGTTGATTTTGGAGTTTTGCTGTAAGCTATCATATTATCATCATTAGCAGCTTATTTTGCTAACTTAGCTGCCATTTCATTGCCCACTATGCCTATGTGTGCTTTAACCCAGCGGAAATGTACAGTCAACTGGTTTTTTCTAGGGTATGATTGCTTGTAAAATGTTAGCTATTTTCAGTACTAATGCTGACCTATATTGCTTTAACTCCTGCAGACTTCAGAAATGCTATTAGCTCAGCTTGATTGTTGAGCATTTCAATCTAATCGGTACTTAAACTGGGGAACTAGGATTTCTTCTTATGTGAGGGCTAATTTTTTCAATCTCCAATCGCTCTGCTTCGTGACCATACAAGCAAAGAAGGTGGATCTGCACACTGTGCTACTACCACACCATAATGTTCATCAAGGCCTAGTTCAATACATCAGTTGGAGCTGAGCTAAGGGCACTTCAACAAGGCAGGCATGATTGATTCTCCAAGTGTGAATTGCAAAGTGTCATTTGTTTTCTACAGGCAGAAGAAAATAGTGCAGCAAAATGAATTGTGTTTATGGTGCACACTGTATGAATCAGGGTGTTGTGCATGAATGGTGTAGGAAATTTAAAGAAGAGTGAATTGATGTTCATGATGAAGATGAAAAGTATACAGGTCTGATGCTAGTAAAGAACCTTGTTCAGCGAGTGATTCAACAGAGACTGAGGTTTACCATCTGTGAGTTTAATGTGGAATTTCCGAACATTTCAAGGTAAGCTACCTACATGCTCGTTATAGAACACCTATGCTATTGGAAACTTTGTGCACACTGGGATCCCAAAAAAGACTTCTCTCCATATGCTGGTGGCAACTTTCTATGAAGAAGGTATTGGAAAGTTCATCTATCGACATGACAAATGCCTTAATCTTCACAGTAGCTATATGGAAAATTAACAGTGACCGTGCTTGACTCCTGATAATAAAACCATTTTGTGATTAACATTTGTCTTTTTGTTAAGTCCCATTGGAGGTTGAAAAAAAATAGCTCTGATATTATAGCAGCTGCCATTACTATTTACAATTAATAGGATTAGTCTCTATACATATTGTGAGATCACAATAGACTTTTTTTCTATAGACTTTTCAACTTGAAGTTCTTTTATTAAGTCTGTAAATTCTTATACAGTGTTTTTGCAAAAATAAGAGCCTATTTAGGTTACTAATAGCTGTGCTACCCTAGAGTTTTATGCCATATAGTATAAGAAGATAAATTATACCATAATATGCCATTTTCAGTAGAGCAGTATACAGATGTTTTGAGAGTTCCCTTAACAGACAAAATCCCATGCCTATTTTCTTGCATATGTGATCTACATAGTTATATGTCAGATATCTATTAATGTATAATCTCAAGAAATTAACACAATGAGTTGATTCTACCACTTTTCCATTAAATATATTTCCAGATTATTATTCTTATTGTTACAATACTGGAAGTGTTCAATTTTTGTCTAGTTTAAATTAATTTTTTTATCATTATTCCCAAGAGGTAAGGCAAAGATACAAAGCTTCATATTGATCATGAAACAATGTGAGCAAAAACAGCACAAATTATTCACAAAGAAATTGACAAAATAACACAGAAAGACTGGGAATCATGCTGAAAAATAACAAGAAAGCAACAATAGGCAACAAAATTTTAGAATCTGTAATTATATATTGAAGTAAATGAATCTGGTGACAATAAAATCAATGAACAGCTGCTAGTTCTGCCACAATAAGTTAATTATTGATAACTGATATTGCGCTACAGTATGCAAGTAAGGAGGATGGGTTAGTGATCTGGCAATGTTCTACTAATATCACTTCTCTCATTGCTGCTGCCTAAAACTCTTGCCATTTGACAAGCATTGCAAACAGATAAAAAAAAAACAAAAAAAAAAAACTAACATATTTAATATCTTATCTCTTTAATATGAATTAACACAGCAAATATAACAAAATCAATATATCATGCATTATGAGCAGACACATTGACCAGCACAACAGAAATGGAGAGATCAAAGACTTAGGAGTGTGGGGAGGGAAGAGGGATTACTGATAATGCATTACAAGTACAATATAGAAATGCAATGCTGTGGAACATTTTTAATGGTGTTTAACGTCCGTTTTAACTACTGTGGCATTACAGGTAATAGACACTGGTGACATCAGATGAAATTGGGAGCGAAATGTCCCTAACCTAGATTCAGAGTATCTTCTGGCATTTAAATTGTTGAGGACTACGGAAATCTTATAAAAAATCTCAGTCAGGGAGGAAAGTCTTAGGGGATTAGATCTACATTTCTGCACAGGAATACCTACCTTAGCAACATTGGCATCTGTGTAGGTATGCTAAACTTTGCTTTCCCATCATTGTAAATATATATTTTTTTTACTTAAGGGCTTCTAGCTCTCATGGTCCCCTCAAATTAGATGCCCGAGCAAAGCTGTTCTCATAAAATTTCACAGTCTTATGTTTTTGCCTTGAAATTACGTGGCTGGATAAAGCTCTTTCAACCACTTCATCCTTAAAAGTATGTTTTGCGCTCATGTACCAAAAGCTGTTTGCTCAAATTTCATGCTTATGGGGCTTCTTGCTCTAATATGTGACGAGTTTTCAAAGTAGATGTTTGGTTAAAGCTCATTCCAAAAACTTCACTTTGTAGGCTTCATTCCCTCATAAATAAAAAAATGTGCTTTAAATAAGATTACCCCTTAAAGCTTTTCCACAAACTTCACACTTATGTGGCTTCTTTCCCTTATGAATCAAAAGACCTTCAAAGTAGATGAATGATTACAGCTCTTCCCACAAATTTCACACTTGTACGATTTTTGCCATCACAAATTCAAAGATGTTTTCTTAGGTAGATTAAAATGCAAAACTTTTCCCACAATTTCACATTGTAGGGATTTTTGTCCTCATGAATCACAAGATGTTTTCCTAAAGTGGATGAATATGTAAAGGTGTTCCCACAAAGTTCACACATAAACGTTTCTTGTCCAAATGAATCGAAAGATGTTTCCTCAAATCAAACGTCCTGCTATAGCTCTTCCCACAAACTTCACACTTATGGGGCTTAGTGCCCTCATGACTCAAAAGATGAGCTTTCAAAGTAGATGATCGGGTATAACTCTTCCCACAAACTTCACACTTATGTGGTTTCTTGCCCTCATGAATCAAAATATGCTCCCTCAGATTAGACTGATAGTAAAAGTTCTTTCCACAAATTTCACAATTATGGGGTTTTCTGCCCTCATGAATCAAAAAATGAGCCCTCAAATTTGATGAACGACTATAGCTCTTCCCACAAACTTTACACTTATGGGGTTTCCTGCCCTCATGAATCAAAAGATGAGCCTTCAAATTAGATGCTAAGGTAAAGCACTTCCCACATACTTTACACTTATGTGCTTTAGTGCCTTCATGAATTAATAGATGTCTCTTCATATGATTTGTATGAATGAAGCACTTACCACATACTTCACATTTATGGGATTTCCTGCCTTCATGAATTAAAAGATGAGCCTTCAAAGTAGATGACTGGGTAAAGCTCTTCCCACAAACTTCACACTTATGCGGTTTCTTGCCTTCATGATTTAAAAGATGGTTTCTTAAATTAGATGGATAGTAAAAGCTTCTTCCACAAACGTCACAATTATGGGGCTTCCTGCCCTCATGCATCAAAAGATGAGCCCTCAAATAAGATGAACTAGTATAGCTCTTCCCACAAACTTCACACATATGTGGCTTCCTGCCCTCATGAATCAATAGATGATTCCTCATATTACATGCCTGAGTAAAGCTTTTCCCGCAAAGTTCACACTTATGTGGTGACTTGCCTTCATGAATAGAAATATGATTTGCCAATGCTGATGGCTGAATAAAACTTTTTTCACAGACACTACACTTATGTTTTCCTTTAGACTCATGCATTAGCATATGTTCTTTTAAAGATGAAGAATTAGTGAAAGTGCTAGCACAAAATTTGCAAGTGAATGTCTGTATCTCTGTGTTGTATTTTCTTTTCAATACACCATCAGTAACTGAAGAGGATGTGTTGTTCCAATAGCTGGACAGATTTTCTGTATGTGATCTGAAATGTGAAGAATAGAAATTGTTAGCACTGTACAACATGGGTTAGGTGATGAAAGACATATTTGCTAAAGGCTTAGGTACATTATTTAAACTAATATATGTTTAAAAACTATACATATTATTCTTCACAGTTAATAACAAATTTTATTAATAAAATGTGCTTGCTATTTTCCACTTTTATGTTTTTTTACAAAAATTTCAGTTATAACAATTCATATAAATGCTGTATTATTTCTAAAAGTAATGCTTATTTAGCAATTCTTGAGCCCAATATTTCCAAGAAGCACTCTTTCATATTAGCAGATGTTACTTTTGTCTATTGTGCCCAACCAATTGTTTGGCTTTGCCCATGGTTTACTCAAAAACTGTATTTATTGTATAACACGAGAAATATAATCCTACATTTCTATTTTACTGAAAGTAGGAAACCAACTTACAAATTACCCCTAATTTTGGTATTTTTTTTCTGTTTTTTTTAAATGCTATAATTTTTGCTACTGTGAACACTTTTGCTGCTAATTAATCTAAAGTTAACAGTGAAGTATGTGACTGGAAATTATGTAAAAAATATTCCCTTTTTTAGTATTAGCATTATAGTTAAAATGTTTTGCTGACAAAAGATTGCATTAGTAAAAGGAACAATATAACTCATTCCTGTAAAAGAAACATTTGTTAGAAACATATTGCAGAAGTAAATGCAAGTGAAAAAAATAAAATTAACATTTAACACATAAAGCAACAGGTTTTTCCTGCATTACTACTGATATGCTCTATAAATAAAATGGATTTTATTCCAAAAATGCATATTCTATAATTATGCAATTTTTAAATGATGAAATCACTCAAATTTCGCTAACTTGGACATGTTTCAAAGGCTATTGCCTTCATCATCAGCATAGTCACCTTCCCAATATTATTCAGATTTCACTCTATAGATTTTACAAATTTAGTGATGAAGTTACTGTTGTTTGGAAGATCAAAATTAACTAAATTTTCTTTAGTTTTAAATGGCAGGGATTTTCACAGTGAAATATAGAATAACACTGCATATCTTTATAAGGAAATCATTCAAATTTCACTAATTTTAGTGATTTTCTTATAAAGGATTGCAGTATTAAATGTTCTTCCTTTTGTTTATGAATATATTTTCCCATACTGTTAATTCTATGGGTTTTTAAAGAGCTTTTAAGAGTTTTGGTTCATTTTGTAATTTGTGGTTTATTACCAGATTTCTCCATGTATTTATATTTTACATTTTTCATGTGTTCCCCCCCATTTTGCCTATATATTTCATACTGCAGTCTTTGCAACTAATTTTGTGAATGCCAGATTTTTTTCCCTGGAAAAAGTTTGTCTTTTGTATTGGTTTTTAGGAAGTTTTTAAACTACATTTGTTTACTTGAGCTAAAATAATGTTTACATCTTAAAAAAATCTTCTGGAATTTTTGTGTGCCCATGGATGCAATGTGAATTTCTTGTACATAAACTGAATGAATTTTTATTTCAGCAAACAACCTTATAGTTAAATTTACATTAATAAACAGAATATCTAAAAATTTAACAATACCAAGCTAAGGTTCTCCCACACCTTAACCACCATGCTATATGTATGATAAAGGCCCCCTAAAATAAATTACTATTTTTACAACTGTGTGTGCCCACAAGCTCTCTCTTATGCTTCTCCTCCACTTATCCCTTATTTTTCTTAAGAATTTACCAAGCTTATTTATTTTCTCTGCCCTCATACCTGACAATATGTTAATTATCACTATATCTTTTAGAAATAATACCCCTGTACACATCCATGCAAGACCTGTTCTTCCATATTGATTACAATTATCTGCATATTTCTCCTGTCCTCAATTTATTTTAATCACTTTATATAAGTCTAAAAAACTTTTATCCTCAAAGCTAATCCAAATCTCTTGCTTTTCTATATCTTCTACCCTCTGCCTCACTTCTTCCCAAAATCCACTGACATTTACTTTCACTGTTGTCACACATCCATCATTCCAATTTCATCTAATAGTTTCCCCAAACCAACTCTATCTTCTCAATATATCTCTTTAGTACACTGTTATTATGTAATTTTAAAGATTTGTGCCAATATTTCAAGATTCTCTCCACTATTATACCTTTCCTTCCTACTTTTCCTATTTCTGCCAAACTCTTCCTCCCTCAGCATTCTTTTTGGTAACCCCAGAACTTCTTTACAAAACTTTCTATGTACCACATGTCCATCCCTTTGATATTCCCAAATTTCTATTCCATATTATTGGCAATGTGGGAACTTTACACAAACTTATTCTGACAGTTTTCATAGCTAATTTACCTTTAATTTGTGCATATTTGAACTGCAATTCCCATCTTCCATTATTCGTAAATCTCATCCCCAAATAATAAAATTCTTTCACTACCTTTATTAGATCTCTCTCTTTCCTTATTTTGATTCTTTTTAAATACTATTATCTTTGATTTTTTTACTCTTTATCCTTAGATCTCATTCAGAACAAAATCTAGTAATTTCATCAATGGCATATTGTAATCCTATCTAGGTTACTGCTGCTATTATTAGATCATCAGTGAAAAGCAAATTTTGCCTCATATGATCTGTATTCTATTACCTTTACATCTGACACAAAACCTAATTCCTTCATGTAATTTTTGAACTTCTAGGATAAATTCAACAGTGGATAAATTCAACACTGACTCCCTTGCATTTGTATCTCTATTTATGGTATGAAATTTTATTTCTTAAATATTTATCTACTATAATATGAATTATCTTTGTATTATCTATTGTTTTTTTCCTTTTTTGAAACCTGCTCGAAATTCTGATAATTTATCTTCCATTTTTGCCCACTCAGGCAACCTTCCAGCAATATGTCAGTGTATACTTTACCAAAGATGGATAACAGACTAATTCCTCTATAGTTGCTTGAATTATTTATATCATTTTTTCCTTTATTTTCTTTGTATAAACCTATTTCAAACCACTTCTTTCCCAAGGGAAAGTTTAAAATTTTAAAAGGTTTAAGATGTTCAACACTCTTGAGCATTTCATTCTTTAAATAACTAAAATTCAGGAAATGTTTCGTGAACATCATTCACATTGTCCACTGACTTATTATTTGTGTCAGTTTTCACATATTTCTTTATTAAAATCTTTTCCCTTACGTTAAGTTCCTTGGGATGTTGAACAACTTTTAATAAAGAGAAGCTTTTTTCTATTTCAAGATTTTTATTCCAGAAATGTGCTGCTCGGCTGATTTTTCTATCTATTTGTAATGGATATTTCTCCAACATTCCTTATTTCCCTTGGTCTTGCCTATGTATATTTTTTCACAGTCTTTACAATTTATTTGGTATATACTTGATTTTTTCTTTGGGTTTGGAATCTGCTTTATTTAACTTCATTAATTTGCCAACACTGTATCTGTTCTAAAGTACTGTTTGAAAATGTATTGAAATTTACTATTGGCTTGCAGGTGTAAGTAAATTTTTTGTAAGTTTTTTCTTTTGATAAGGCAGGTAATGGTAATTTACTTAATTTCCTTTTGTTTTAGGAATTTTTTGAATCAGGTTTCAACAGTGTGGTATACAGATTAGTTAATGCACCACTTAATAAAGAATATAAAAAAGAATACCTGCATATAATAGAAAAAGTCACTTCTAATGGGTTCGAAAAACAGTTGTTTGATCACAAAATTAAAAGATTTCTAAAACAAAAGGAAATTAAGCAAATTGCCATTTTGACTGCCTTATCAAAAGAAAAAACTTACAAAAAATTCACTTATCACCCACAAGCCAATAGGTACATTTCAAAAATTTTTCAAATAGTACAATATTACATTTCAGAACAGATACAGCATTGGCAAATTATTGAAGAAAAAATAATATATATATCAGATCAATTGTAAAGACTGTGAAAAAATATACATAGGCAGCAAGACCAAGAGAAAATATAGGCATCAGATTGAAGGAATGCTGGAGAAATATCCATTACAAATAGAAAAATCAGCCATAGAAGCACATTTCTGGAATGAAAATCATGAAATAGAAAAAGACTTCTCTTTATTAAAAGCTGTTCAATATCCCAAGGAGCTTGAAACATGAGAAAAGATTTTCTTAAAGAAAAATATTGTTATAAACGCATGAATTTCAATATTCCGGAAGCATACACTATTTTGTACAAGTTCGCAATAGACCACCAGATTCACCACAATTGCCTACCTTTTCAAACCTAATATGATCTACCATGTGTCAGTTGTTTAACAGTTGACAATGTGAGCAAAGGTCTAACGAAACATGTCCTGAATTTTTTAATTTTGAGAATGAAACATTGAGCGTGTTTTATCATTGTATTATTGTTTTAAATGCTTTTAACTCAGATTGCTTCCATTTCATTGGAAGTGAACGCACAAAAATGTTATTAGCATTTTAAAATATTTTATCTACTGGAGATCTTATACTCATTTTCACTATATTGATTCCTAAATATATTAAATTATATTTAAGCATCTTTTTAGAAAATTGTCTTTCACATGCACAATTGATTTAATTACAGAAATTTGCCTAAATATCAGAATCACCTGCCAGCAATTTGTGGACAAGTGACCTTGTATGATTTCAAGTTCATATTCTGATACGTAGTCAATTTAAACTTGAAAACGTACCAGGTCACTTGTCCACAAATTTCAGGCAGGTGCTCCTGATATTTTGGTAAATCTCTGTAATGGTGCGCTATATTAATGATACAGTACCATTTATGTAGTCTTGCTTTAATGTAAAATAACAGATATTGGAGTACAGAAAATGCATACACAGTAATAGGGCCTATGATTGTTGATAATACCATAAAGGCAAAAAGATAAAGAAATGACATAATGACAACATGCAATTTTTATTTATGGGGAAAGTTGTAAAATAAGGTCTATGAAACAAATCATCACATCATATTAATGGATATCATTGTATGATTAGTATGATTAGTTGAACAATGATATCCATTAATATGATTGGCTTCACTGTGTTTAAGTTCCAATTTTACATTTAAATCATCACATGTTAGAAGAACAGAAAGGAAATATAAGGCAAGAAATTGATTTCATTTTGGAACATGAACTGATGCGTATGATGAGAATTTTTTAAAAATATGTCAGAAATGAGTGAATACAGCAACACAAAATTTCCAACATCTCCTGTCTTAAGGCATATGCTTATTTTCTTGCATTCAAGAACTTGAATCAGTTGCATGGATATTACATCTGCTTTGTTGGGCATTGGGCATTATCTCTGTGACTATTGACCTGTCAGCTGTCATCAAATGGTGACATGAAAGATGCAGTACAATTAATTCCATATAGTGGTACAAATTTTTATATCAATCCTAATATTTGACTGTTAACCTCATTTTTTGTGCTGTAAGTGAAATATGTATATTATTTAGAAAAAGTATGTAACCTTACCCTTGATCACTGAATGATAAGATAAATTCTTTGGTTGTGATCTTCTCTTTCATTAAAGCTATGTCTTCCTGTTTCTGTCCCTATGGCAAATAAGAAACATTTCATATAAGTCCATCTACATACTACAAAAAATAAGAAAATTGTAAAACATGAGAGCAACCATATTACATAATAGCTGTATAACTGTATGTTTAAGCCACCATATTTCAACCCTGTAATAAAAAATATGAATGAGTTCACCAGGGAGAGAGAGAGGTGGCCAAGCAATGAGAGCTCATAGAAAAAATAAAAATAGAGAAGGAAAAAGAAATGTAGCCATAGCAATTATTCCATGTCAACTGAATTCCAAATACATCCCCTCCATTCAACCAACTTGACGACTGGTAGGAGAAACTAACATCTATGAGGACCTGTGGCTCCACCCTGGTGGTGTTTTTTTATAAACTGGAAATTTGTATACATTCTCCTATAATGTCAAATTCATAAGATGATCCCTATGTTTATGAATGTAAATCTTCTGTCCAATTCTGTATGCCTGTGTGCTTCTTTAAGTAACTTTTTCTTTCTTGTTTTATGTCGTGATTATTTTCCCAAAAATGGTGTGCCACTGCTGACCTATCTATTTGTTTGTACTTAACGTTCCTGAGATGTTCCTTTTAGTTTTTCCAATGTATATCTTATCACATTCTTTACATGTTATTTTGTAGATGCCTGACTTTTTCTCCTGTGGAATGTTGTTAAAAGTGTTGTCCATTAGAGCATTTTTCAGAGTGTATCTGTTAACAGGTGCCAAAAACTAAAAGGAACATAGGAACACGGTTAAAGAACATCTCAAGAACGTTAAGGACAAACAGATAGATAGATCAGCAGTGGCACACCACTTTTGGAAAGATAATCACAACATAAAACCAGAAAGAAAAAGTTACTTAAAGCAGCACATGGACATACAGAATTGGACACATGGGAGAAGATTTACATTCATAAACATTACTGGGAAATTTCATTGTTTTTGTTTTGTAATAACTCAACCAACATTGTATCTGTTTACCTAGAATATAATTGTTTCCAAACATTTTACTACTGGAGAATTTGTTTACATTACAGTCTGCCACCAATTAACTCATCATCGCCTGACAATTACAATTATTTATTTTTAGGGATAGATGACCAAACAATACAAAAAATGACATGTAAAAACCCAAATTACACTGTTTAAAATAAATGTTCAAAACCTCGACTGCCATAATTACAATCAAATTTCATAGTAATGCCTCATGAACTCGCACAAGCTCTAGCACCCCAGGAGATTGGCGCACATTGGCAATGGATGCTACAATCTTAGCAACCAGGTCTATATTAGTTTTTTGACAGGAGTCACGTTACACTAGGCTCTTCATGTGACCCTAGAAGAAAAATTTCATGGGTGTCAGATCTGGTAATTGAACTGGCTATGTAACAGGACCAGTACAACCAATCCATCTGTGCCCACTGTTCATCCAGGTATTCCCTAACATTTACTGCAAAATGTGCTAGTGCCACTCATGTTGAAGGAACATTTTGTAGACCACTCCATTCAGTCTGTCGGGTAGTACATAGGCCCAATCACAGAACTGTTAACGATACCAGCCCATTCAATCACAGAGAATGTGTGTTGGTAGGCTCGATTCAACACAGTATGTGGATTATCATATTCCCAGATATGGCTATTCCGAATGTTGAAGTAAACATTGTCTCGTCAGTGTACAATATCATAGCAGGAAAATTTTGGTTATCTGCACATCGCTCTAAGAACCAATTAGCAAACTGCATTCAACTGCTGTTGCAATGCTTGGACCCTCTGTGGATGATATAGGACAATTTTTGTTCATGTAAGACTCTGAAAACAGTTGCTTGGCTTACATTCATCTCTTGTGTAATATGATGACTACTGCTAACAGGATTGTCAATATTGCATTTAAAACATTCTTTTTAAGATTGGGCATTCTGACATTTCTCTCATGACCAGTACCTGGCATTCTAACAATGAAGGACCTGGTTTCTCGCAGTCACCTGTGTACAGCTGCAAATGTGGTGTGATGATGTTGCCGTTACTGAAGGAACAGCTCTGCCACTGCACTGAGTGAAACCATAGACAAGATTCATATCTGCTAATTCTGCATAAGAAAAGTTATCCATACCACATCACTAAAATCATATTAAAAAATAATGTACTACAAGAAACAAAAGCTGAGACATAACCCAGCAGGAGTTTAAGCTTGGTGGAAGATCACACTGAAAACACACATTACTATGCTCTACTACAGCAGTGAAAGGTTGTGTTTTGTTTGGAATTAATCATATTCCGAATAAACAGATACAATGGGAGGGACCTCTTCCAAAACTAGTCCTAAGTTTTAAAAAGTAAGTGGAGTTAGTGTTAACAAGTTGAACACATTAATGTAGGATATATTACCACTCCATTGTCTACAGCTTTGGAAGTACAATTTTACTTAATTTAAAATTATGATACTTTATGAAACATTGAAAGGAAGAGATATTTGAATTAATTCCAGAATCGAATAAGATCAATAAAATTACCAGAAAAAAAAAGATAAAAAATACAATGAATTAAAATTTTACTGTTGTAACACATGTTAATTCTAATTATTAGAAGGACAAAAAAGTTCATATTTGTGAGCATGGTTGTATTTTTAAATATATATATGGCCATCTTACCTTTACCTCAGTCTCCAACCCAGGATTATGAGAAGCATTATATAAGTTCTCTTCCACAGTTTCAGATTTCCACTCATATGAATTTGTATCAGGGTCCAACATCTCTTCCTTAATCTCTAGTTTAATTATAGTTTTCTCAGAGTTATTGTATTTATTTACAATTCCCTGACACTGCAAAAGAAAGAATAAAAAATACAAGTTCATTTATAATGGCAGTCTAACATACAACCAAAATTTGCAGGATAAGAACTGCTAACAAACAGCAAATACATGCCTATCTTCAAGTGATTTTGATAAAAAAACATCATTATTTCCATGCAACTTCTATTCATAGTAGCATGTTCTATAGAGACTGATGGTAAGTAACAATTAATGTATTAAATAACTCACTACAGCTAAACAATTTGCATTACAAAGATTCACTTTTATCACATTACCATTTTGATATCAGAAATCTTCAGATTTTAACATGAGTTATACAATTTTATATTTAGAAACACATAAAAAAAAACAATAAAGAGTGGAGAAAACTGTTGTTCTGCTGAAAGGTTTCACCAGGACTTGAAAGATGTTGAATGATGTTATCACGGATATTTGGATGTACATATGATGGCTGATTACTGCTGGTGTCTTGCATGCGACTAACCTTACAGAGAACACTCGAGAAAATCATGTACACTGCAGTTCCATGGGAAAAGAAAAAGGGGCATACAAGATAACTAACATACATTCTCAAATTCAGGTATGCTTCATGTTATTATTTTTCTTTATTTTCCTTAAAAGTTATATATGAGTGTGTAATATTTTTGCAAATTTTACAATTATATTTCCATTAAACATTTCATATGGTCAAAACGAGATGTGCTACAGCAAAATTGAATGCATTTTTTAATTCTGCGCACCGAAATTAATAAGTCATCTATTTTTAATTGTACCGCAGAAAAAAAGTTTTCATTTGTAACCTAGATCTGCCATTATTCCCATAAATATTTTCCCTAAAATAAACAAGAGACTAATGTGTTTATGGTTACCTGGTTTACTTCTATCTCCCTTTCCTTTCTATAATGGGACCATCGGGCTTATCTTCTAATTTCCTGGTATCACATTATTCTTTTACTTTGTTTAAAAATTCAACCATAATTCTCATACCCTTTTCTCTTTTGGTGAACATTTTCTAAAATTCTCCTGGTCTCGCATTCAAATCTCCCATTAACATAAATTCTATACTTAGATACTTTCTTTTAAACTCCTCCATACCCTCTATCAAATTTATGAATAACCTTTCATCATACAAATCTGATACTTCTGGAGAGTTTTATACTTATATATATAAACCCCCCAAAGCGTACAGTACATTTATGTCTTTTATTTTATTAATTCTTTACCACAAAATTTGTCTTTATGATCCCACTATTTTCTCACTATCACATAATTTGCTGCTCTTCTTTATAAACATACTACCCAATGAAGCTCTAACTTCATCCCTTCTTCTACTAGCACTTCTCTCTATACAAACAAAATCATTCATCTGTAACCTTTCTTCTTCATTAACCCATATCTCTGCCATTGCCACCACATTTCTTAATTTTAATACCTCATACACTCCACTACCTATTATTTTATTTTTTAAACCTTCTGTATTACAAAATATTACTTCCCCCATCTTGAACTCGATCTTGCCATTGATTTAAACCTTCCCAATTTTTCTTTGAGCCTGTGTCCATAGTTTCCTGATTATCTCTAAAATATTGCCTTCCAGTTTTCACATGACTTCCATTCCCCTTTACCAGCTGTAGCGAAGGAAGCCACTTCCTCTGACTCTTGTCCGGAGATACCATTTTATAGATGATGTCATATCTACCTACCCCTCCAGGGCTCCTCCCTGTGTGTGTCAGCTTGCTCTAGTTTTTTTCTTATGTCAATTCTATTGTTTATCTGCCACCTCATTACTAACATTGCTTCTCTTGCAGCTTTTCATTGAGCTATTTCCTGTCTGTTACTATCATAAGGTACGATCCTTTGACAAATGCACTTTTTGTGTTATCCTTTCTTCAGTTTTTTAAATAATGTGTTTCTATATTTCCTTTGCTTTTCATCGTCGTTCTGTTCCATATAAATTTTTGTCCCCTTCATTTTTGCAGCACTGGTTAACATCTGCCATTTCAAATTCATTGTTGCTACTTTCACCACGATTAGTCAGTTTTCCACTTTTTCCAAATCTGTACAAATCTACTATTTCCCATCCATTCAATTTTATATCTAAATTACTCACAAAAATGATAACAATATACAAGATGGAGTGATTAATTTTATTAGCTTTGTAACTGGTCTAAAGACCTAAACCTTATATGCAAAAAGAAGACAAGACTACTACTTTTAGAAAATGAAGTTGTGCTGTATTTCACTTATTAAGTTATTAATATAATTTTTCATCAGTATATAATCATTTTATATTTTGTAACAATATTTCCTGAGCTTTTCTTAATTTTTTATAATTTAATTCAAATTTACTTACAAATTTATACTCTTGAAGTTATTAACAGCAAAGAAGTAAAATAATTAATAATCTCTTCTGAGTCAGATGTTTAAAACACTGGTTTCACTTACATGAGATTTACTCAGGACATATGTTTCATGGAACTTGCATGAGATTTACTCAGTACATATGTTTCGCAGAAATATCATCAACATCATCAACTGTTAAATGACTGATGACAATGGGTGTTTGACTGTGTTCGATTCCAAATTCAATTACTATCAAAAGTAAAATAATATTGAAATAGAGTGGTTTGATGACACTTATACTTAGCTCACTTAGTTTTATAATTGAATATATTTCAGGAACATGTCCATTTATAAAACCAGTTAAGTAAATAAGTGTCACCAACTCAATTCTGTATCAATGTTACTTATTTATTTTTTGGCTGTATGAGTGCATCAGGAGCATTATGTTGTAATCTGTTATTAAAAGATATAAATTTACTTGCCATGCTATTGCACAGGCTGCTCTTTGCTAGTGGAACAGCTCCACAGATGTTTGGTATACTCTGAGAAGAAACTGAACTATGTTGCAATCTGAAAAATATCAGAAATTGTAATGCTACAGATGTTGTAAAGCACATTATGTAATTCGTCAATAAATTTGGCACTGTAATGAAAATAATATAATAATAACAAAGGTAATTAGCAGATTAAGGAATACAAATGAGTGTAGATATGGATCAATAACAATAGGTACAAATGTAAAATATTATAGTAGAGTGCATTCAGTTTAAAAGAAGACTTATTTGGGACTCAAACTTAATATCTTCAAAAATAATATGTTAATTTTTATTAATGTATATTTTATTTCACTTTTGCAATTTGAACAAAATGTAGGAATAATTTTAATAATTTAATGAATAATTTAAAAATTTCCCAAGAATAGAACTCTATCATAAATTTCATATTTTATAAATGAAACAAGTTAAGAATATAAAAAAGTGAATAAAAAAATTAAAAGTTTAAGTTGACCTGAAACAACTTAATATGTGATGCCATTAGCAGCTTCTTGACAAGAGCCTTAGAAATCTAAATTACTGAGCCAGTGCTATACAATGTTTTACGTTAGATCTTCTTTCATTTTAATGATTAGAAGGGCCCAGAATTTTACATTTTTATAAGTTATGTATTAGTTTTTTAAACATATTAAAATATTTATCTTAGATTGTTTTAAATTAATATTTACTAAAGCACATAAATACAGTGAAACAAATATATTAATTATTTTTTTACTTATTTTTTCCATGGCTGAGAACATAACACTACATGAACACTTTGGATAATTTTCTACAGTTCATAGAGTATAATTTTAGAATTACTTCTGTAATTTTCAAGTCGTTATAAAGTGAGAGCACTAAAGATTAAAAAAAAAAAAAAGTTACAACTTACTAAACCCAACAAGAACATATTTCAATTAACCAGATGATGCACTGTTGCACTGCACTATTAATTACTTTCTAGATTTAGTAAAACCTTTTCTGTTGTCTTTTAAAATATATTTTTACTAAAAGAAAATGTTCTTTCTAATTCAATGTAAATTTCAGTGAAGCATCAGCTGCCAGTCCCCTTGGTAAATAGTCTGTAATTTGTTTCCCCTGGAAGAGTGCTGATACATTTTTCATCATTACTAACCCTTGGTTTGACTACAGAATCCAGCTGAGCTGCAAACCAATGGCCCAGGTATTTCTTTCTTTGAAATTATTTCTATGACTTCCATTGCATCTTTTACTGGCAAAGATGTGGGCTCCAACTGCTGAATAGCTGCAGGAAAAGCATATAAAGTGATACTATACTTATTCTAAAGAACAGTTTTTGTCTTAGCTATGCAGTTTGCATCTTTGTGTCTAGAATACTCTTCGACATAAAAATGGTTTGCATAATAGATGACTGCCCCAGCTAGTGATAATGGGTTCTGGTAGAAAAGGTGTTTGTGGTAGCATTTCCTTGAAAATCTGAAAACAGATGTGAGCTTTCAGAAAGACTTTAACTTAAGCCAATCAGTGTTAGGTTGTGAAGAAGATATGTAACACAAAGCATGTTAGGGCAGAAACCTCTGGCCCTCATTATATAGGCCACACTGTTAGAAATATGAAGTGGAAGTTTCCCATCTTGGTTTTCTGCTGGCCATAGGATGCATGTGACATCTCTGATGATGTAGGCTATGACTGGTTTATTTTGTCCACAATCTTGCATAATATGAGGTGGGTTTAGCAGATTCTGTGGGATCAAACTTGTCCATCAATGTTAGCATTGAAACAATCACAACTATTAATGGTCTCATCTACTATAAGCCAGTTGTTACAGTCCTGTAACTCTGTTCTGATAAATTAAATCTTTTCCTGGTATAGTTGCAGCAAATATTTCCTGCTTGTGGACAACTCATCTGGTATCTTTTTCAGCCATTGATGCTTTGAAGAAATGTATTGTATACTGAATTCTGTATGCCTTGGCACATTTGCTTCTACTAGTGCCTAACATAATCATACATTAAAATTGTTTTCTGAAGAACCAGAAAAACCTCAAATCTGTGGTCAGAATTGGGTTCTATTTCTTTTCCATCATCAGTAGAAGATCTATTGGTAGAATCATACTCTGTAGCTGTTTTTTTAATGGACCATTAAAACCCATTTTTACTACTGAGGCACCACAGGCGGTGGACACTGATGATAATTAGATAAAATGATATATTGGGAAAGGATTTTATTTAAGGAAGGAAACGTTCTAGGCCTTAGTTTAGGGTACCTTCTGGCATTTGCCATTTATGAGGACTGAGGAAAAGCTGGAAAAAATCTCTGTCAGGGAGGGCAGTCCTGGTGGGATTCGAACCCCAGACATCCTGCTCTCGAGTCTGCACCTTAATGACCTCGGCCACCCATGGGGATGTGAAGATGATTGGAGAAAGTTATCATGTTCAATTAAAAACCAAGTAAGTGAAGTATAAATGTCATCATAACAACTCTATATCAACATTATTTTACTACTTCACTGTTAATAGCTTCATATAACATTTAATTAGTTTAAATCCTACCTTTGATCACTGTTTAGAAAGTTTAATTTGTCAACTGTGATGTCCTCCTTCACTAAACCCATGTCAATCTTTCTCTCCTCCTGTAACAAATCAATATATACTACTCTCTTGCTATTACTACTATAGCATAAAAGAAATTTACAAAATATAAGTGGATGGCACTCATAAGTATATAACCATATTACTGGGTCTTTTATCGTTTTACCACCCTTTCACAGCAGTCACAGCATTAACTCCTGGTGAAAAGATGTAACATCCATGCAACTGATTCAGGAAATTCCTGCTACATCCATATATTTCTAGCATCTTTTTAAAAATTTGTCATTCATATGCATCAATTCATCTTCCAAAATGGAGTCAATTTAAACTTGAAAGCATACAAGATCACAGTTGTCTATGAGTTGCAGGAAGGTGATCCTATACTTCCGTAATTGGCTGAAAGTTTATGATAGAACAATTATCCATGCTTATACCGACTAAGCATGATTCCATTTACATGGTTATGTTTTGTCACAAAATAACAGATATTGGAGTATAGAAAAACCTGATTATATAAGTAAAACTTCCTTGCTTGATGAGAAAATTTAAGTATATTGCTGGTTATGCATACAGAGTAATAGGGCCTATGCTTTTTGAGAATGCCGTAAATGCAGAAAGAGACATGAATGACATACTTGCAGCACATTTTTTCAATGGACTCATTTTGAATGCCAATCTGGGTATTTCCAGCAAGACTCTACCAATGCACATAATGAGTTATTAAATTTCATTCAGGAAATATTTCAAGCTAGGGTAATTAACTGAGAATTATGATTTGTATGGTCCCCTGGTCCAATAAGGTTGTCACTCAAGATTCCACATCAGACATTCACTCTCCAAAACTCTTGGAATACTATCTCCCTTACCCTGTGGGAATCATCATAGTGCATATTAAGGAAAATTATGTCCCATTACTGTGCATCATGGATACAAACCCAATATCATTTAGCCTAGCATTCATTCACAGTTCATCTGACTTCAAAATCTCTCCCATAAAGTATTTGATTGGCATTCAGTATACTGTCACAGAAGACTGGCTAATGTACACCTCTTGTGCAACTGCCCATGTTCTACTATGAGGATTTTTCAACATAGCATTTAAAATAGATTCTTCATTAGCAATGAATGTCATTGGTGCATTTGTAATAGGAATCATCCTTGCAATGTCGGTCCTGGTGGTGTAGTGGTTACCATACTTGCCTCCTACACCCAAGAACGCGGGTTCGAACCCAGCCAGGACCGATGAATTTTTTCGGGCATAAAAATCCGAAGTATGGCTTCCTTTGGAAGGGAAGTAAAGCTGTGGGTCCTGTGTCATACATTTACAGCATGAAAAAGAACCCCAAGCCTGAAAGAGAGGCCTCTGAGCAAAATTTGTCGGCCGATACATGCCCTGAGTTGAATGGGACGCTGATGACCTGAGATGTTGAAGAGCATCCGTAAATAAATAAAAAAAAAAAATCCTTGCAAGTGATGCTGTTGTATACATAAAGTATTTGTTGTTGATTGTTGTCTATACGGATATCTCTCCTGTAATAGATGATGCAACTTCCTGTGCATTAGTGCTTGACTTGCCATAGATAAGCACCATATCATTATACTAGTTAGCAGAATACATAGCTAAGGACAGGGCAAAACCCATGTTTAAACCATATGCCTGAGGAGTGAAGGCAGGTCACATTCAATATAAGTAATGCATTTCTTATTTTAACATAATGCTTTCAAGGAACTACACTTCTGAAATTTTCAATGTCAAAAATTATATACCTAAAATTAATAAAACAATTGTTCCACTAAAAAAAATTGGAGCTCAAAATAAAGAGAGAAAAAATATGACATTTTGATAGCACTCAAGCCACCAAACCAGCAGGCACCAAACACATTCCCAGTAATGCTTGCACTGAGCTAAACAGCTAATTAGAGCAGGAATTGGGAGAAGTTAAAACTTGGCATGCAAACTGCCATAATTTTGCAATTGCATCACTGTTTTTTATTCCTT
Source organism: Metallyticus violacea (assembly GCA_030762175.1). Taxonomy (NCBI): domain Eukaryota; kingdom Metazoa; phylum Arthropoda; class Insecta; order Mantodea; family Metallyticidae; genus Metallyticus; species Metallyticus violacea. The sequence goes on from CM060830.1 coordinate 17,605,442, forward strand.
GAATCATTATTAATAACTTTCATTGCATTTGTAATGTACTATACCTGATCACACAGCACACTCTTATAATACCATTGTTAACAAATGAAGCTACAAAGTCTTATTAAAACTGCATGTTTTCAGAACAGTCCTGTTCTTATGGCATGGGCTATCTATAGGGCTCATTTTGCTTTGCAGTTGGCCTGTAATCAGAAGTTACTTTAGAGAAGACCAATTAGACATTCAGCAACTAAATTAAAATAAAACATTAGTAGAAGAATTTACAATTAATAACCACAAAATAGTATAAGGGTGATAGATTGAATCATATAATTCTGTATATTGTATTTATTTTATTGAGAATGATAAATTCATTAATTCTTAACTACTGAAGACAAGCACAGGAATATCGATAATCTCACCACTTGTGGCTTAATAGGTTGCATATCTTCCAAAAAAATAAGGGGTAGCTGACTAATCTGCTATTTGTTGGTAACTGAGAAAATTACTCAGCTATTATATAGCAATGGGCCAGCAAAAACAATGACACTGCTAAACAACTTATTTCTGATACAGTACAGTCCTGCAAGCTCAACTCAATGTGAACAAGAGGGTGCTGAGCTACTAAAAATGACAAGTTTTATGGACTCTGGGATGGATTTTTCATAGCTTTTCACACCTTTTGCCTCATATGCAATCTCTTTAATCACATGAACACTGCTGATCATCAGTGATCATTTACATACTAGTGTTGAAATTTCTCTTAATACATTTATTTACCTATGCATTTGCATTTTCCTGATGTAAGGCAGCTTTTGTCTTTTAAACCATCAGATATTTAACTTGAAAATTTTTAAATTCCAAAATTTCCTTTAAGTCAAAATAAAATTATTTTTCCCATAAATGAGTGGCAAAAACCATCAAAGTTACATGGGAACATATGCAAATTAGCATTACTGCAGCCCACATTAGGAAAGAGATTATACAGCATGAAAGAATATATGTGCACTTTCTGATTTTTGAAATTCAATCTAACTAGTCTGGCATTCGTGCTCATATTAAATAAAATTATTTTTAAATTTTTCATAATCAATGTGTAGTAGATTATTGTGTAAGAAATGTGGTAACAATGAAAGCAATAAACCTTTATTTTGAGAATATCAGGGATGAATGAAATAGAAAAAACATCTGCACACAACAAATTTTAGCAAAAAAGGCTTCTGAAATTTCCAAAAATAAAAGTTAACACAATGTTTCACTAAGGAAACACATATAAATTATTATACTACTACACAGATTTTACCATCATTAAAAACCATAAGTAACTTAGCTATGTTTTTAAGCATATAATGGGTGATTTTTCCCTTGCAAGACTGCTCCTCATATACTGGCTGGTTGGTTGGTCCATGCTGGTATCACAATGAACAGGAGTCAGAAAGTCCACAGCTGTGATTGTTACATAGGTTATTACTAACAATTAAACACTTTAAAAGTATATTTACTCACCATTATTAAGCAAGAAGATGCTGGAACTGCCTCCTTGCATCTACTTATTAAATTAACCATTACCATCTGCAATTCCCTCTGAGAAATGGAAGAAATTTCTTCACAAATGTCATATTTTAGTTCCTCTAATGAGTGTGGATTTGTCTTTTTCCTTTAATGCCTCCCAGAGATAAATGTTACAGACCATTAAATCATATATTGTTAGCAATGATTCTTATCAAATATTTTACGAAATGCATGCAAGATGTATGTGCCATTGCAAAGTTCTGTTGGAAAGTTGCCAATCTATGTTCCCTCATAGTTAATTAATGGAAAAAAGGTTGCAAAATATTCTGCACATACCTATTACTATCATTTCTTTAAAAATAAAAGGGACGGGTCTTTTATTCTCTTGCTGCTAATGGCACACCACACTCCTATCTTTTGAGCATAAAGGGATTCCTCGTTAAACAGGTTAGGTTTTTCTGAACTCCAGTATCAGTTGTTTTATGAAACCAAGATTCATCTATAAAGAAAATTAAATTAGGGTTAATTTCTCTGTAATGCACACCATTCAAAACCCATCCACAAATCCACTCCTGATGCACAGTCGCCTGGTTTAAGTTCTTGCACTACAGTAATTTTATAGGGTTTTAACCTCAGCAGCTTTATAGCTGTTTGAACAGAAGAATAGGAAATTTCCATTTGTTAAGAAAGACATCTTCAGCCTGTTGACAGTTTGTCAACAGGCTGAAGATGGGAGGGATCGCTCCCGAAACATATGTTCCAAATTTATGTAAGTGAATGGAGTTAGTGTGAAAAAAACTGTATACATTGTTTATATATATACCACTCCATTGTCAACAGCTTCGTAAGTACACTTATTTAAGACATCTAAGTTATTTTTAGGGGATTGTTCCAGAGCATGTGCAATGTTATCTAATGTTTCTTCTGTGAGTATTGTATGTGGGTATGTGCACTTTTTATCAAGAATACTTCCCATTTCACAACATTTATTTATCAATCTGTGAGTCCAATTTTGTTGAATATAAGGGAATCTATTTTGAAACAATCTCGATAATATCATGAGCCAATTCTGTAAGCACATAATAATTGTAACTTAATCCTCTTTGGAGAACAGAATACATGAATTGAATCATAACATAATTAATACTCTTTATTATGCTACCTATGAATACTAAAAAATGTCACACAAGAACACATCCGTAGATTCCTAGAGTTAAACCCGTAATGATCATCCCTCCAGCTCCCCAGTCAGCTTTCAAGTATGGGAATGAGATGAGAACTCAGAACTTACTTAACTGTGGCCAAGTGCATGTGGAGTGGCCTCACAAAGGAAAAATCACACAGTATATTGCTCGTTACCTTCACCTCATTTTCCAGCATTGTGTGATGTGTAGTGCCATAGTCATTTTCCTCCTTAGTTTCTGGTTTCAACTCAAATAAATATGTATTAGGATCTTGAAGTTCTTCTTTAATTTCTAGTTTAACATCCATTTTTTCGTATTCACTGCATTTATTTATTAATCTTGTGTGCCTGTAAAGGAATAAAAACATAAAATTCAAGCTAATAAAATGACATTAAGAATGCTGAGAAAAGCAAAGACAGCATACTAATGACCATCTTCAATAGAATTTGATGCCAACTCATGTGGTGATCATAGCAGGATGATCTAGAGGTCTGGTGATAATTCATATATCAGTAATAAATTTTCTGTTTTCAAACAAAATTGTCATTAACAAGAATGTAACCTATCCTATAGCTTTTTACATAGTTGAATATGCAATTTAAGAACCAAAATTAATAAGAATAAAATAAGTATTGGGTCATCAAATTATTCAATAAGGCAATGATCAATGTGACAGCTGGGTATTGCATTGGCCAAAAAGGCATTGCTCAACACTAGCTGGTCTATATAAGTTGAGACAGGTGGGGTTTGCAGACTTGCTTTAATGGCCTTGAGTCTCATGCCACTCAGTTCGTCTGAATAGTAAAAGAAACAACATATGTCCTAGTATTCTGCTAAGAACACTACACAGAGGCCTAATTTTTGCATTCTCTTTTACAATGAGTATTTATTTATGGTTTGTACATCTGTACCAAGTTCACTCACACTGCCAGAGACTATCTGGAGAAAAATTCCCCGGTGATGTTTGTTCAGGATAATTACAATTCATGAATTAGCAGTATTCACACAATTTAGATAAACTAAAGAATAATATCTATTCAGACATCAAATTAATTTCTCAAAGAGAATTAAGAAAGGTATTGGGCAATGTCACAAGCTGATGCCAGAATTATGTAGAAAATGAAGGCCAGGAGCTCCTGCCTCTCCTTGTATGACATGGAAGATTATCTAGATTTTGAAAAGTATTAGGATTTATCAGACTCTCACTATAGGGTCAGAAATGAGCCAACTTGTTGACCAGTATTCATTTTTCCTACTTAGCAAAGTGGTGCAATGTGTTTTGCCACTAACAACAGATTACCTAGAGTAAACAAACAAGTTTAGATTTGCACTCGAATCTAATGCTCCATCAATTATAATATGCATCCAAATTTTAGAGCTGGAATTCATTCAAAAGGGTGCACATTAGCTTTGAATAAATACAGTAAATGTTTCCAAAATGTCAAAAAATTTTATTTTTAAGAGCTACCAAAAAGTGTAGACGTTTCTTTATTTTATTCCTAGTTACAATGCTACCACAGGGGAATATATTTTCTGAGTCAGTGAACAAAAGAATATAGATTCAATGTTAAGTTCCATTAAAGTATACTCTTTAACATCTCTGGTCATCAGCATCCCATTCAATTCAGGGCATGAAACGGCCGACAAATGTTGCTCAGAGGCCTCTTCTTTCAGGCTTGAGGTTCTTTATTGTGCCATAAATGTACGACATGGGACCCACGGCTTTACTTCCCTTCCGAAGGAAGCCATACTTAGGATTTTTACGCCCGAAAAAATCCATTGGTCCTGGCCGGGTTTGAACCTTTAGGAGACAAGTATGGTAACCCCTACACCACCAGGATCGACTCCAATAGAAAATGCAATCTATAAACACACTACTGAAAATTTAACTGCATTTAATGAAACAGCACATGTAGGAAGTATATTTTGTGATTTAGCAAACACTTTGGATTGTAATAATCATGGAATTCTGATAAATAAATAAGCTTTCTACAGAATAAAAAACCAACATTTAAAATGGTTTATATCCTACCTGGACAAAAGGAGATAAAAAAAAAAGTAGTCCCTTTAAAAACAAAAACAATGCATTAGAGTGGGGAATAATTAACTTGCCTCAAGGATATGTTCTGGGCCCTCTTCTTTTTCTGATATATGTATAAAAATGATTTTTCCTTATCTATCTAAATTGTAGGAAATACTGTTCTGTTTGCAGATGACACAAGCATATTGATAAATGGAAATGGCCTTAATTATTGTGTCATTAAAATAAATCTAGTTCTGAGTTCTCTGTGTATATCGTTCAAAGCAAACAAATAGTCTTTAAATCTAGATAAAACAAATGTTATGAATTAAAATTTTAATTGGAACTTGCACAGTGAAGACAATCATATTGATAATGTATGATTTAGTTGAACTAAACACTCTTAATGCTTCATTTACTTGCATAATATGTAGAATTGGTTTCGAGAACATTTCGTTCTCATCATCAGCTTAGCTAAAATTCAACTGTCGGATAATTTGTTACGCTTTGGGAATGTGTTTTCAGCTCTGGTGGCAGTGTGGTAAACTTGTAGTTTATGTTTTCATCTCAGCAGTGTCGAAGCTCATTAGACTGTCTTTGTATTTGTACATGTAGATTTTCTCCCAAGTTGCTAGTTCTGTAGGTCCTTGTACTGATTTTAATAATTTTCCTTTATTCACTATGTCATGACTTTCTGTTCAAAAATGATATGCTACTGCTGATTTCTCTATCTGCTGCTTGTACTTTATGTCCTGAAATGTTCCTTTAACCGTGTGCCAATGTTTCTCTTTGTTTTTCCAATGAAGAATTTTTCAGACTCTGTGAATTTATTTTGTAAATACCTGCCATTTTCCTCTTGTGGAATATATATATATATATATATATATATATATATATTATAACAAGTGAAGCATTAAAAGTTTTTAGTTCAACTAAATCATATATTATGAAAATGTTGTGAAATTCATTACTCAGAGATCTACAGATCCACAATTACAGATAGGTTATTGTAACAGTGTACTTCTACAAACCAAATATATTAAACTCAGTTAAGTGAGAGTGTCTTCCTATTACTCCTTGGTTTAATAATTGATAACCATCTGAGTTTCCCCAAAATATTAATGGTAATGTTTAAAACATTTAGCTTCTGCTAAAATAAAACAATATTGACAACATTCAGTATCTGCAAAACTACTGCAATTGGAGAAGAAGGGTTGACTTAACTAACTTGATCAATTTAATAAATAAATAAAATATAGGCTTTTGTTCAGTATTAGTGGCTGTTATTTGTAATCACGGTTTATTGATTCTAAATTACTGTGCTGTAACGTGTGATGTCAATGTAGAACAATTAATTGATGGCAGAATGGTGAAAATTGTTATCCAATTAAAAGTTGTCTGAATTCTTGTAAGTAGTGAAAATGAAATGTTTCTGTACCATAAGAGATGATGGAACTTGGTTCTCCTCAACTGGCTTGTTGGTCAAGAGGGTCTCCCAAAGAACATCACTCCACTATATTACCTATGTGCCACCTGTATCATAAATACTGTACATACTTAATCCTTTACAGAAGTCCATACACATAGTTTCTAAATATAATGAATAATATATACCACTATATCTTTAATTAACCTGGGATGTTGTAGCCTCTCATTCACACTGCTATAGAAATCTGATATCATCTGTGCTCCAATGATTTAGGGTAGTTATACATGCTGAGGGTCTATCAGCTGCAGTAGCTCATGAAACATATTCTGAGCAGTTCTATAGTACGTGGAATATAAGAGTACAAAAATCGACTCACTAGCCTAATCTAGAATATATAATAATTACATTTTAGTGGTTATGATGTGACATTGGTTTTAAAATTTAAGTAAGTCATGGTTAATACATTTAGATCAGGTACAAAGTACAATAATTTAAAATTCTGGGGGGAAAAGAAAAAAAGAAAAAAAAAAAGAAAAAAAAACGTTATTACTGAATGTGTAGCACATGCAGCAAATGTAGAAATGAAAATGCACTCTGTCCATCCATTTTACATAAGGTCAAATATTTTAAAAGCAAATATTGGTCTAATAAAGTAAAAACAGTTGTAAAGAGACATTATCAATTTAATGAACATGCAAAACATAACTTATACAATGCTTATTTCCTTTCCAGGGTATTAAAGCACAAAGCAAAGTAGATGACAATTACATGTATTCAAAAATTGAGGAAAGACAACCAAGAACTGGACGACCTCAAGATTATGCTGCTCCTCATTTCAATAATTTAATAATTTCATCATGCCTGTAATCTCAACGTGGCATCACACATTTTTTAGCAGCAATAAAATGTGAAGAGTCTCCTACACAGACATGATTTTCCAGCCCATGTTGCTGCTGATGAAGAGAAGATGAATGCTATGACAAAGAAAGAGTGGCATACTACTTCCAGAGGCAGAGGTGTGCTGGTATATAGAACTTGCTGTAATATATGTGAAAATCCAATAGTATGGAAACTTCTTAATTGTTCAATGTTGTATATCTCAAAAATTTGTTGTAACTCCCATGCATATTAAAATTCATTTGCCTCAGTAATATGTTGTTGTTGATCTAATGAGCATGATTTTGATTCATCAATTTTTCCCTGGCCAGCCAATATAATTTGTGTATTTTCCCATCAGGTGCAGCTTTCCTCAGTTCTGTGCATTCCAATAGATGTTCTCCATTTAGAATCTTGTCAGTATTGCAGATCTTACATATGTTATCATTCACAAAACCAAATCTGTGTAGATGTTCTGCCAGACAATCATGTCCAGTGGCCAGTATAAAATGAGCAACTGCTTCCTTCCTTGATAGATTTTTTATTTTTTGTCCTTTTTTTATATTAGAATAATTTTTATCATATATTTCCACTTGAATGTTATATTGATATTTTTGTTCTGTGGTCGTTTTGATAATTTTTAATTTTACATTTAATCCACAGGGCTTAATTGGTTTTGAATATAGCACTGCTCCCTTTTTGGCCAGAAAGCCTGCATTTTCGTTACCTATCACTCCCACATAAAGTGATAAAGTAGCCTGCCTCCACGTGGTGTCCCCTCGGTAATGCAAAATAGGCTACAACATTGTGCAGAAGTTAGCCAATATAATGCAAGAGAAAAGAGAGAACTTCAGTAATATTCAATAGTGCATTTGTTGTTCAACTTCCACAGCTTGTCACAATTTCAACAGAAATTATTATGTATGTTATACTTTAACATTAGCTACATAATATATGAACAACACAATAATAGCTATTAAAGCAGCTCACAAAAGTAGGTGTAAGCCTAATACAATATTATTGCTACAAAACCACCTTACTTATAATTTGTTTTTTAAATTGAAGATGGTATGAAAAGAAAAAAAAAAGTATTTTTCAACATGCTAGAGACAGTATTTATCTTAGCATACAGGTGTAAACATCCATTTTAACAAGTACTTTCCAGAATTTTTGCAATAACATCTCATTGAACAGCTTATTGTATGCAATGTGGGAGAGCATCAACGGTTTTATTATGATATATATGAAAATATAAAAATAATACATCAATATATACATGCTGTTGAAATACTAACTCACCCATGGGTAAAAATTTAGAGAAAAATTAGAGAAACTGGCCAAGGCATGATTAGAACGTGCATATTCTGCTTTCGGTTTATTTTAGAATAATATGCTGCTGGCACTAGCAAATGTTGCACAATCAATACAACCTAACAGATGTGCTATGAATCAGAAGAGAGAAGAAGTGTTATTTTTGCTAAGCTGCTTAAGATTTATCCTATCATTAGAAACTTCCATGTACATCAGGTAGATTTCTGATTCTGTTTGACAGCTTGATACAGCTTAAGATATATTTTGCAATAATTATCATTCAGCAGTCTGAACATCTAATTTACCATTAAACTTGTAGTTAATATAGTAATCTATTGAGAAAGTTTTCATAGCTAAACATGTAAGAGTTGAGATGGCAAATAACTTACTTTACCCTCTGAGTAAGCTTCAAGATTATATCCTATAAGCAGCAGAGTTGTCAGAGTTGTTAACTGATAATTAGGGCTTACATTTGATATACTATTGAGAATCTGAAGAGTAATTGGATTTTCAGAATCATGTTATATAGCTCACAATATGATTTACATAATTTATTGTTTAGTTAAGATTTAATGCTATTATTTATGTTACTGTTGTTATTGAGTATTTTTGCAATTTGCTTTATATTTCCTTTTGCTTATTAGTAATCTATAACATTCATAATCTATATGAAGAAGAAATTCATTTCTACTGCTTTTACCTTTTACCAAGCACTATATGGTTAAGGTAATGAATGGAATGATTGAAAATGACGTAAGCTCATCATTATTTTCATGCAAATTGACAAGGCAGAATTCACTTCTGTGATGTTACTCTTGCGTTCACTAGGACCAAAGCATTAACCTTATGTGCCATGATGATGGCCATTGTTTGGTCAAAAATGTTATCTTGTATACTCAATAAAAAATCACTGTATAAATCTTAAAATATAAAAGAATGTTTCAAAAAGTGCCCTGGTAATATAAACATTAAATATGCTGTGGTCAAATTAATGTTACTAATAGATTCAATACTTTTGGCAATATAGCAACAGTGTTCAGATAAGTTAAGAACTTAATTCCTCACATCCATGTCACGGTATTACAGTGAATTTGTATGTGTCATGTGTGAAATAGTTTATACTTCCTGAATTTGTATATGAGCATTTAGATGTAATTTATTATATGATTGCCTTTTAAGTACATTTCTTTTAAAACTATGGATAACATTAGGTCTATACAATGTAAATGTTATATGGAGGACGGGATGTTATTTTTGTACACTAAAACCTTCAATATAGCATTTATAATGGTACATCTATGTGTTTTAAATAAAATTACATGTATTGTTATTTCTTGTACACATTGTGCACTATCATTGATATTTATTAACTTAACTTTTACACTCTTCATTATATATGAAGCCAGTTTACATTTTTTGGTTATGTACAGGCTGTGTGCAAAAAATAACATTAAATTTTACTTCAAATATTCTTCCTAAATCTACTTAGAATTGGGTTAAGAAGACAAGATACTGTCAGATTTTAAAAATGAACTTTCATCATATAATGGATGGACAGCATAAGAAGTCATGTCTGCAGGTACTGACAGAATTATCTCACTATTTGTTTTACTAATAGTTTTCTTTCTTTTTCGGACGAAGCTAAGTCATCGCTAAGTTTTCATCCAAGTTTAGACAACCAGCCACAGAACCGCCGACAGCCTGAAATACAACACGCAAAATTCCGCTCTTTCACAGCTGCTCAGACATGCTAACCAGATTTTGGCGTCTTCAGGCTGTCGGCGGTTCTGTGGCTGGTTGTCTGGAGTTCGGCGAAAGCTTAAGAATGACTTATTTTCTTAGAGAAAGAAAGGAAATAAGTAAAACGGGACAAATAAAAATATATCTATTAAGGCCTGCTTTGCAGACCTCACGTGGCGGGGTAATCTACTCGCCTACCACGATCTTTAGTTCGGGCTCCGCCGGGAATACATACAAAAATTGGCGCTGGATGCGATCACCGATTATTAAGTCTACAGGTCAACTTCTGGAGCTCCTTAGTCGGTCCTGGTGGTGTAGTAGTTACCATACTTGCCTCCTACACCCCAGATCCCGGGTTCGAACCCGGCCAGGACCGATGGATTTTTTCGGGCGTAAAAATCCTAAGTATGACTTCCTTCGGAAGAGAAGTAAAGCCGCGGGTCCCGTGTCGTATATTTACGGCACGAAAAAGAACCTCAAGCCTGAATGAGAGGCCTTTGAGCAAAATTTGTCGGCCGTTTCACGCCTGAATAGAATGGGACGCTGATGACCTGAGAAGTTAAAGAGCGTCCGTAAATAAATCAATCAAAAAAAAAATCTGGAGCTCCAGTGCCGAGCGACAGCGAAGAGAGCCGAACTCATTCCCAAACGGGAGGGGAACAGTGCTGATGCACATTTTCCTCTGCGCGGCCGCTTGTAACATTGTTGGCCGGTAAATCATTGCAATTGTGACCAATTTCCTTTGATTGCAGCAGGCAAAAGAACAGAAAAAAAAATCGTAAATATAAATGTATAGCGGATTGTGCACATGTTAGTGTGCAAATCGTTGTAACTGGACGCGAGGAGTGAAAAACAGTAATTTCACAATTATAGCAAGACATTCTAACCAACTGAGCTGTTATGCCCCTGCCTTTAAACGCTACATGTCTGTACTCTCGGCTTTCTTCACTTCCGCTCAGGAGATGCTCAGAACTGGAGCTGCAGAAATTGTCCTATTATGGACATTAAAAGCGGAATTTGCCTGCACTTATCTTAGCGGAACATTATTTATGTAGCCACTTGCTCCTCTTACTATTGACGATTGCACTCCCGCACCCTCCCTCAATGGTGGAAATATGAAAGGCCAACATAACATTCATTTTAGCGGTTTTACAGCGCGGGAAATTTGAAATAGAGTAAAAGCAATCGCAGTTATAATTCGTAATAAGTTAAAATACACACATACTAACCTTAAAGCTAATCTCGGGTAAATCCTAGAAGCCGGTGGACCAAGTGTGTTTGCTGCGGCTGGCATTGCCTATGCTCGGCTCCTTTTCGTTAGAGTATATTGGTACTGTATATTGTATTGGAATAGAAAAAATGGCGCGAAAAAGTGATCCATGCGCTTTATATTTTTATCACTGTAGGAAAATTTGGTTAAAGTTGTTAGTTTCTGCGGATGCCAGTGCAGTGTAATTTAATAACGGAAGTGATACCGATAATTTAGTGTGTGTGTGGGTGCGGGGGTGGGGGTGGGGAAGCCGCATTTTGCTGGATACCTGTGTGAATACGTATATTTAAGCGCAATTTCTCACAGCCAGAACGACTTCATTACTTCCTTCTTCACGCTGCGGAGGTTTCCTCCAGCCATTTAGGTCTTTACGTAACTTTTTTTTATTAGCATATAAATGGTTGTAATTGTGGCAGTACTACTGTGAGGCACACCTAGTGCTATATAGCGGCAGAAATAATTAGCTTTAGTTGTATAGTAGAGCCATTTTAGCTGCAGAAATCATATGCTTTAGTTGTGTGGTAGGAAAAATATAACTTCTGAGCAAAAACAAAACACAACGTAGTTTTTGAGTGTTTAAAAGATTATAAATGAATGTGTTATATTTGTGGTAAATATATACCTGTAATATTAAGGAAAGTGCGTTAAATATATTTGACAGCCCTCGATTGTATGCACGTAAGCCACAGTTTCAATCACGAAATTTTTTCAAATTAGCTGTTTTTTTTTAACTTTTTTTTCGTTCCACCCCTAATGCAAATTGGTCTAGTAAGAATAGGTTACTCCGCTCATTTGTTTTATGTTTACCGGGTCTTTTTTAAAAAAACCCAGCGGACACAAAGTTTTCAATAACATAAGTGTTCTGTAACAATCGTGTACAGAGCTGACCTTGAAATGTCCGGAAATGTTCCACAGACTACTTATGGTAAGTCTCCGTCTCTCTCGAACGACTTGTCGATCCTGGTGGTGTAGTGGTTACCATACTTGCCTCCTAAACCCAAGATCGCGGGTTCGAACCCGGCTAGGACCGATGGATTTTTTCGGGCGTAAAAATCGAAGGGAAGTAAAGCCGTGGGTCCCGTGTCGTACATTTACGGCACGAAAAAGCACCTCAATCCTGAAAGAGAGGCCTCTGGGCAAAATTTGTCGGCCGTTTCACGCCCTGAATTGAATGGGAGGCTGATGACCTGAGATGTTTAAGAGCGTCTATAAATAAATCAATAATCAATCGAACGATTTGATCAACTCGCTGAACAAGTTCTTCACTTCATAATATGACGATTAGGTTAGAATAAGAATGTAACAACGTAAACAAACAGTACTGAGGATAACATGTAACAGTGAAATGATAGTGAAGTGTTACTAATTATTATAGTATTTGAACATGCATTAAATAAAGGAGATTACAGGAAGAAGAAAAAAAGGTCTTGACTAGTGACAGACCTGCATCTTTGTTCACTTTCATTGTGAATATAAGTTCGACCTTCTTTAAATTTCTTACACCATTCACGTACAACATCCTCACTCATACAGTTTGCACCATAAACACGGCTTATTTTGCGATGAATTTCTGCTGCACTATTTCCTTCTGCCTCTAGAAAACGAATGACGTTTCGCAACTCGCACTTGGCAAGCGAATCAATCATACCGGCCATGTTCAAGCGCCTGAAAGTTCTGTACACAAATTAATATAGATATGCAACTCAATCTTAATAATCGGTGACCATTCAGCGCCAATTTTTGTACTATCATACGGCAAATCACGAACTAAGAGATCGTGGTGAGCTAGTCGATAACGCAGCCATGAAATGTCGGCAATGCAGGCCTTACTAGATTTGTTTATTTATTTCTCCTGTTTTACTTGTTTCCTTTCTTTCTCGGAGTTAATAAGGCATTGTTAAGCTTTCATCGAACTTCAGACACCAGCAACAGAACCGCCTACAGCCTAAAGAGTCAATTACAAAAATCTGGCTAGCATATTCTAAGCTGCTGTTACACATCGGATTTTTGCGTCTTATATTTCACTGTACATGATGTCTGCAGTTCTGTAGCTGTTTCTCTAAACTGGATGAAGGCTTAACAATGACTTAGCTTCGTCTGAAAAAGAAAGGAAACTATAAGTATAACAAATTATATAAATAAAAGTACCCACAGACATGATTTCTTCCCATGTTTTATTTGTTGTACAGTTCATGTACATAACCTAAAAATGTAAACTGTTGATATATAATGAAGTGTAAAATTGAAAATAAATAAATAAATCTCTCAGTGATAATGTACTATGTAAAAAAAAATAACGCTACATGCAATTTTAAAGCACACAGAAGCACAATTATAAATTTTATATTCAAGGTTATGTGTATAAAAATAACATCCCGTTCTCCAGATAGCATTTGCACTGTAAAGACCGAATGTTATCTATAGTTTTAAAAAGTGATACACTTTAAAGGCATCTACGTAATAAATTATTCCACCATGGCGCACTTCGGTTTTAATAAATTATAGTATATCTTTTCCTTTGCCCACTTTGTAATCAAAATTAACACATTAAAACATCCGTCTGTGATTCCCATGCATCCCAATAACCACTACGATATCAACAACGTTACAACGTATGTTTCTTTGTTTCGGAACTGCAAATAACCACTTTCAAAGAGATTCCGCATATAATTATGCGGCCTTCCTTCTATAACCCCACTTTAACGCATATATTAATGAAAAGTACATTAATGTTAGGCGAAATAAGTTTGAACACAGTTTAAATTTGCAGCTGTAGCGCCCTCATCATATATGAGAGACATCTGTTGGAGTTGTCAAACAACTGAGCTGCGAGCGCCAATTTTATAATCATCCAAAATTTCTGACGCTCATACGAGGTTTCAAGCTCACCAATCCAGTTGCAATTGCCTTGTACTTAGCTCAGCTCCAGCCACAAACCGATTTATTGAACTTGGCCGTGGCCACAACCTTGGCGAACGTTACGGTGGGTTAGTAGCACAATGCTTAGATCCGCCTCCTTATATTTGTCTGGTCACGTAGCAGAGTGATAAAAAGTTCTCGTAATTTGAAACAGTTTCTGTTTCATAAAGTCGCAGTATTTCTTTAACAGTTCATTAGGATTTTTTCCGTTCTCCATGCTTCATTCACGATTTCAAGTTATCTCTTATGGGCTGTCCTCCCTGCATATTTCAGGATCTCTTGTGATATATTATCTCAACCCACCGCTTTCTTCAGTTTCATTTTTAGTTATTTCCAGATCTAATAGATCTATTGGTTCTTCCATCTTTTCCTCTATCCTCGATGTTTACTTTCTGCTCTCTAACATAAAACTCAGTTTTATAATCCCCCCTATTCCCAATACATCATGCAATTCCATCTTTATTTCGATATTCTTATCTTTTATTTCTTTTTATTCTTACCAATTTCAGTCTCTTGAGTATTTGCCAGAATCCCCTACTCTTATTTTGGAATTTCTCTTCTAATTTATTTCCAAATGCTTCCCACATATCCTTTTTGCTTACTGGACCTATTTCTTGTTTCTCTATACCATGAAACATTTTCTCATTTTTGTTTACTACATATATACTGCAATTTATGTGTGAACATAATCTTTATAAAAAAAAAAAAAAACAGTGAAACTGCTAGGCTATTACAAGTGCTAATAACTATGTCAATGAAATTCATGAAGCACAAATATGCTTTACTACTCTCAAGAGGATAAAAAAAAAAACTTTTCTCTGTAGCACCATTCAGAGGTAAAATGATTGCATTAGCTATGCTACCCATAAAAAGGAACTTCATCAACAATATGGAGATCTTCAATTTGACTGGCATAGTAAGTTTGCTGCTTTGAAAGAGAGAAGTATAAACTTCACATACAAACAACTAAATTAGGTTTTGTTTTGTTGAGAATATTTAATATGTAAGTTGTGCCAGAGTGGTAATATAAAAAGTAGTCTCTCTCTTTCTCTCCCTTTGTGTGTGTGTTTGTACATATGTGAGAGAGAACGAGTGTGATTGAGAGGCAGAATGGCATACGGCTTTACTCTTATTTCTGGTTTCAATGAATAAATCTGTGATGAAATTTAAATTTTGTCTTATATATGATTTTTTTTCAAAATACCTATGTGTATAAATGTATATTTATACAACATTTATAAGATTTAAAATATTTGTATTCTGATAATTATATAATAATATGAAAATGTTTTAAATTGGAAATTCCATATTAATTTTACTGTTATTTCCAGGTTTAATAATAAAATATTTATTGAATTTGAATATTCACATATTACTTTTTAAAAATATTGGTATTTTTATAACATAGTTAAAAGGTTTAATATATCATGACATAATTTATACAATTTTTTCCAGTTTTAATTATAAAATCCTGTTGAATTTCAACATTCACATATTACTTTTTAAAAATAATTATATAATTATAACATAGTTAAAGATTTAAGCTCTTTATATTGTAACATAATTTATATTGCTTTTAATCTTTTGCATTAAATTAATAATTTGCCATTTTTTAAATTTTTTTATGCAACTAAAATAAACATTTGATAAGAAAACTAGAATTTAAATTTATTCTTATCACAACCTCTGCCTTTTTTTTTTCTTCTCCCATGAAGTGCTTTGGTATAAAACTCTTCAAGATGAACTAGAGTGTCCACAGTTTATGCTAGTGATTTTGTAGGAGGCTCAATGGCTGTACGATTGGTGCCAACTTCTGATATATATTGGAGGAACTCAACCTCCTCTGTGAGATTTATAAATGTGCAGGTCAGTGACTTCAACAAAACACAAAGCTCATAAATGTTCACTCCAAAGCAACACAAACTTAAAGCTCTATTAATGGTATGTATTTAATAAGCAGACAAAATAAAGTAACAAGTTTATGATATGTAGTGAATTGAAATAAGACATATATTTGTTCAATAATTCTAATATTGCATTTTGTTTGAATCTATAAACTGAAAACACGAAAAACAAAATAGAATTATTTAAGACAAATAAAGAACAACTATAAACTGAAAATATGCAAAACATTTTAAGAATAAAAAACTAAAAAATTATCTATTTTAACAAAAGCTGCTGCAAATCAACCAGGTGGCTGTACCATTGAGATCCAAAGAGCTGGTTGTGTTTCAGTGGCAGATTAAAATTTTGATTGCACTAATATTCCACTCTATTCCACTGAGAATCTAAACTAGTTCTTTACCCTTCTAAACTTGTGAAGGATCTTTCAGCTGTACAAATTGATACCAGAACAGTTAAACAAGTTGTACAAATTGGGTTAACTCTGGAAGCATTTCAGGCTTACATCTGTTACTTTTCAGAAACTGTACAAGTTAGGAAAAGTTATGGGGAATTCTTTTTATGTTTGATTCCAAAAGTCCAACATTATGTTGCAATGCAATGTGAATTTGTCATAATCATGTGTTTTAAAAAAATTGGCAATGTGTATAATATCATCATTTTTGTTTGTGATGAATTGTTCAATTTTAACCAACAGATGAGAAACAACACTTTCAAATATAGAAAGAAGACCTTTAATTGAAACATTACTATTTAAAAAAAATTGAATAGTACATATCTTAGGAGCAGCAAGCTGTAGGGAGAAATTACAGATACTTAATTTTTTTAGAATTCACCTTTTGGATGGTAGCTGTGGTTGTGTTAAGATAAGAGAATTGCACACAATTTATATGCCGACAAGTGTATGGAAACCGTGCTGAATGGAGTATTACTCATTGTTGCTATCAGTATTTTTCTTTGATTTTTTTATTAAGAACTTGCCTAAATAAAAATTAATTAAATGTTAATATATTAATGCATCTGTAGAAGATGTGAGCTATCATGGATTCTTTAAGAAAATGTTTGAATGATATAAATTTATGTTCATTACCTAATAATTTAATTCTGTATACTGAAATGCAGAATAGTAGGCACTCCTTTGGAAGAGCTGTAATAAGCTAGCTGATCTCTATAAATCATTGCTGTTTATAGTATTCAGTCTATGTGCATGAAACGACCAACATTTTTTGAGATTAGCTACAACATAACACATTAGGTAATATACTATAATTATGTTCATCTGTAAGAGTAGGCACATTTAATATTTTTTAAAAGAGATCTACAAGCTTAATTTACTCCCACAGATTATTCTTATTGCTTTCTTCTGCAAATGGCAAACTTTTTCTCTTAAAAAAAAAAAAACATAATTCGTAATACACAAGGAGGCATCCTTCTGTAGATCATTTAAAGCTCTTAAGGCAAAAAAGACTGAAGTAAATTTAAATAGCTGAGATTTTCAAATGAAATATAGTATAATATAACAAATTATTTATGGGGAAATCACTCAAATTTCACTAGTTTTGTTCCACTTGGAAATCTTTTGAAGGCTGATCAAGACATTAGCCTTAGAAAGATGTCCATGTAAGTGGAACAAAACTAGTGAAATTGAGATTTTTTCTCATAAATAATTTGTTATATTAGACTGGAGTAAGTTTGGGAACTGTCGTTTCAACATGTTTCTTCCAGTTAAGATTTTGAGCAATTTTTAGTCCTTAGAATTTTTATGACTGCTTTCTTTCATGATCTGATTTTGATAAAAAGTCTGATATACATTCATTCTTTGATTGAGTAATTGATTATTTTTTTATTTATCCCTTTACAACCTTGGCTGCACTACAAAGCAAAGATATGGGATATGTAAATAGATCAGTAATAAGTACACAATTAGTAGCAAATTGCTTACAAACAACAAGAATAATTATTACAATAGTAATTAAAATGTTAATTGACAATAGTTATAAAAATAAATATTCATCAACAGAATGAGTAATCAGTACACAATTGATAACAAAGTTCTTACAAACCACAAGAGCAATTATGACAATAGTATTGACAATTTAAAATTTACAATTATAATAATAAGAAAAAAAATCCTAAATAGAATCAATAATAAGTAGCAAATTTCTTCAAACAGCAATGACAATAGCAATTAAAAATTAAAAGTAACAACAAATATAGTAAATACTGTTATATACAAATGATAATAAAATATACAATAAATAATAAGGTTATATAGAAGCAATGGCTAGGATATTAATGACACCTTTAGCTATCTAAATTATTTTAAAAATTCTTCAGTTGAATAAAAACAGTGGTCGAGTAAGCATGCTCCTACCACAGATTTAATGGAGGTAAATTTGTCAATATATTTAATTTTAGATGGTAATTAGTTGTATAGCTTTATACAAAAAGGGTGTATTATAAGCTAATATACAATAAACATAACCAAAATATACTATTAGGGAACACAAGAAAAGCAACAACATTTTGTATACTTCCAATTCTAATTTAAATTCAAATTCTACTATTTTCAAAACATCTTTTTCACAGGTCCTACTTAATACATGTATTGCATACAACATTTGACTTAATTTATTATCTAAAATGAAAATGTGCTCATTCCAAGATAAATCTCAATGAATTACAACACCCAAAAGTATGTACTGTTAAGGTTCTTTATGGGTGTATTTTCAATTTCTGTGCCATAGTGCATGTTTATTGAAATTCATGTAGTTAATCTTGTCAATATTTAATATTAACTTATTAGATTTTACCAATTATTTAAATTTTGTACTGCGTCACTGATATAGGTTTTCAAAGTAATTTACGTCGGTCCTGGTGGTGTAGTGGTTACCATACTTGCCTCCTACACCCAAGATCGCGGGTTCGAACCCAGCAAAAACCGATGGATTTTTCCGGGCGTAAAAATCCTAAGTATGGCTTCCTTCGGAAGGGAAGTAAAGCCGTGGGTCCCGTGTCGTACATTTACGGCACGAAAAAGAACCTCAAGCCTGAAGGAAAGGCCTCTGACAAAATTTGTCGGCCGTTTCACGCCCTGAGTTGAATGGGACGCTGATGACCTGAGCTGTTAAAGAGCGTCCATAAATAACTTAATCAAAAAAAAAAAAAGTAATTTACATGGTTTCTAAATATAAGATCTGCAAACAGAACCACATTTGTAGATGACATTAATACTAAGAGATCATTAATACAGATTATAAATAAAACTGGTCCCAATATTGTGCCATGTGGTACAATGAACTTGGTCAACAGTGGAGCAGATTTCACGCCTTCTAATTCTATAAATTGGATTCTAAATTTAAGACATGTGGCAACCATTTGGTACAATATCTTTAATACCATAAGATCCAAGTTTTTTTAAATGGAAGTTGTTGTCTATATCAAAGGCTTAGTAGAATCTATAAATAGACTTAAAACTTTTCTTTATTGTCTTTTGCAATAAAAGTATTTCCTATAAAAGAAAGAAAGAGAAATAATATTGCATTATTTATTGTCTTCCCTTTCTGAAAACCAAATTGCGAGTCTGAAATTAATTATACTTTTCCAGGGAAGACACCAAATGCTTATACATAAGTTTTTCGACTAAAATATAAATTAAAATCTATTGAACTATAGCATGTAAATTATTCAAATGAATGCAACGGATGAGTTATTAACCATCTATATATTTTCTTCCTAAAGACACTAAGATTTTGAATCCTAACATGTAAAAGTATTTCATTAGAATTTTATTCATTTGAAAAAAATGTGCAGACATACAAAGTGTACCAATGTTAAGAAATAAAGTGGAGTAATATCATTGTTGTTCCTACAATAAGCTCACATTCTGTGCCTGCTAATCAGGTCTTTAACAGGAGCTAATATTGTTTGGTACATGCTACTTAGCTACAAGAATACAACACAATCTTTACTAATGCTCCTGATATATTATTGCTTATATTTCTCAGTTATTCCATCCTTACAATAGCATGTGATATATTCTCATTTAAAAATTGTTTTCTTTCCTTTTGTAACTTTTGCTTATAGAAAAAATATGCATAAAGGCAATGAAACAAAATAGTTTTATTAGAAGTGATGACTGGGGAAGGTAATAAAGATAACTTATTTGTATACATGGATTTTGAGGCAAATGCCTATTTAGTTTCTTTAGGAAAATGTAGGAAACAATTGCAGATGTTTATTACTTATGAAAAATCAGCCTAAAGAAAACACTTAATAGTACCTAAAATGTTAATGATCATTATGGCTTCACAAGAGACCAGTTGGGTAAACTCATTGTCAGACTCTAAGCTTTGGGCCATCTTTACTCTATGGTCTTCCTCAGGCCTCAGGAGTTAACATATCCTTTAAAGCAGAAACAAAATTTCTAGGTTTCCACATAAATGAAAGTATGAAACTGTGCAGCCAGACCAAAGCATTAACATCAAGACTTGGTTCTGTTTTTTTTAAATTATTGAAAGAAAAAGTAACCATAGAAAAATGAGCTTTTATGGAATAAAAAAGTAACATTTAAAATAGTTCATGATCCACCTTGATACAAGGAAACAAAAATTAGAGATAAATTGTCCCTTTAAAAAGATGCATAATGCCTCAAAGTGGAGAATAATTAAGGATTAATTAATAACTGATCTGAAGGATCAATTCTAGATCCTCTTTTTTCTAGTTTTTTAATGAACTTTCTTTAACTATCAAAAGTATAGCTAATTCTGTGTTATTTCAGATGGCACAAGCATGTTGGTAAATGGTAATAACTAAATGATTATGCATTTAAATTAAATCAAATTTAAGTTCCCTGTGATCATGATCGAAAGCTAATACGGTGTCTTTAAACTTGGATAAAACAAAAGTTATTAAATGCATCACCCACAGATCTCTCCTAATCCCCAATTGAATATGGGGAGTGCTTATTGTAACAAATGCAACACATTAAATTCCTTGGCCTACAAATAACTACCTACCTGAATTGGAAAATTCACATTGATCTTAACATGCCTAAACTTAGCTCTGTATGTTATGCAATTTGTTTATTATTAATCTTGAAATCACTGAAGACTTTAAAGCTACTGTTATGCTTATTTCAACTCACTAATGAAATGTGGTCTCATTTTGGAGAAACTCAGTTGAAAGTAAGCATGTCTTTCTATTACAAAAAATAAATATATATATATATAAAAAATAACATAACACTATTAACAATGTAAGTAAAATACTGTAACTAGAAAAGCAGAAAAGGATAAAACACAGAAAAAGTCACAGATTAATTGCTATATTTCAAACTGCTTGAGTTCTTCTATGGCCAAGTAGAGCAGTTCAAAATATAGTGATTAATCTGTAACTTTTTCTTAGTGCTTTATCCTTTTCTGCTTTTCTAGTTATTGTTACTTTATATGTATGTATATATATATATATATATATATATATATATATATATAATTTCAGGTACACATAGCAGACATTTTTTAAGCAATTAGAAATACTGACTCATCAATATGAATATATATTATGCTTATTCACATTTTATTTACAAAAAAAATGTATTAAACCATAACATTCATAACAAAAATACTGGATAAAAAAGAAATGTACATGGGCCAGTTTCAAATCCACCCTGTTACCAACAAGGAGTTTATTAAGAATACATTTTAATATTTAACATTCTTTCCCCTAACCTAAAGGGGCTAACTAACAATGGTAATTCTATAAAACTGCTCTACATACCATGTATTATTTTTTGTAGATGATTATATAAATGATAATACACTATAATGTGTATAAATTTTGTACATAGTTGATATTAATCTGTATGTAAACATGTATATAGTCATATACTTGTTCTTTTTATATACACAAAAAATATAATCCTGTGCTCATAAGTCTTAAAGGTCTTAAAGACTGTTGCATGTACTTATGGTATGCTCTGAAAGCTAACTAAACTAAACTGGAAATGCTCAGAAATGTCTACTACTCTTATTTTCATTTCTGCCTGAGATATGCTGTAATTTTTTGGGGCAGTGATCAAGTAGAAGTGCAAATGTTTTTAAGTTATAGAAAATAGCCATTAGCATATTACATGAAGTAGGGAATCAGTATTCATTGCGATATTATTTTAAACAGTAGAATATTTTTCCACTTACATGCATCAACATATGTAATTGTATGTTATTTAAAAGGCAAATCGGAATACTTAGAAAGAAACACAAAAAATACATAGCTATAATGCATGTCAAAGGGTGGATTACCACTAAAATTTTTCTGTAGAATGAATGAATATGAATATTATATATATCATTTTAAACATATGGAGTAAAATTTCCAAAAAATTATTACATGCCAAATAGGTACTTTCAGAAAGTGTACCTCCATGGGTGGCCGAAGTCATCAAGGCATGGACGCATAAGTCATGCCTGGGGTTTGATTCCCACCAGGACTGTCCTCCCTGATTGTGGTTTTTTTCCTCAGTCCTCATAAAAGGCAAATGCTCGGGAGGTACCCTAAACTTAGACCTGGAACACTTCTTTATAAAAAAAAAAAGGAAAAAAGAAAAAATCCTTTCACAGTTTATCATTTTATCTCATATGTCCATCATGTATACTGTCTCAGTAAATAAAACGGGCATTAATCCCTTAAAAAAAAGAGGGAGAAAGAAAGCCAGTAGTATTCATTCTGTAAATAAATTCATGTCTTTAAAAATTTTAATTTCTTCAAATGTGTAATGTTTTATATTTTGAGGAGTGATATGATTTGTTACACATAACTGTATAAATTTAACTGTACATTCAAATTCATTGTGGGCTAAGCATTCTTATTCTAAATATTGCCTAAGAATTTTATATTGTAAATCATTACAACTTTGACTTGTCCACTTTTATGTAATGAATGAATATATAGAGTTTAACTTATTCATTTACATCTTTTGTAACTTAGAATAAAACCATGACATATCCTATATTATACTCTCTATAATCAAAAGAATGAAACTAAACTAAATTAGCTGGCTTCTAAACTCAGGATCCAACTATTTGTCGGGAGCAATACAGCTCCTTTAACAAACTAACCCAATACAGTGGCTCAACAGCTCCTGCAGTTGTGTTTTACAACCCATTACTTTACTTAATTTTCTTCTAATATTCACATTTAAAAATGGGTTTACATACCTTGCCATTTTCTAAGAACTCACACTATCAATTCTTAGGTAGCAGAAGAAAAATAATTCCCAGCTGTGGAAAAAATGCATTTGTCTCTTCAAATTACCATATAAACATGATAACTTAAATTAGATTATGTAAGGTAACACTGCTATTTTCATATTAGCTACATCCTTCATAATATACTGCATTGTAATAAACATTAACTGTAAAAAAATTAAATAAATAAACTAAGGAGGAAATGACGGCTAACTTAAAATTATGAATTCATTGATGCACACTATGTTGGTTTTTATGAGTCATAAGATGCTTTCTCAAATTACATACCTGTGCGAAACTTTTCCCACACACTTCACACTTCTTTTCTCCATGAGTTAAACAATGGATTTTCAAATATGATGCTCTAGAGTAGCTTTTCCCACAAACTTCACACTTATGGGGCTTCTTTCCCTCATGAATCAAAATATGTTCCCTTAAATGACGTTTCTGCATAAAGCATTTCCCACAAACTTCACACCTATGTGGTTTCTTGCCCTCATGAATCAAAAGATGTGCCCTCAGATTGGATGAATGAGTAAAGCTCTTCCCACAAATTTCACACTTATGGGGTTTCTTTCCCTCATGATTCAAAATATGTCGCCTTAATTGATGTATCTGGATAAAGCCTTTCCCACAAACTTCACACCTATGTGGCTTCTTGCCCTCATGGATCAAAAGATGATTTCTTAGATTAGATGAATGAGTAAAGCTCTTCCCACAAATTTCACACTTATGGGGCTTCTTTCCCTCATGAATCAAAATATGTCCCCTTAAATGATGTATCTGGATAAAGCCCTTCCCACAAACTTCACACCTATATGGTTTCTTATCCTTATGAATCCAAAGATGCCTTCTCAAACTAGTCACATGAGTAAAACATTTCCCGCAAACCTCACACTTATGGGGCTTCTTTCCCTCATGAATCAAAATATGCTCCCTTAATTGAGGCATCTGGATAAAGCATTTCCCACAAACTTCACACTTATGTGGTTTCTTACCCTCATGAATCAAAAGATGTTTTCTCAAATCAGAGCCAAGGGTAAAGCTTTTCTCACAAAATTCACACTTATGTGACTTCTTGTCCTTATGAAATAACAGATGTCCCCTCAGATTAGATGGATCAGTAAAGCGCTTTCCACAAATTTGACATTTATGGGGCTTCTTTCCTTCATGAATCAAAATATGTGTTCTCAAATTAGATGTCTGGGTAAATATTTTCCCACAATATTGACACTGAGGTGGTTTCTTACCCTCATGAATCAAAAGATGTTTTCTTAAATCAGGCATTAGAATAAAGCTTTTCTCACAAAATTTGCACTTATGTAACTTCTTTCCTTTATGAATCAAAAGATGTACCCTCAAATCAGGCACACGGGTAAAGCTTTTATCACAAACTTCACATTTATGCGGTTTCTTACCCTCATGAATTAGTAAATGTTCCCTCAAAGAAGACATGCGAGTAAAGCTCTTCCCACAAATTTTACACTTATGGGGCTTCTTGTTGTCATGAATCAAGATATGATTTCTCAAGTCTGATGCCTGAATAAAACTTTTTGCACAGAATTTGCACTTATGTTTGACTTTATCATGAATTAATAAATGCTCTTTCAAAGATGATGTGTCAGTGAAGATGCTATTACAAAATATACAACTGAATATCTGTTTCTTTGGATTATATTTACTTTCCAGTCTACTATCAATAAAAGTAGTGGATGAGTTTTCCATATAGATGGATAGGTCTTCCACACATGTCCTAAAAATGAAGAATACAAGTTGTTATTAGAGTGCAACACAGTTATACTAAGAAAAGGGAGAGGGAGAGAGAGAGAGAGAGAGTGCGTGTGTGTGTGAGCGGGTGCGCGCGCTTTAAGAACCTATAAATATTAATACTTATATTTATTTTTACCCCACAATGCAAGCTTAAATCTTCATTTTGCTCCCTGCTGTGATCACAAAATTTTCCTATCCGATTCCAATTCCAATTTCAAAAATTTTATTTTATTCTTAAATGAACAAATTGTGCTCAGTATTAATTGAATTTTGAACCTAACAAAGTGAAATATACATTAATAATCTCTTCTGAGTCGAAATATCTAAGCACACTCTTTTTGTTTTGCCTTCACTTGCTGGTGATTTATTCAGGAATTGTTTTGTGCACCTTCATTCACATTCTTAGCTCACTCAAGTCATTTTACAGCTGAGAATGTAGACGAGGACCCAGGAAAGATATCCTGAGTAAATCTCCAGTAAGTGAAGCCAAAAAGAGCATGTTTAAATTCTTTGCCTCAGAAGAGATTATAACCTATGCTCACACATAGTTACTGCTTTTAATCAACACTAATCTACTTTGGTTTACTGGACCCAATAAAAAATGTATAATTAAGTGCTTTGTAAAATATTCCTCAAGAATTTTTTTAGTTACAATATTCCTAATTTGCACATCTTCACAGATTTATAAAAATATGGAACTAACATTAAGTACACTGAATTTCAATATTGTCTAGTACTGCTGCATGCAAAATTAGCAAGTAATATGAATATAATAAATTCTATATCTCACTTTTTCCTTTAAGCATTAGTCTTACTGCCATTAACACAATGGTCTAAGTCCCAGCCATTTATTTACCTGGCAAGACAATAAATACTTATGCATTTTAGGCCTATTTCAAATTATTCCGAATAAGGTTTTAATGAAATTCCATTATCATATTTGGAAAGAATGCTCATCATTTATTCTTAGATGAGAAATATATGAGGGCTAGTCATAAAGGCTGATTGTTATTTTGTTTATATCACAGCAAGAAACATTATTGAAACAATGTTGCATGATGAAAATGGATCAGCCCTGATTGGTGGACAAAAACAGAATTTTCCTTGTGCATTCATCTGTATACAGGGGAAAGCAAACTATGTCAGCACCCATGTGGTCCAGTAACGGCAACAAACGAAACCATGATTAACATGGCTGGCTTCATTGTTCATGAAGACTGACGAATAACAATAACAACAGACTTGGAAACATGTTACATATTTTCCATGGCAGTACATTTTCAATTTTGCATGATCACTTGAACATGAGATGCGTTTGTGAGAGGTAGGTCCCAAGATTACTGACTCCTGAACAGATGATGTCATAAATATATTTTAAATATTATAATCATTTTATTTGAAAAAGTGCATAAAACTCATAATTAGCCTTTGTATGAAATAATTTGAAGAATTTTGGCAGGCTGAGGGGTTGTTTCAATCTAAACAACATCAGCAAGCTGGAAATGAGCAAATCACTGCATATTCAATGAAATTTAAAACAAAATGCACATCACAACATGATCCACTCAAGAAGGCAAAAATCATTTGAGAGTGCCAATGCTCACATTTTTACTATTAGTTTTCTAAAATGTTACAGTTTACCTACTAAACATGGTAAAGAGAAAACACTAGTGAAAATCTCTGCGCAGCCTATATCCACATTATGGTCAGATAAACTAACTAAAATGGTAATAATGTATCCCTAACTTATACTAATGCACAGATGTCATGAATATTTTATGTTGCTTGAGTCTAGCTCAGTTATGGGCTTCATTGCATTAATTGCAATTAATTTCAATACTGTCTACTGCTGTACTGTGGAACATCTTCCCTGTGTGAGTACCATATAAGCAATAAACTACTAGATATATCAACTGATGGTAAAAGCATAGAGCAGTAATATAAAAGAATTTTCTAGGATTACAATTAAATCAAAGCTTAAATTTCCATGAGCAGATCCAGTAACAAAATTGGTTCTTGTACCTACTTGATATGGGGCTAATCAAAATATATGACTAGATCATATACAAGGCTTCCAGAATATATCCTTACTGCTTACAAGGGGTTTAGTGTCTCTGAACATCCTACAGCCAGTGGGACCTTATGCATCTAGAGCTAATCACATATCAAACTCTAATTTTCCTATCATAAAGAGGAGTTTCTTATTTATAATAAAATAGTGGGATTCCAGCAATCCCATAGAAGAGGAAGTGACTTCAAAAGAAACTTCATTAGAAGAGAAATGCAGAATACTCTTCCAAATAAATGCAAATTATTGGACGGTGCCAGTTTCTTGGAACATATGTCAAAGGAAGAAAGGGGCCATTAGTGAAAACTTCTAGAGAAATTACAAAACTGTGGTAAAATAAATTGCATTTATCACATGTTATCAAATTACACACTCAGAGCTTCAAAAAGTACTGAACTCTTATGATGAATGGCTCAATAGAGGAAAATATCCTTTTTTTTTATATAAAAGTAAATGTTCAATGGTTATCTATTGAAGACAAACGATTGTATCAATCACAAGTGATAAACAAGGAGCCACACTATTCCATTGGTCAAGTTGCAAGAAATGATACAATCAGAAATATGAAAACTGCCTGCTAAATTAATTTTAGCTGCAACACACAGATGATGCTATTAGCAGGACTAAGTCAGAGAGTAAATACAGCTAATATAATGAAGATGAGAGTTATCAGCTGCAACAGGTTACAAGTTAAAGTTGTAACCAACTTGATCTCATGAGCAATAATATCAACTAACAAAATGGCTATTATATGAAACAACTGTCACATGATGATACCGACATTCCAACTTCAACTGAAGCTGCAATTTATATCAACTTCCTTAGAGGCTGTTAAATTGAAGGAGGAGATGATCAAAACATTACATACAGAAGAGTGGTACTTACACTCTGTCAGCAAACACACAAAAAAATGGCAAGGCCTAAACTATTAATAAAGGAGCTGCTGAAGTTCTTGATGAATGATGTATACAACTTTTGGAATGCAGTTAAAATTATTGTTGCTAATACAATCAGCATCATTACTGGTAAAAAAAAAAAAAAAAATATATAGAGCTGTCATCAAACTGCAAAAATTGTTTCCAGATATCACAATTCATCAGTTGTCTGCATCATACTCTGTTAGGCAAGAACTTTGAGATAAGAGTAGGTCTTTAAACACTGAATATCCATTTGTGTCTGAACTATAAAATTCTAAGGAATTAAAAGCACAGTTGGTGAATGGAAATGTAGGTATCCTAGAGAAATCAGGCTGGAGAGATGACATGACATTTCTGTATTATTTAATACCTGCATTCAGATATTTTTAAGAAGAGAGAGAGAGAAGGAATTTTGCATTGATTAGAGTTTAGATACTTCCAAACATTAGCAATGTAATGTAGATTTCAAGAGCATTTTTGCTATATTTGCAGTCACACTTATACCATCAATAAGAGATGCTATTCATTTCAGACGATTGGGCAGAATATTACAAAGTTTACCAAGAAGTAATCAGTGGGACAGAACATGGAATCAAAATGATGCAGGAACTGTATTCTCTTGGCAGAAAAAAATGACAAACATACAAGCAGTAATGTACATTTCTACAAGTAATAGAACATTTGTAAGAGATTTTCTTATTTGTATTATAATAATCTGCTAATGTATTTTAAAATAATAAATGTCACAAATCAACAATTGAATTTCAGAGTGATCTTTACTAAAGAATATTGCAGCAGCATTAAATTCTTTATTTAAAGGCAAAAGGTTGATTTAAGGTGCAGGAATAATATAATAATGAGATTTTAAAAAAATTGTATCTCTAAGCACTGCATACTCCTCTGACTACCATTTTTTTTTTTTTTTAATTTGAACAGTGTTTAATGCCATTTTTACTACTGAGGCACCACAGGCAGCAGACACTGATGATACATGAGATGAAGTGATATATTGGGAAAGAATTTTTTTTTTTTAATTAGGAAACGTTCTAGGTTTAGGTTTAGGGTACCTCCCCAGCATTTGCTATTTATGAGGACTGAGGAAAACCAGGAAAAAACCGGTCAGAGAGGACAGTTCTGGCAGGATTCCAACCCCAGATCTCCCACTAACAAGTCTGCACCTTAATGACCTTGGCCACCCATGGCAGTACCAAGGTCATTAAGGAACAGATTCTTGAGAGGGAGAGCTGGGATTCGATTACCACTAGGACTGTCATCCCTGACTGAGGTTTTTTCCAGGTTTTCCCCAGTCCTCATAAATGGTAAATTCCTGAGAGGTACCATAACTTAGGGTCTGGAATGCTTGCTTCATTCCTTAAAAAAATCCTTTCCCAATATATCATTTCATTTCTGTACCATCAGTGTCCATTGTCTGTGATGCCTCAGTAGTTATAAACGGGTGTTAAACACTATTAAAAAAATATTAATAATATAAAATACTCCTCTGAAAAAAGCAAAGGTGTTATGAAATACATACAGTAATGAAACATTCAGTACTGGTGCTTATTTTTTATATTATCAGCATCTTTTTTGTGCTTTCTTTTAAAATATATTTATATTAATTCATACTGATTAATCCTTACCTTGGATTATTGTTTGGAAATGTTGATTCCTCAACTATGATTTCCTTCTTCATAAAATCTACATCAAGCTCTTTCTGCCTCTGTGATAAATGAGAAAAATATTATTTAAAATTAATTTTCACTACAATTATACTAAAATAAATGAGAACAGATCATACTTATAATAAATGTATTCCTACCACACTAATATACACTGTAATGTTTCAGCCATAATACTCTCATCTAAAAATGGATGAGGACAGGAAGTAAAGAAAGGAATAAATAGAATATGGAAAGATAGACAAGAATCCTACCAATTATTCCAGTTAACTTAATTTCGAATAAAATGCCACCATGACATCATAGAGTGTTTCTCTGGGTACATATAGATATAACAGCCTGCTATAATTAGGAGTATTGAGTTTATACATTTCATCTATGTTAATGGCTGAGAGGGTAATTTTCTAATATTGAAATGGAATGGTGGGCTCTGTAATGTGCATTATGTCTGAAAATTCAATATATTATTATTGAGAAGGAAAGTTGTACAATGTATTAAATAAAGTAGCTTCTGTCAGTGTGAATCAATTATTGAATACTTTGATTACAGTATATAACAATGCTTAGCATTTTTGCACTGTAACAGCATCTAATATAAATATTGGTACTAATGCATATTATAATTCAACTGGAAAATAAGCATTAAGACATTTTTACTTAGTGAGTCATCCTTCTGAGCTAAACTTGTTGTTTGCTCGTAGCTAAGGCTAGTTGATTCCCAGACTTTGGGGAAACAGGTACTGTTTGGTACTTGGCCTCACCAGAAAGGAGCTACCATTGCATACCATTTTTCAATGAAGTTTTCTAGGTGCATTTATTTTTTTATTTCATTTAATTATTTTTAAACCCCATTTTAACTACTGAGGTATTACAGGCGATGGACACTGATGAGATGAAAAGATAAATTGGAAAAAAAAATAGAGAGAGAGAGAGAGAGAGAGAGAGAGAGAGAGAGAGAGAAAAGCATTCCAGGCCTAAGTTTTGGGTGCCTCCCTGGTGTTTATAGGCCTATGCAATGCTACAGGAGACCTAAAGAGAGTTTGTTCTTCCATATAACACAGCTTGAATATGGTTTAAAATGTTTACAGAAGGGAGACAATCAATTTCGTAGGAAGGTAAATCCAGCACTCCAGTTTATGCTCTAATGGAAGAAAACATTTAATACTGCTGCTATCATTGTGAGAATGGATTGTTAAGATCACTTTCACTAATTCTGAAAATTTCACTATGTGCCACCCATGCATTGGTAACTGAAAAGTTGCACATGAGGCATTTTTGTGCACAGTGAGTTTCAAGACTGCTGATTCCTGAACAAAAGGATGTTTGCACAAAGTTGAAGAGAAATTATATGAGTTTCTTTCAAAGGTAATCACTGGTAATGAAACTTGGCTATATCATTTTGAGCAAACAGCAAAGCTCTATGTGGAAATCTCCATAATCACCATTAACACCAAAAAAAAACAAAAGTGGTTGCTTATGCTTGGAAAGTTAGGGTCCATTTTTCCATATTCAGGGAATAGTTTACCAGCATGTCATATCTTTTACATGACTTTAACTGGGATATTCTACAGAGATGTTCTGAAAATTCTCTAATGTCATATCACATGCAAAAGGTTGCATTTCCATGTAACAATTTGCATGCTGCACCATAGTCATACATGGCCACATATTATAAATATTGTTGTTGAATATTTCATGAAAAACAATATGAAGTATATCCTTCACCCTCCCTATAGTCCAGATTTAGCTCTGTGTGACTTTTTCCTTTTTCCCAAATTGAAGAAACACCTTTGAAGGAGATATTTTCCATCATCAGAAGCAATGGTGAAGGCTGCAGAGATGATTCTGGAGGACTGTCAAAAATGGTTTGCAGTATATCTTTGAAAATGCTGGGACAGGTGTATTGCGCCTGACAGGAACTACTTTAAGAAAGTCATCAAAATTATGATGAATAAAGGTATGTTGTTAAAAAATTATGATCATTCTTTCCTCAAAAAACTCATATGAAGTTGCCATTTCACCTGTTACATTACTTTTGTTTACGTTGATAAGGTGGAAGTTCATTTTTAATGATCTGGAGCTGTACAGGCACTAAGGAAACTGGATGAAATATGACAATGTTGTGTATGTTTTCTCTTATATCTATGAATTATTATCACAGACTGTTACTGATGGTCTTTCCGGATGTCTGAGGACAGAAAACAGTTTTCAATTATGGAGGAATTCATATTAGCCCTGCTTCTGTGTGTAATAAATAGTGCATCTGTAATAAATTTGAACTGACTGAGCCAAGGATGGAAAAAATTCAGACATTTCAAACTGCATGCTTACATGCTTGCACTTTCACCCCTTGAAAGTTCACATACTATGCTAACTGCACTTTATCGCTTGGCAGGGATGTACATTCTTTCCAGAAAAAGAGATCATCATGATGTCACCTACAATAAACAAATTGCAGAAACAAAGGTAGCATCTTACCTTTATTTCATTCTCCAAAATAGTATCATGGACAACATTGTATGCAGTCTCCTCAGTAGTTTCAGAACTGGATACAGGTGAATATATGATGGGGTCCAGATCATGTAATTCTGATTCGATATCCATTCTCTCATTGTTATTGCATTGATTTACAACTGTTTGAGACTGTAAACAGAGCAAAACAGATAACATGGTACCATTTTTAATTGCAGTCTAAAATAAACAGTCAACATTTCAGTGTATAAAAAACTGAGAAGCAGCAAAATGGCATAACAGTAAAATAGTCATCTGCTAAAAATTTCGACAGCTCAGATGATAATTTTACAGTCACTATAACTACCTGTATAATTTTATACAGAAAATCAAATCAGATTAGATTATTTATTGATCATAATCCTAATTTCCCATTGATGAGAAAAGAGGAAAACCTGGGAAAAAACCTCAGTCGCAGAACGATTCTTGCAGAACATGATGCTCTACACAACTAAGAGACAATATAAGCATTATACCACTTCTCAACATTACTACAAAGAAAATCCTGTTCTGTATTGCTCTATAAAATGCATATAATGTGGTTATAATCATTTTGATCCTAATATTAAAATGTACTGCCATCAAATGTGGAGTTCCTATCTTCTTCACACTAAGGGGAAATGTCCTATGTGTGCAGAACCAGATAATACTTGGCATTGTGTACTAGAATGTAAGCAAACTAAGTTTTGGAGGGAGCAGTTCCTATTAAGAAAATGGGAACCTACGAGATGAAATAAGAGGTAGAAGAATTTTAAATTTAAAATCAAATGAAAACATTAAGGAACTAGGAAAATACTTAGGCAAGGTAAGACAAAAATGGTTAGGGTATAAAATACTTGAAAATGTGCTTGACAATAAAATTTTCAGATAGTGAAAGGAGGATGAAATTAGTAGGAGTGTTAGTGTGTATAAGGCCCTAAGGAATAAGCAACTCTAAAGGATATAAATTTGGCGAATGGGTTTAATTAAAAAAAAAAAGAAAGGTTTAGTATTGTGAAAAATATAACTTAATATTGTATTGAATGCATAAATTACTTTTAATGTTGTGTTTTGTTTTTGGTTGGATCCAAGTCGGTCCCCTGGATATTCCAGTAGGTAGCTGCTGATGAACTGGGGACTGGGGGGCTGAGCCAATCAAATTGGAATAAATTTTTAATTGGATTCAGTGCCTTCTGGAATTGCCAAAGGCATTGTATCTAATTGTTATATTTAAAAGTAATGTTTTTTTTATTTGTGTCTATTTTGTATTTAAAAAAAAGTATGATGCAGGAGCCGCCACCGCCGCCACCACCACATTTTTTTTTATTTCAAATTGAAGTCTTTAAGTAATGTACATTAAACGTCAAAAGCAATAATTTCCTCCAGCATCTCCAAAGAAAAACCACTAATTATTGTAAAGAAAGGTCTAACTTCAATAAACCTATCTGGAGAAGCAAAAGAGTAATGTCTAAACCTCACTAAAATTTGCATTAATCAAACCTATTTCACATTCAGAGGTAATATCTGAGTATAAAAGAAGGATCTGGCAATGGGAAATTTAGTCTCACCATTCTTGGCAGATATGTACTTGAGTTCCTTAGAAACAAAATTAGTTGATGCTTTTTCACATATTTTCAAATGCTGGTACCTTATGTATATATATGATAGTATTGAATGAGTGAAATTTATTCAAAAATTCACTATTACAAATATTAAGCAAAGTATAGTTTACAAGATTATACAATTATAATTACAATTTAATTTACATAACTTACACAAACACAAAAGCTCAGTAACACCAAAACTGAAGCCCTCCATATTTCAACCACCAGGTTATTTGTATGGTAAAGGACCCCTAAAATGAATTATCAATTTTCATCACTACATGTGTCCTCAAGCTCCTTCTTTATATTTCTTCTTCACTTACTCCTTACTTTTCCTAAAAATTCTCCATCTTAATCACACTTCTTCTCCACTTGTTCCTTACTTTTCCTAAAAATGCCATTATCTTAATCATTTTCTCTATTTCATTTCTGATAACATTTGTCATCAAACTACTGTGCTATTTGCATAACACCATACAAAAAAATCCAAAGGATTTAAATCCAGTGGTCTTGGAGACCACAGTACAGATCCTCCTCTACCTAATCACCATTCACCATACCATCTGTTTATATACAATCTCACACTAGAAGGAAACGTGTGGTGCATCATCATGTATAAACCAAATCAACAGGCACTGCTGCAATAACACATCTTTGAGCAAATTTGGAAGATCATTCCACAGAAACCGCAGGAACCACTCTCCAGTTACCTTGTAAGACAGAAAATGTGATCCATGATCAATGAGTATTCCTGCCTAGATATTGAACAAGAAACAATGATGTCATGCCTCTTGCACTACATGAGGATTGGCTTCAGACCAAATGTTACTATTGTGGAAATTAAAAATGCCTGCTTCATCCATTAACTAAATGTTGCTTAAAAACTGGGGGTCTAGGATGTTCTGTTGTTCTATCTGTAGGCAGATAGTTGCTATGAGAGGGAAATATGTGTTTTTGAAATCTGGTACAAGCTGGACTTTGTATGGATACAGGATGCTTATGCAGAAAGCAGTGTAATAAAACCTAAAAATGTATTATGGAGAAAGTGCAAATAAATTTTTACTTTTCCCTTATAACATGTTTATTTTGTGACCAGATGTACTGTAAGGTAGTGCTTGGAGGTCTTTTGGAGGTCTTTAATTCAAATTCCTTGGGGTCGGCATCCTGACATTAGATTTTTTTGCGGTTTTCCCCTGGTACTTAGGTGATTGAGGTGAGTTCTGAGATGAATATTTCCTTTCCACAAATTTTTAACACTTCCATTTCACATTATTTCATTCCATAGCTTTGGATGCAAAATTAAAAGAGCGAGGTGAAGCCTCTGCAGTGCTGTCCAGACTTCCAGTCTCCTCAATTCTTGCTAAAAAGGTTGTGTATTAATGAATTATTTGAAAAAACAATATATGGGTGTATTTTCTTAAATTATCTTTACACTAGCATGTAGAATTTCACACAATTACCATATATACACGTTCCCTGCTCTATATTGCATTTGGGAACCACTTTCTCAGCTATTAACATTACAAAATAAACAGATTTGACATGAGCAACATTCTTATACAAATCTGCACTGAACAAAACTGAACTAATATGTTAGCATTGAGTCTCATACCACACAGTTAGTGTTGGTTAATGGCAAAAGAAACAATATGTTTACTGTCTGCTAACAGTCTGCTACAGTGGCAAACACTGGACCTAATTACTCTATTCTATTCCACAAGCTCATGTTCGTGCTGTCAGGAAATCATTTGAATAGAAATTTCCAGGTGAGTTCCAAGTATAGTGCAATTAATAAATTATTATTCATACAATCCACACAATTTCAAATGAACTAAAGAATAACATTCATGAAGAGATCAATTTAAATTCTCAATAAGAATTATGAAGATTAATGAATTATTTTATAAGCATATGCCAGAAATGAAAACATTTAATTTCACACATGGAAAATGAAGATACATAGTTCCAGCAACCCCTTGTGCTAAATGGATGAGTACATACTTTTAAGTGCTTTAGAATATCACTCTGTTTCTACCAATGGCTTGTACTGCCGTACCCACCAGCCCCAACTCTAGTGTAGCCATGCCAGGACTGAGTAATGTACTTATCAATTGATGGGGTCTTCACTGCTGTGTCAGTCTTTAATAATTGGATAACTTGATATTTCGTAAAAGGTTAACTCACCACACTACCAGAAAGTAGAAAAAGAACATGATTACTGAAATTTTAAAAAAAAAAAATATTTTTTCAATATTGAATGATAAAAATAAACTACTATATGTAGCAATATGGCAAAGACAAGTCCCACAAACAATTTCCTTTTAATAGTGCAAAATACTGTCTTCCATAATACCAGTACTGATAGTTTTCTGATCATTTAATTGAGGTTAACAAACATAAATTTAAAAGTAAAATTAAATTACCTCAAAAAATTATCAGCTTGTATGAGCTGTATTTGGAAAGATAGTTGCAGAAGGACAATCTTGGTTTTCAGTTTTATTATAAATTTTTTGCAGTATTTACAATAAGTTTAAAAAAATTGAGCATTTAAGGTTAATTGCTTATTGTTTGCTGAATCTTGTAATTTCTTTCAGAAAAAAATTCTAAAAATGTATTCCAAACCATGGTTTTATTTCATTTTGTGCTTCTTGGTATCAATTTTCAAAAGTTTCATTTAATTTTTTAATATCTGAACCCACACAAACCAATGACATACTTGGAATTCTGATCATTTAATAGCATGCAGCCTAATTGCTGATTACAACATTCAGAGGCATGTATACACATGGGGTAAAAGTTCAACAAACTTGCAACCTTTAGATTAATAGGAAAACATTTTCCTAAAATGATTCTATTTACTCAAAAAGTTCATTCATTTCAGAAGTGTAATGGTATGCCAATAAGGGGATTACACAGGGAAACCAATGATTTGTGGCAATTATGTAGAAGTGCCCTTGTATACTAAGCCATTCTTTCAAATGTATTATACACGTCTCACATTTTTTAAAAGTAAGCTTGATTTTGTAGTATAATTTATATAAATCATTTTGTGGAAAAAGAACATAATGAAGGCTTAAAAAGGCAAAAAAATAGTTTTGAATGCACATCCAGGACATCTATACATGTCCATATTGCTGGGGCCAATTTAAACTTGGATGCCTATACACATCCATATCATGGAAGAGGTTAAAATTTATTGGAGGTAATCATATATCACAAGTGCTATAAACTTGATCAATGTCACATAAGGACTATCATTTTTCAGTGTAATGAAAATATAGTTCTAGGGTCTCAGGAATGGTAGGAGGAGAACAAACCAGGATACATTTATGGGACTAGTTTTACAATGTGTGAAAATTTTAGGAATTAATTAACAAAAATGCTCAATCAAACATTCAGTGCATACATCTTTCAATTTCTATAATTTTTAGGCCTATAAAAAGTTCACTTTTTGTAAGTGTGTAAGTAATCTACATATATACATCTGTGCACCTTACCTTTACATCATTCTCTGAGATAGTCTCATTGTGTGCAGTCTCCTGAATTGTTTCACATTTGGTTACAAGTGAAACTGTGATGGGGGCCAGTGGTTCTTCCTTGACCTCTAATTCAATATCCATTTTCTCATTGTTACTATATTCATCTAGTCTCCTTTGAGACTGCAAAAGAGAGCAGAACAGAAAATGTAGTACTTTTGCAATAGCAATCTAAAATAAAAAAAACTTGTATTTCAGTGTAGGAAATACTGAGAAGCTGTAAAATAGTGTAACAGTAAGATAGTTCATTTGCAAGTAATTTTTTAAAACTCATATGACAACTGTGTAGCCACTACACAACTTGTAGCAGTGTAATCATTTGCATAATTTTATACTTTAGTAATACAAAAAAGCAAAAAAAAAAAATAAGCTACTTATTATGAGTATTCTTTAATGCCTTAGGATCATAGCTTACATTTTAATTTTACCTTTCTACCTCTAAGTAAAATTAATAGCAAATTATCTGTATTTATCAGGCAATACATTATTCACTTATGTGATAAATTTTCATAATACCTTAATAATACACTCAAAATGGTATAGGAATTGCAACCTTAAAGTATTTAACCTGATGTGTTTTTTAGCAATTTTTAATGCCCATTTTTACTACTGTAACATCATTTACAGCACACAATGATGATACAATAGATATATTTTGTAAGCATTAAGCATTTAGCATCCTGCCAATTTACAAGGTCTTTTAAATGATGAATGGAATGAATGAAATGATTATGCAAATGAGTCTGGAATCCTTAGCATTTAAAGTTACCTGGTATTCACCTTCCAGAAATGATCCTTTCCAGCAAGATGTTCCGATCACAAATCTGCCAGTTTCCATGCAAATATGCTCGCATCTGAACCACATTGGTAGATATATAGATGAGATGAAAGATTCAAATGATACATTTTTAAAGGACTCTTTTTGGGCGGTATCATTCCAGACCTAAGATTATACTGTATCTCACATTGATAAGTGAGGACAATATGTAAAATCTTCAGTCAGGAGGACTGATCCTCACAATAAACAATGTTCTGCACAACCAAAAGCTGATATCATCTCTCAACATTATTACAAACAAAATCCTGTTCTATTCTAAAAACACTGTAAAGTGTATATAATACATTTATATCTTCAGATCTCAATATTCAGTCTTTATTACCATCAAATGTGAAGTTACTCTCTTCTAAAGGCTCCAAAAAGTAGCAGGGACATTCAATAATGCAACTTTTTTTCTGTGCCTGTTATACTTAGGTAAAATACAATATTTTATATATATTATTTAACATTTATACACTATCTAATTTTGTTCTTCTATGAGGTGGCAGTGATACAGTTATCTTTCAAAATGAATTCCGTAAGTGAAATGCATTACAAACCAAGTGTTATAATTGAATTGAAATAAATGGGAAAGGGAGAAATGTATTGATAAATCTAATAAAGAGCGAAGAGAGGGCATTGCATGGTTAAGTGCAGGTGTGTGGAGATTAAAAGGAATAAGGAAAGGATTTGCTCAGAATAAGTGTCTGTTATGTGGGGGGAAAGGAAGATATACAACATATAGTGTTTGAGTGCAAAGGGAAGGGACTCTGGAGGAAAGATTTTATAAAAGAGAAATGCTCTAAATTAGATAGAAAAATAACCTTCATGAAAATCTTCAGTAATATAGTAGGAATGTAGGAAGTTCCTGAGTAAAGTTAAAAATAAATGAAATTGGGTACTAAGAGGGAAAGTAAGTCAAATAACTTAAAAGAGTTCGTAAGTACAAAACTTAAAAGAGTTTTACTTTGTTTTATTATATTAGAATTTAGATCAAAATGATTATAGCTTGGAGTGGATTATATTAAATTTTATTAAATTTGATTGAATTATTGAGCTTGGGATTGAAAATTGTATTTTAGTAGGTGGATAAATGTAACATTATAGTATGCATTTGGGAAATGAAGGAATTAGTAGTTTGTAGAGAATGTAGAGGGCAGGTCCATAAGTTTCCGGCCTCACCGATAAGAATTATTGCCTTCACAAAAGTCTTATCTAGCATCATACCTTATCTATCTGTTAAGTAAATAATTGCAACTGTAACTTCTGTTCTGTTGTGTTCATTTTTTCAGATATAGTTGCATATAGAAGGCTATGTGTAGAAGATTGAGACATATTCAAAATGGAGTATTTAGCTCTTGTGGAAGGAGAAATTATGGAAGACTGCGACTCAAAGTTACAAAAATAGCAGAAAGGTTGGGCCTTTCTAAAATAACAAATCCATCAAATTATTCGTGAACATTTAAACATGAATAAGATTAGTGCAAGATGGGTACCTAGACTTCTTTCCTCAGTCCAAAAGCAGCAACAAGTCATCCTTTAGAGCTCTGCTGTGGCAACAAGAGAGAAGTTCTATAAACCATTGTTACAGGAGATGAAACTATGGTCCTCTACTATGATCCCTTGTCTAAAAGAGAATCAATGGAGTGGTGCAAACCTGGCAAAGCACCACCTCTAAAGGCCAAGGTCACTCATTCAACTAAGAAGATCATGGTCACAATCTTTTGGGATTGTGAAGGAATACTCTTCATTGACTTCAAGGAGAGGAACACCACAGTAAATGGGGAGTACTATGCTGGCCTACTGCACAGACCATGTGCTTCTATCAAGAGAAAAGGCAAGGAAAGCTGAATGGTGGCATGCACCTTCTTCACAACAATGGGCCTGTGCACACAGCTCTTGTTGCAAAGGAAGCTGTGAAGAAATGTGGCTTCAAGAAGATTGACTATCCACCCTACAGCCCAGACTTAGCTCCCAGTGACTATTTCCTCTTCTCAAAACTCAAGAAGAACCTTCAAGGAGGGAAATTTAAGTGTGATGAAGAAGTGATGGATGCTGTTTATGCTCATTTTTCAGACAAAACTTCTGATTATTTGGGGGATGGGGAGATTGAAATGTTAATTCAAAGATGAGGGAAGTATATTGCAATAAAGGGTAACTATACTGAAAAGTGAAATATAGTTTTTGTCTTTATCATGCCTGGAAAATAGTTAGGCCAGAAACTTATGAACCTACCCTAACAAAATAATGGCCTAGGTAGAGTAACTGAAAATCTTTATTTATGACCCTTGGATTTGGTCAGAGCCTGGTCCCCTGGAATTCCAGTAGGCTGCTCCTGATGAACAGGGGACTGGGGACTGATACAATCAAGGTGGAAATATAGTATTTGTTTAATTATATTAGAATTTAGATAAAGGTGATTTTGTACAAAACCAATTATTATATTTATAATTTTTTGTAACTGTGAGAGGCATATCTAAAATGGCCTGGGCCAGATAGGTGGAGGTCCCCTGGTAATTTGTATTTTATTTTTGTATTTTTTTTCTTAGCATATCATGAATTCATTCATTCATAATTGAATTGACTGGAGAAAGGTCAAGGCAGGTTCACCAATAATTCACACTAATGGAAGTAACAACTGCAATGATGGAACATGCCAATATCCTTATTATTCATGATGATCAGCACATTATAGTCAAGGAACTCATTGTTCAACTTGATAACTCTCCCCACAGTGTCAATGCAATTATCCACCCCTGAAAATATTCAAATATTTGTTTTATGGATCCTTTGAAGTATGCACTACCATAAGGAATTGACAACAATATATGTTCAGAGTAGCTAAGAATGAATGAATTGTGTTTAACATCCATTTTTGCTACAGAGGCACCACAGGCGATGAACTCTAATGATGCATGAGATGAAATGATATATTGGGAAAGGATTTATTTTTAAGGAGGGACATGTTACAGGCCTAAGTTAGGGTACCTCCCCAGCATTTGCCATTTATGAGGACTGAGGAAAAATCTGGGTCAGGAGGGACGGTACTGGCGGGATTTGAACCTCAGGCCTCCCGCTCATGAGTCCGTGCCTTAACGACCTTAGCCACCCGTGGTGGTCAGAGTAGCTAGTTGGTTATGAAACTAAAGGTGACAAATTTCTTGTCCAGCATAGTAATAGGAGATGAAACATGGCCTCACCACTTCAATTCTGAGGCCAAATGGTAATACAAGATGGAATACAAACCATATCTTGCTTATCCATGAGGACATAACACCTTTGAAATCTTCAAACATCCAAACAAATTCCACAGCCAAAAAGAAACACAAAAACTAATCAATATGTGACAGTGTTTCCCAACAAACATACCCATTATACTACACTCCTCTCCTCATCCTCTCCATTTAGTCTCTCACCCAGTTAGTAGCAAGTAAATCTGCTTCAGCCAATCAGGAGGAAAATCATTCCAGATCAGAGTATATAAATCATATAACATTGATAGACACCATTGTCAGTCATTTCTGAAATCTCCAAGAGAGTACTTTGAACCCCCTTCTGAAGATGTCCATTCAGCTACAAATGAAACATTTGGAAAGAGATATTCATGTAGATCATGGCCAACAAGCCTAGAAATCTTCTATCCTATTGATTCCTATCATGAAATCCTTCACTGTTTGATGTATTTTCCCTTTGTATGTAAGGTTTGTATATATCACGATCCAGATAACATCCAAAACTGCAAGTTTACAATTATGAGTTTGATGAAAAACTATGTGAAAAGATTTTACATGTGTTTATGCAAAAAACCAAAAGAAAGCCAAAAAGATGTTTTGTTCTATACTATGTCACAATTTACTAGTTTCCAAACTGAAAATAGTGCAAAAAATGTAAGTATACTTCAGTACTTATTTTCTATACTACATGTTTACCAACTTACACCATGAGGAATCTCATATCGGAACATTTCAGGTTACAAAAGGACCATGAGGAGTCCAATATTGGAATATTTGATTACAACAAGACAATACTTCACAATAAAAATATAAATTTATATTGCACAAAAAGCAACTCAAATTGCAAATGTATAAATATAAATGTCCACCATGATCTTCCTCTTATTCAAATGTTCATGGCTACCTTTAACTGTTTATCGAATGGCTATATTGTCAGTCATGAATGCATTTATGTCTACAATATTTAATCGAAATAATTTAATATAAACATGATGTGGAACAAAATATATTATACATCTGCTAAGAAAGTGCCATTCCCTTTTTTTATCCAAATTACATCTCACTCTTAAGGTAATGGTATCACTTTCTTTAGCTACTGCATAAATAACTACTGTATAGCAATTTGCTACTACGTATGGAATAGTTATATAAGTGCATTAATTTCACTGCAGCCCTGTTATTATTGCTGAATCAAATTTTAATATGCATATTTTAATTTAACAGAACATTATAATTTTTTTCAACTGTAACTCCTTTATACATGAGTTACAATACATGAAGGACCTGGGCCTCCTGAATTAATTGAAACCACTCATTTCTTTCTTGAGCTTACTATCTATGAAGGTCCTGAACCTCCTCAATTAATTGCTCCATTTCTTTTTGAGCTATCTTCATCTTTTCCCATTTACTCTCTTCGAGCCCTTTTAGGTAGCCTGTTTTCTGATGTATGTTCCAGCCATCTTAATCTACCTTTCTTAATAAAGGTTATTATATATGGTTCTCCAAATAATTTATATAGCTCTCTATTACATCTATATTTAATTTGTCCATTTTAAAATGTGGTCAATGTAACCTCTTCAGAACTTTCCTTTCACAGACTGCTAGTAGGTTTTGACTACTTTTAGTCAACACCCAAATATCACTAGCATGTGTTACTACAGGTCTTATAATAGATTTACAAACTATTATGTTCAAGAACTAGATAGCACTCTCAATTTCGGTGCTTTCACTAGCCCATACAGGTATCTGTTGCCTGTCATTAGCCAAAACTTTATTTCTAACGATATATCATTATTCAGTGTTGTTATAGTTCCCAAATATTTGAAAGTGTGTTGTAGCTTTAGAAATTGTATTGAGAGAACTGAAGATTACTTTATACCAGTTCTAGAAGATTTCACATGCTTGGTTTTCTTTTCATTTATTTCTAGCCCCAACTTATTGGTTTTATCCCTTGAACTTCTGTATTGCCCCCAACAATGCTGGATTTGTCCTTGCTATCAAGGCTACATCAGTGAAAAAACTCATTTATATACAAATAATCTGAATATTATAACTAATATGTAATATATTTAAGAAGTTCTTTATGTTTTCAGAAAATTGTACAACAATTTTTACCCAAATCTGTGACAAATGGTCATATTTCCTAAAAATGCATGGAATGACTTAAAGGAATACCTTTAGTTTTGTAGTATTATTCAATTTTATTGTTACCACTCTTTTACATGTTTCTTTTTTTCATTCTGCAGCTCAAGGTCACATTTTTCCAAAATAGAAACTAAGGAGTAGCAAGCAGCATAGCTAGTGGTGAAGAGAGGAATCTGTAGGCATGATCTATTCTAAGATAGACAAACAACACCGGTACACTGGTCAGTATAAAACATTATCATCATTAACAGGGTCAGTTGGTCTCTGCTTTGGCCTGGACTTATTACTGATATCAGAAACTGTCTATTGCAACTGAACAATCAGATAAGAACTGCTGTACAGTTGTAATGAAATCAAATGTAGTTGTTAGTTGTTGCTAGCATAACACAGAAAACCACAAGGCAAACTCTCCATTCCCCATTTCTCCATGCTAGGCAGGAGGAGGAAACATTGGTGAGAAAGCTTGGCCTGCATATGGTCCATCTGAAACCACTACTTTAGCAACTAAAGCCTAATGTCTAATATTAATAGAAACTATTTGAAAATAAAATAATTAAAACATTTACAAGCTCATTAAAAATGTATGAAAATTCATCATTTGGCTTATGGCACTTATGATGATTTCTATACACCACAGTTGAAAGACCCTTTCCTCCATGGAAGAAATTTATAAAACTTGAAGTTGGAAGTGCATATCCCTGAATTCTTTGCATAAAAATCCAGAAACTAGTGCCATTGCAAGACGACAAACCTTGCTGAAAGATGGCTCAAGACTATAGATTCTAATGGCCTTTACTTTGAACATTAGTTTAATTTCTTATAAAAGAAAGTTTTGCTTAACATTGCTCATAAGAAAGTATCTATATAATTCTAGGGTCTCAAGATGACATGGATTAATTTATGGGATTAAACTTCAGGACTAAACAGCAAATTGAGGAAACAAAGGCAATAAGTATAATCAATCAAAATTCAGTATTCTATTTATGCATTTGTTAAAACCCCATTATTATTATTATTATTATTATTATTATTATTGTTGTTGTTGTTGTTGTTGTTGTTGTTGTTGTTGTTGTTGTTGTTGTTGTTGTTGTTGTTGTTGTTGTTGTTGTTGTTGTTGTTGTTGTTGTTGTTGTTGTTG
The DNA here is from genome assembly GCA_030762175.1 of Metallyticus violacea. NCBI lineage: Eukaryota > Metazoa > Arthropoda > Insecta > Mantodea > Metallyticidae > Metallyticus > Metallyticus violacea. Next base: position 17,650,225 of record CM060830.1, read on the forward strand.
TTGTTGTTGTTATTGTTGTTGTTGTTGTTGTTGTTGTTATTATTATTATTATTATTATTATTATTATTATTATTATTAAAGGTGTCCATTAATTTAAGGGTGGCTGTATTTTTGAATTTGTGCACCTTACCTGTACATCATCCTGCAAGATAACATCATTGTGTGCAATCCCTTTAATAGATTTCCATTCGGGTACAAGAGAATATGTGATGTGGTCTAGCTGTTCCTCCTTAAACTCTAATTTGGTATTCTTTTTCTCATCATTGCACTCATTTATTATCCTTTGAGACTGTAAAAGAGAGAATAGAGCAGATAATGAATTACCATTTTTAATAGCAGTCGAAAAAAACTAATCTTTCAGTATAGGAAATACTGAGAAGCAGCAAAATTGCCATCAGCAAATTATTTTGACAGTTCATGTGACAACTTCATAGCCACTACAATTTGTAGCAGCAGAATTACCTGCATAATTTTACACTTGAGTAATATAGAAAAACATCTGATTAAATTATTTATTGCTTATAGTCTTTAATCCCTTGTGATCTTTAATCCAGCTAATCAATTCTTCATTGTAAGCAACATTGATAACCAATTATTTGTATTTATCAGGCAATGTATTATTAATTTATAAACTAGATCTTTAAAATGGTATAGAAATTGAAAGTTGAAGCAATTAACATGATTGTTTTTTAAAGTATTGAATGTCCATTTTTACTACTGTGATATCACAAGTGGTACATGATGATGACTGAAATGCTGAATAGGTGGTTATACAATGAGTCTGGAGTTCTTAACATGTAAAACTGCTTAGCATTTATTTTCTCTGGGTAAAGGAAAACAGCAGAAAATACATGATGTTCATAAAGTTTCTTGATGGATTTCACTCAAAAACTATTAGAAACAGAAACTTGTTTTCTACAATTGTCAACCCCAAAAATTTGTCATTTGTGATTACTTCAATGTAGGCTCCTGTAGTTATTAATGTACTTATATTGAAATGCAAATTCAATAAAGCATAATACTATAGCTCCAATACCATCTTGCTGGGAAAATATTTTATTGTAAGTACTCCACTTGTGGAAGGAAGAAGTTCCAACATGTCAAGATGGCATTAACCTTAGTTTCTTGAAAGAAGAATGCCCCAATGACCTGAACACAACACACATTCACCTTCAGACTATCTCTTGCCATTTCACAAAATTCATGTAAAGATTCTTGGTTCCCTATATCTGAACAATGTGTATGTTAATCTTTTCGGACAAGTGAAAATGAACTAGTCTGAGAAAACAGTAAACAAGCAATCCAAACATATTCTTTTGTTCTGTACCACCATTTTTCTGAATGGCACTGCGATGGAGACGACAGTCATCTACCGCAATGTTCAGAAAGTTTTTCAGTTGACAGTTTCTATGCAGAAAACCACAAGTTGCTAACTCTATCACATTTTGAGTTATTGATCAGTGATACAATCAGACTTTATGAGCAACATTCCCAACAATGGAGCACCTGGGCCTGCCAGTTGACAAGCAGAAAAGCAAGCATTCGAGTCATATAGTATACATATAGATGATTTTAAATAAACTTTTAAAGAAATGTATGGAAGGGAAGCATTCCAGTCCTAAGATTAGTGTATATCCCTATTTACCATTGATGAAGAATAATAAATATCTGGAAAATATGTCAATCAGGAGGACCATCCTGATGGAACAGGATATTCTGCACAATCAAGAATCAGTATAAGAATTATATCTCTGCTCAACCTTATCCAACAAAAATCCGGTTTTGTATTAAATAAATTATAAAATACATAAAATGAAGTTGCATTCATTTTTATGTTAATGTTAAATTTTTTTTACCATCAAATGTGGAATTACTCTTGCCAATAAGTACAAGGGGCATTCAATAAGTAATACAGTTAGTAATATTTTTTTTCTCTCCCAGTTTACTTGGGTAAAATACTATATTTTATGTGCAGTATCCCTTAACATTTGCAGACCAATATGGTTTCCTCTTAGTGATAGTGGTACAGTTAGCTTTCAAAATGATGCTCTAAGTAATGTATATTACAATTCGAGAGCAATAGTTGAATTTTTGGCAGAAAACCAGACAACCAAAATTTAGAGGTGTTGGAAAACATGTATGAGAGATGGTGGTGGACAAAAGCACTAAATGAAAAGCCTTCATCATTGGAAGTTAAGGCAATCTCGCCAATCATCTACATTTGGGGCAGCAGCAAAATGAAATGATGGAATGTGTCAACATTTTATTCAAGATGATTGGTAAATTGATGTTCAACCTAATCTCTGCAGGAGGGGAGTTGGGGAATTCCAACCCCTTCAAAAGCTACGGTGCTAACTCGGTGTTGTGGTACTTCTGAAGTTACTAGAAGTGCACAGGTCTGATATACTTAGGGAACTGCCCCTGTGGGTTGAACTCTGTGTGGAATGTGGCAAGAAATGAGAAATTGGGTAGGTCGGCAAAGGTGGGATAACCTACCTGCAGAGCTAGGGAGATCATGCTAGACCTGAGCACCATATAAGGGTATCGTTAGTTACATACTCAGTTGCACCTCCAAAAGAGGTGTAGGTTTTAACCTTCCATTACCAATAAACCCGGATAAAACTATTTTTATTGTTAAAGTTGATGTTATGCAAGGCACGTTCTTGTTGCTTCCTGTAATCTTCCACATATGTGAGACGTTTCATTTGTTCCCATCAGTATGTGTAGACAGTATGGTTGGGACCTGTTTTAAAACAGGCCGAAATTTTGCAAAGATTAACAGCACTGTTTGGAAATAAAATGCTTTCTAAGTCACAGAAGTATGACTAATACAAAGTTTCACAGAAAGACGAGAAACTTGTCAAAAATGAAAAGTCACTAACATCAACTCGGGGCAACGTAAAGGATACAAATATTAACGAGTGTGACCCACATTTGCCGATTTCCGAAATTGTCTCTAATGTGGGATAAGATAATGGAAGTATTCAATCCATTGTTTCAAATTACTCAGATTATCGAAAAGTCTCGGCAAGGGACTTTCTCGAATTCTCACTGCACGTTGGGAGTGTGTCAAGTGGCTTTTGGCTCAATATTGGGAGATACGAATCGTAACCTGCAATGAAATATGAGTACATCACTATACTCCTGTGTCGAAGCAAGCTAGTAGCATTTTGCTGCACAACTCAAGTTTTGTTTCTTGTTGCCCAGAGTAGGCAAGCCAACAAATGCCTTTCTTGTTGGCCAGCTCCCTCAGTATTAACCAATCACGAATCAATGACTTTGTCCACTTCATGAGATTTGGTTGGTTTCCTAATGGCCAACAATGAATATTTAGCTTCATTTATCTACTGACATCCCAATACAGTTCAACAATGTAGTTGTTGTTCAATTTTTTTGCATTCTGGTAGATGCTGCTTATTCACAATTGTGTGTGGTTCACTTCATACTACACAGCGTTTTTTTTTTCAATGTCATCCCATTGTTTTCATGAACTTATGGGCATTCCCCTTGGCATGACAGAATTGTATCTGACCCCAGAACACCCATAGGGCATCATCACATTGTTCCAATGGAAGATGGTGATATGGTTATGATGCAGGATACTGAAATGCTCCAAATAAAAAGTTTTGACTCATGACCTCTGGATTAGTAGTCACAGAGGCAATCACCTAGTGTTTGCTTTGGCAGATTTTCATCTGGTGCAAATGGACTGCAAGGCAATAGTGGTCAATGTTTAGTTGAAAAGTTGATTTTTTCTTGGTTTTCTTTTTATTGTCATTTCAGGAGTCTTGTGTGCTTTTCCATGATTTGTTATTTGTTATTAGTAGATTGTCTTTGAGGAATTGTTCTTTATTTCTTTTTTTAAATTAAATTCTTTGTTGAATATAAGTTCAACAATGTTTGGTGGGTTGGACGCTTGTTACCTTTTTGGTTAGGAAATCTGCCATTTGTAGTTTGACCAACATGTGAGGGTATCCACTGAAAGTGGATAGTTTAATTTTATTTGGCCAAGTGCTTTATATGTTGCATTTCATTGATTTTTTTTTATTTGTTTTATTTACGGGCGTTCTTTAACATTTCAGGTCATCCGCGCCCCATTCAATTCAGAGAGTGAAACAGCCAGTAAATTTTGCTCAGAGGCCTCTTCTTTCAGGCTTGACATTCTTTTACCTGCCGTAAACCTATAACATGGGACCCACAACTTTACTTTCCTTTACTTAGAATTTTTATACCCTAAAAATTCATTGACTCTGGCCAGGATTGAGCCTGTAATTGGGTTTACAAGTCAAGTATGGCTACCACTAGACCACCATAATAGAGTGAGGAAACAGTATTCAATACACTCCAGTGCCTTATATTCCATTAGAAGTTAGTGAGCCATCTGTATGGATTTTCAGCCATTTGTCTGGTGGATATATTTTTTCTAACGTAGCTAGAGCTGTTTAAGGTATTCCATTGTCAACAGTTTCATAAGTATAATATTCTGGGATAGTTTCTGGTTTACTGAATTTGTCTATTAATACCACATTTATGTTGTATGGCTGGTAATTTAATATGTTTAGTGATTTGCTGATTGGTTTCATTTGAGGGAATTTAGTTGTTGCAGAAAATCTTGGTTACTTTTCATTGAAAGTATTTGTGTTTTAAGGCTGGAAAGATCTGATTTGCTGTAATTATGCTAAGTTTGTAGAAACTTTTAGTTAAATATAAGAAATTGCAGATTTGTTTGATTTCTAATTGTACAGGTAAGTTATTTGTATAAAGCTATAGTGCCAAAGGTGATGTCTATTTCGCTGCTCCATGGATTAGTTAGTTTTTGAGCATTGCTTTGGGAGTTTCTAGTTTCTCTTGTTTACAGTGGTTGTATTAACCATATTTCATTACAGGTTTGATGTGTGATATGTTTGTGTTATATGTTATGTGTTTGTGTATTTCCCCATGTTGATCCTGCTAAGCAATTCAGTAGGTTTGCTTTTTGTTGATTTTATTGAGAGTAGAATTTGTGGTGTTTCCTGCTCAGTTTATTCATAGGTTGGTTTGTTAACTCTGAATTCTTTATTCAGAATTTAAAGATTAGATTTCATTTCTATGTGTTAGTATGATATGTCAGTGTACAATTTACTTCCAATATAATTACATATATCTTGGTATTACTGCTAAATGAATGACTAATGCCTATATTGCATTGCAAGCTGCACTTGCATACCTTTTACTCAGTTTATGTGCTAATTTTTCTGACTGTAATTCATCTTAAACGACATACAAATACATCATATCCACCTCCATTATCATGCAAGACTCAGCCATGATTATGGGTTCAAACCCAGCCAAGATCAATAGATTTTTTGGGTATAAAATTCCTAAGTATGCCTTCCTTTGGAAGGGAAGTAAGGTCGTGCGTCCCATGTCTTAGATTTATGGCATGAAAAAGAACCTTAAGCATGAAAGAAAAGGTCTCGAGCAAAAATTTGCAGGCCATTTCACGTCCTGAATTAAATGGGATGCTAATAACCTGAGATGTTTAAGAGTGTCCATAAATAAACCAAACCAACAAAACAAACTGCCACTCTTTGATGTCACAAAGATAATATATTTAAACATAATTTTTTAAATAAAAACCACACCTTAAAGTCATTATAGCAAGATTTCACTTATAACAATGGGCCTAAGTACCTATTGGGCAAGGTAGCTAATTGTTTTGTAATTTCAGTGAAAATAGGCTCCATACCAGAGAGCAAGTGAATATTTAGGTCAGGAAAAAAATCTGATTCCATGAGACAGCTATTTAATTTAAAGATTGGTTTTTAACAGATTGCTACATTATTTGGAATAATAATAATAATAATAATAATAATAATAATAATAATAATAATAATAATAATAGTTTTCAACAAAATTCCAAATATAAGAAGCAGAAGATTTGAAACAACTGATTGACCATAACAAAAATGTATTGAATGTATGGATAGTAAAACTAAAATTCAGGTAATACATTGCATATTACTGTTCAAAAACCAATCCAAAATGTGTGAACTCCTGTGGTTCGAATCCCGCCAGGACCGTCCTTCCTGACTGAGGTTTTTTCCAGGCTTTCCTCAGTCCTCATAAATGGCAAATGTCGGGGAGTTACCTTAAACTTAGGCCTGGCATGTTTCCTTCCTTAAAAATAAATCCTTTCCCGATATATTTCATCTCATATATATTCAGTGTCCATCGCCTGTGGTGCCTCTGTAGCAAATACGGCCGTTAAACACCATTTATTCATTTTTTTTTCTTTTCTTTTCCCACAAGGAGCACGTCTCAAGCAACACTGGAAGTTCTTGGTCCAAAATTTGTCTGCATTTCTGCCCATGAAGTTTACCATATGGTCCGATTATACGGAATCCCAAAATGCCACACCAAACGTTCACGCTCCATTGCCGTTGATGCTCTACTTCCCGTAACCATCTTGGCTTTTCCACTGCCAATAATGCATGTTATGTTCGGTTCACTTGAGCATGATTGGTGAATATCGCCTCATCAGAAAATAAAATGCTGGAAAAGTTACAGTTTTGAATTTGTAATAGAGCCCATTGGAAAAATTCAACACCTTCTAAAAACCATCCCCATGAAGGGCTTGGTTAGGCGAATGTGATATGGATGGTATTTGTGATGCTGAAGATGCTGAAGAGTACTCCTTGGAGAGATTCCCGAATCATGTTCCAGTTGACGGGAACTTGCGTGAGATTAGCGGCAACTGCAGCTAATACAGCGACTTCCGTATTTTCCCCAGTACCACTTCTCATTCGATGGTGTTTTCTTGACGTGATACCTCCCGTTTTGGAGAATAAGTTTGCAAGTCGTTGAAAATTTCTAACAGATGGCTGCCCTCTTTCAAGATATCGATCTCCGTATAAGTTGCAAGCTGCTCTAGCGTTCTTATGAGCTTCGCCAAAAACGTAAAGCTCTCATTAATCGTGTATCGAAAATCCATTTTTGAAAATGAAGTGGAACTGACCGAGAATAATGTCCTTTTAGGTGTGAATGGGCAATGACGAGCATTCGTTTGTGTTCGATGTCAACAAATGAGCAACTGCATATAAACAAATTAGTTCCCTTCATAGCAACGACAAAATAAAAGAAATTTGAAAGTATGTGAATAAAGTTTGATGTCTTATTTGTCCAATATCTCATCATCTATCACTCCTAGCTGATGATGTACCAGAACTTTTATAGTGAAAATTGAATACTCTTTCCATTCCTGGAAAAAAATACACCATTCCATTTTACAAAACCAAGTTGCCTTTGAAATGACCTTGAGCATTTCAAGGACGAGTTAATGTCGTTATCTTATGTTCCTCTAAGGGCACTTCACATTTTATCTGAAGCACTTTTTTCATTTCCCCATTCATTTCGTAATAAAATGACTGCGACACTATAAATGTCTCACTCTGTATATACAATTTCTATAATTTTTAATGAAAATAAAATGTGACTTAAATCAGCTCCAATATTATTAATGCGGTTATAAATAATATTTATATTATTTCAAAATGTCTAATATGACAGTTGTCTTTTTGCATCATGAATCTTTTACTTGCAATACTTTCACATTTGGCTTTATTTTTCAGCAACACTCATTTTCAAAATCATTTTCAAACACTAAATTTCAAAATTTAAACTGCAGTCAGAAAAGTGACAGCTGTGCAAAACTCTGATTATAAGAGAATAAAACTGCTTGAACATATAAATGGAAACAAATATAGTCGGTCCTGGTGGTGTAGTGGTAACCATACTTGCCTTCTAAACCCAAGGTTGCGGGTTCCAACCCGGCTAAGACCGATGGATTTTTTCGGGCGTAAAATCCTAAGTATGGCTTCTTTCGGAAGAGAAGTAAAGCCGTGGGTCCCGTGTCGTACATTTGCGGCACGAAAAAGAACCTCAAAGGCCTCTGAGCAAAAATTTGTTGGCCGTTTCACGTCCGGAATTGAATGGGACACTGATGACCTGAGATGTTAAAGAGCGTCCTTAAATAAAACGAATCATAAAATAAAAAGAAACAAATATGCTTGCATTGCTAATGTGAAACTATGAATATGGCATGGCTTTTCTAAGGCAAATGTCTAAAATTTCACAGATTGATTTTATTTTTGTTACCTGAATTGTTAAAAGGGCATCAGTCACTATTTTGGCGACTCGTGAGTTTTTGTGATATTCATAATCTGAATCACAATTATATAGTGTTAAAGTAACATCATCTGTGTCTGTGCATCCATATGCATGTGACAGAAAAGCAAAGATTATAAATTACATTAAAACAAACTGTCATTGACTAATGACAAAATACTATTACTTTTCTAAGGCAAATGTCTACACAAATAATGTCATAAGTTACTATTTTGTGATTCTGAGTTTTTGTGATATCTGAATCAGTGTCGGTCCTGGTAGTGACGTGGTTACCATACTTGCCTTCTAAACCCAAGGTTGCGGGTTCGAACCCGGCCAGGACCGATGGATTTTTTTTTTTGGGCGTAAAAATCCTAAGTATGGCTTCCTTCGGAAGGGAAGTAAAAACGTGGGTCCTGTATCGTACATTTACGGCACGAAAATGAACCTCAAGCCTGAAAGAGAGGCCTCTGAGCAAAATATGTCGGCCGTTTCACTCCCTGGGTTGAATGGGACGCTGATGATCTGAGATGTTAAAGAGCGTCCATAAATAAATCAACAAAAAAAAAAAAAAAAAAATCTGAATCAGTAGAGCTATTATCTAGCGTTAAAGTGACATCAGTCTGTGCATCCATTTTGTTAAAAACATCAACTGTCATTGAACGACGATTCTACAACACTGGTTGTAGATTATTTTCTTCATACCCATGCATGAAAATGTATTCAGTAATTACATTTTGATATTGCTAATTAATAACAGTATATATCGGGAGATCATATTAAAACCACCACAGCTGGCTGAGGTCATTCTGGGGCAGAATCGTGAGCAGGTGGTCTGGGGTTCTATTCCCACAGAACCATGCTCCCTGACAGGTTTTCCTCAGTCCTCATAAATGGCAAATACCAGAAAGATACCCTAAAGTTAGGCCTAGAATGTTTTCTTCCTTTAAAAAAAATTCTTTCCCAATATATCATTTCATCTCACATATCATCAGGGTCCACTGCCTGTGGTGCCTCAGTAGTAAAAACGGGCATTAAAATACCATTAAAAAAAAGGGCAATGTTTACAACTATTAAGAAGATTGCAAGAGAAATTAGTGATACTGCAGAGCAATAGAATTAAAAAAAAAAAGTAGAATCCTAGTCAATATGCAAGAAATCAAATTAAAGCAGCTCAGGTGAAAGGTGAAGGATATTTTAATCGCAAAGGAACCCTGTTCCAAGAATAAAACCAGAATTTTTATGTTGGGATGTATACTGAAAAATTTTGACATTAAAACCATGAATGAGCTTATGTAACCATGGCTTGATAGATATTGAAAACATCAAATAAAGACACCCAAGTAGTTTTTGAAACCATCAATTTATACCATTTTATTTATAGCCATGACAAAAAGGTTTCATAGCAGTTTGCACAATCAACAGACTTATGTCACATATGTTCCTTATGAGTTTTCCAGGCGACCTATTAATCCACCAAACACTTATGCATATCCTTCAGGGAAGGTTCCCATAAAAGGTTCAAAAATTAAAGATGTCATACATACCCAATAAAATTATGAAACCTAATTACAGTGGTCAGTGGACATAATGTACTGGTAGAAAAGACAAAGTCTGTAACAAGAGTCAATTTTGTGCTCTATTCAAGCTTTTTATGTTTTCTTTATTGTAAATGCCATTAAGGTGCTTGTATAAGATGACAAAGTCTGTATGAACAATTAATTTTGTGTTATGTTGAAGTTTTGATGTTATATAAAATATTACTTGCTTCTATTGCAAAGACTGTGTACTAATAAGTATATTTTTGTATCCATAGAATAAGTATTTAAACACATCAACCAATTTTTTTTCCTCTGCACCTTAAAAAGTATTTTGTTAAAGGGCATTTAAAAGTTGTGTTAAGTTCAGTATAATAAAATTTGTTCAGTTTCAAATGCAAGTTGGAAAAAAAGCCTAGTATTTTCAAAAGTACTATTTTTTTCCCCACAACAAAGTTTAATGTCCTACAAATTTGCTCACTGTGATATACTTTTCACAATTCACCATTCTTTTACACTTATATTTGACCATTTTGTCATATAATAAATCAGCAAGTTGCGACTATCTCAGGAGCAACAGTCACCAAACCAAATGAATAAGATGAGACTTTCAACTGAAAAGCAGGTTCAAGGCATTCAGGAGATATAAGTAATGTATTGAAATAAAAGTACATTACATGGAAAAATGATACCTGGATTTTTATTTTATCATCCACTTAATATTAGTCCAGAAATTTATGGACTCTACCTCATTATAATTGGATCATGTATTAAAGTTCATGATATTTAATAAAGTATATTTATTAAATTATTGGTCATCCCTGAAAATTGACCACAGCTAAGATAAGGTGGAGATCATTCTGTAATTTTGCTTAGTTTTAAACAAATTCAAATTATTGTATTTTGCTAGTTTAATAAATTATAGGTAATATAGAGCAGCTCTGATGTGATGTGGTGACAAGCAATAGCTTTGACAGCTGTCTAGAATTAATATAACTACCTCTATAGCAGACTCTTTACATTCTCTTTGATGCAGGTTTCAACAAGCATTTGTGCTTGGAAAACTAAGGAATTCCTTTCCACCGAGACAGCAATGTCTCATCAAGGAGATTTTCTATGGATTTTAACTACTGATTCATATCAATCTTAAATCCATCTGTAAACTAGATGACTCCCTGAGTGACATTGAATTTCCTTTGTATTCCATTCAAATGAAATACTGACTGACTGGCTTTCCAAATAAAATTTTTGGAAGCATATGATTTCCAAACTTGTATTTGTGATTAGGCTTGTTATATTGGCGAACCCTGATCTATTTAGTATGCACCAGTACCCATTTTGTTTCAGATACATATGCCATTCTTGGTGTATCATTGATATACAGAGATAGTAAAAGGTTTTTCATACCAACTGTTGGTGTACATCTCATTGTGCCTGTTATATATAAGTTTCTGAATTTCATTTATTGCTTGATTCATTTAATTAATGAATTATAAATGATTACTGGTTTGTAAATTCTACCTAATCTGTCACCTAACACACTCTTGTGCTTCACTTATTTTTAAATACTTAAAAGTAAGTGAAGCATAAGAGTGTGGTAGATGACAGATTAGATAGAATTTACATTTAACACGCTTAACTGTGAGAGTTCCAACAGAATTTTTTAAAAATTTTTTATAATTTTTCGAAAGTTCTGAAATTTTTATTATTGATTTATTTATGGATGCTCTTTAACTTCTCAGGTCATCAGCGTCCCATTCAACTCAGGGCATGAAAAGGCTGACAAATTTTGCTCAGAGGCCTCTCTTTCAGGCTTGAGGTTCTTTTTTGTGCCGTAAATATATGACACGGGACCCAAGGCTTTACTTCCCTTCCGAAGGAAGCCATACTTAGGATTTTTACGCCCAAAAAAATCCATTGGTCCTGGCCGGGTTTGAACCCGTGTTCTTGTGTGTAGGAGGCAAGTATGGTAACCACTACACCACCAGGACTGACAGTTCTGAAATGATTATTGGTTTACTGCAACGTACAGCAAGTGCATTATTTATAGATTAAGTCACCAATAAGTTGCAAAAATTGTTCAAAATTAAAATTATATTGCTTTTCTTAATTGTGAACTATCCACAGAAAATGGTATGCCATTGTCAATAATCTGGTAAATGATATATGCCCTACTGGTTGGTACTCCTTGTGGTTTAAAAAGCTCATTAGAATGATACTTGATATAATTCCAAAGGCAGTTCCCAAAGGAATGGTGCAGGTACCTATGCCATATACAAAACTGATAGAGAACAAAGAAGTCTCTAAGGGATAATTAGGTTGGCTATTTTCCATGTTATTAAAAAAGGTTCAAGACTTCAGAATTATTCACATGGACAAATTCAAATTGCTAAGTAATTGTTTGATAAAACAAGTTTCTGCAGAGGAGTATCTTCTATCGATGTCAAGAGTTTATGAATGTAAAACATCTCAAAAGCTAATGAAGATATTTGCAAGTAACTTTATTTTAAATACTAATACAAATATTTGCAAGCGACTATTTTGTAAACAAACTTGTGCATGAAGGAAAATTATACATAGACTTAAGGCCTTATATAAAGTTAGTATACTCCTATTCACTTGTGTTTATTAGTAATTATACTGCTTTTGATAATCTCTCAAAGCTCACCGAATGTCGTTATGTTATGGCTCATGCCACTACAGTGCCATTCTTTAGCAAATAATTACTGTCCATTTTATAGAACTGAAATGGAGGTGTTTAAGAACTTACTTAAAGCACTTCCATTTTTTTGAGCACAAAGTTTTGCTGTTTTACAAACACTATTGTGAGCTAGGAGAACTTGTTAACGATTCTTTTTTTTAATAGTATTTAACACCTGTTTTTACTACCAAGGCATCACAGGGGTGACACTGATGATACATGAGATGAAATTATAAACATGGAAAGGATTTTTCTTTTTTTAAAGGAAGCAAATGTTCCAGGCCTAAGTTTAAGGTGCATCCCTTGCATTTGCTATTTATGAGGACTAAAATAACCTGAAAAAATCCCAGTCAGAGCAGACAGGAATCTAACCCCAGAGTGCCTGTTTATGAGTCTTTGCCTTAATGACCTCAGTCACCTATAGAGGTATCATTAATCTGTTATGGTAGCTGCAGAAGATAGGGAATAACAAGTAATTGAATTCCTGTGTTGCACAACTGTGCAAAATCAAACAATCATCTCAGAAATTAATAATAATATTTATTTAAAAAAATACTCAATAAAAATTATAATATTTCTCACATTAACAGGAAAGTCTAAAATCCTCCTCCACCCTCAATATTTGCCAAATATGACAAATGTTACACTGTCACACTCATATCAATCATAAACTACATGAAGTGCACAAGACGTTTTAAACAATTTCCAGTGCATGGCTTGAAACCTGATCACATCATTGCCCTCTGCCACTTGTATGCACAATTCCAGTGCCTTGAGCAGCAACTGAATTGGCATTATAATTCATATATGATTATAACTTTCATATCAGACTCTTATTTCTTATTAACTATTTGGCCTGTTTTGAACTGGAAATTGCTCGTCTAATGTAATATTATTTGATCAGACCATCTAAGCTTTGAGCACATTGCTCTTTATAATATAAAAAATGACACTATAATTGTGCAGGCATTGCCAGTAAACAACATTTATTGAGTAATGCTGCTATTCACCAGTAATATACAAAATGCAATACCAAGCTATAAGATTTCCCTCATGAACCAAAATAAAGTCTTTAAGTATGACTGCCAACAAAATTTTATACGTAAATTTCACAATTATATACTTCTTGTTCCTTTGCTGAAATGCCTGGGTTAATGATCTTCCTACCATCTCTTGGTGAACTTCCTTCAGTAAGATCATACATTTATGTTTTTTTCCATATATACACAAATGAATATATTTCAATAAATTTATGTCCATAACGTTTCTTATCTTCATATATCAATATGCGATTTTAGTGTGAGAGGCAAGTAACATTCCTCCCACAATCTTCAGAATTGTGTGCCTTCTAGTTTCCATTCACAAGATGAATCCTCAAAGGTGCATAAATAATGCTCTTTCCACAAAATCAGCTATGGCACTTTTGTCTTATGATTTAAATATGTACCCTCAAGAAGCTACCTTAGTATACTTCTTTTCATAAGTTTTACACTTAAAGGATTTCATATCCTTGTGAAAAAAAAATGGTATCTCAAATAAGACTTCCAAGTTATGTCTTTAAACTTATTGCATAAATATGTAGTTTGTTGCTTAAAAGATGCTCTTTCAAATTACACTATTAGAAAGACTAACTATCTTCAATCTATAGGGTTTCTTTCAATCTATGTGCCCACAATTGAAATTTTTGGGTTAACCTCCTTCCATAAACATCACATTTATATGGCTTCCTATCCTCACAAATCAAAACATGGTTTCTCAGATGAGATGTATAGATAAAGGTCTTCCAACAAATTTCACAATTGTATGACTTTTTTGCCTAAGAATCCTCAGAATCATCCTCAAATTACATGAATGTTAAAGCTCTTTACACAAACATCACAATAATGGAACTTCTTGGCCTTATGAATTAACATTAGAACTGTGAAAGAGGTCAAAATGACCCCTGACTAAATTTATTGTTGAATAGTTTCCTCAGGTATTCACCAAACATTGTGAATTTTTATTAGATTTTTTTCCTCTTTATAATGCTACATTTGGATTAAAAAATATTTCATTCTTTCATTCATTTTTGATTCTCTATACCTAAAACAGCAAGAGGGGTCAATTTGACACCTATAAATTTATAGTTTAATTGCAGTAAAACTTTCGAAAAGTGACCAACAATAAAGTTACGTAATCAACAATATGCAGAGAGAAATCCTGGCTCAATGTTGGGACCCAGCATGTGTATGTATACTATCAGCTTGTGTTTGTAAATATTAAATTCACATTTAGGTAGGGTTGTCTGTTCCAAGATAGTCATATTAAATCAAGTATCGTATTTTGCAAGCTGTTTTAAAGAGTTCTGTTGAATCAGAAATTGATCCATCAAGACTCAAATAGTGAATTTATGCCAAAAACTGTTGACAGTGATGTAAATGTTAATGAGGGTTCCTTATCAGAAGCAGGTGTGGGGAGCTATTTCCTCAACCATAATACTGGTTAAGCTTCCACTTGTTTATATGTGAGCTTGATTAAAGATTGGTTATTGAGCATGCACTATATTGCCTCAGTCATCTCAGCAGGCCAGGTTCCATTAGATTTCTCCATAGTGAAAACTTGGAGAGTGGTCTGAATCAATCTATTGGAGGTTATCAATCTATTATTACCTTTGTCAGGAAGACAGCTGGCTGTAAATACCCTAAAAGAATTAGGAGGTCTCACTACATAATCTTTTTAATGGATGACTCATCAGTGCTTTTCATTTACTCTTTGATGAATTGATGTTTCATCTCGTAAAGAAGCATACAGAATCAAATGCTCAGATGGAAGTGAAACACCAGTGGACCGTTTTACTATAGGAACTGGAGAAGATGATCGCCATCATGTACATCTGAGGAGTAATCTGTATGAAATATATGTTAATAAATGATCTGGGGATTTACATTCATCAAGGACACAATGCCATATATTTTATATATTATTTTAGGAGTTTCTCAGATTCCTCCAATTTGATGAGAAACCAACCTGAGCTGCAAGATTGCCAACTAATAAGTTCACTCTTGTATATGAAATTTAGAACAGGTTTGCATGTTATTGTTCAGGGGAAAATATAACTATTGATAAGCAATTACTTCCAAACAAAACAAGGTGTAGGTTTACCCAATATATGCCAAAAAAACCTGACAAATATGGTCTGAAATTCTGGATCTCAGCAGATGTAGCATCAAAATATTTATGTAATGCCACACCATACCTAGGTAAGGATAATGCACATCTAGAGAATCAACCTTAGGGGAATTTGTCATTCTACGTCTAATGGAGCAGTTTCTAAATCAAGGAAGAAATATGAAGACAGACTTCTTCACCTCTCTTCCATTTTCCAAGAAGCTCCAACACAAGAATATATCATTGGTGGGAACAATGAATAAAATTCATGGTGAAATTCCTAATGAGGTAAAAAAGGTGATGCACCACTCGACCTCACAACTATGTTGCAATTTACTGATGGCAGAGATTGTATCTTCATGGTTTACCAAGCAAAGAAGATAAGAAACCAGAAACTATACCCTTCTACAATAACACAAATATGGGATAGATGTTACTGACCAGATGGCTTGTAGAACTAAAGTAGCATGTAGAATATGGTCAAGCAAGGTTTCTACAATATCCTGGACATTGCAGCAATCAATGATGGGGTAGAGAACAGAAAGTTGAAAAGAAAGAAGTTCATCCTTCAGCTGGTGGGGGGGGAGGATATCAACAACAAGAGGAAGAGGACGAAGGGCATAGGCCTTCTAAAAAGCGAAAGAAATGCCAAATCTGTGCGCGGAAAATGTCAGATCATCTTTCAAAACGCATATAGGCAGTTCAGAAAAAAATATTATAATCCTTCAAATAAATGTGCTTAGCATACAAAAACTAGGAGGTGTAATATAATCATGAACTGTAAAGCAAAAGCTAAATTTTCAGATTACGGTTAGTATTTAATTTTTTTAAGTTAAATATTTAAGCATAATTTAATGTCCACTCGTTTGTTGCTCTGAAAACATTTGCAAACTCAAATAAAGCTATTAATAAATAAAATATTAAAGTTTTGCATGTTTATATGATCAGGGTCATAGACCCCTTTTCACTATTCTAGGCATGTCAGATTCTTAACTGTTCTAGTGTTGAGAGATGTGACCTGAATTGAGCTTTCTGAGTACAGGTTTTCTCAGAAATTGATCAAATATATAGCTTTCTGCATTCATAAATCAAAAATAGCCTGCAAAATAATCTATGGGCAAAACCTATCCCATAAACTTCATAGTTTTGAGACTTAATGTTTTAATGAATTAAGAGATGTTTCTGCAAAGTATATCTCTGGGCAAAGCTCTTCTCACAAATTTCACAATTATGGCGCTTTGTGCCCTTATGAATTAAAATATGTTTCTTCATTTTAGATGCCTCTATAAAGCTCCTACCACAAATTTTACAATTATGGTATCTCTTACCCTCATGAATCAAAAGATGTCTCTTCAAATTACATAACAGAGTAAAACTCTTATCACAAACTTCACATTTATGTGGTCTCTTTCCTTCATGAATCAAAAGATGATTTCTCAAATGAGATGCAAGGGTAAAGGTCCTTCCACAAACTTCGCACTTATGGGCTCTGTTATCCCCATGAGTTAAAAGATGCGTCTTCAAATGAGATGGATGGATAAAGCATTTCTCACAAACTTCACACTTATGTGGTTTTTTCCCCTCATGAATCATCTTATGTTTTCTCAAAGTACCTGTTTGGGTGAAGCTCTTTCCACAAACTTCACATGCATATGGCTTTTTCCCCTCATGAATCCACATATGTTCCCTCAAATAACAAGCATATATAAAGCTCTTACCACATACTTCACAATTATGAGGTTTCTTGCCTTCATGAATCAAGAGATGTAATATAACATGAACTTTCTTGGTATAGCTTTTCCCACAAATTGCACAATTATATAGCTTTCTGTTTCCATGAATTAAAAGATGTTTCTTCAAGGTAGATTTATAGGCAAAGTTCTCTCCACAGATTTCACATTTATGAGGTTTCTTGCCCTCATGAATTAAAAGATGCACCTTCATATTAGACCTCTCAGTAAAGCTCTTCCCACAAATTTCGCATTTATGGGGCTTCTTACCCTCATGAATCAAAAGATGTTTCTTCAAAGAGAAGTTCTGAGTAAAACTCTTCTCACAAATTTCACATTTATAAGGCCTCTTGCCCTCATGAATTAAAAAATGCTTGTTCAAATTAGATCTTTGGGAAAAGCTCTTTCCACAAACTTCACACTTATGGGGCTTCTTCCCTTCATGAATAAAAAAATGGTTCCTCAAAGTAGATTTATAGGCAAAGCACTTTCCACAAATTTCACACTTATAGGGCTTTCTGCCCTCATGAATTAAAAGATGCATCTGCAAAGTAGATTTGTAGGTAAAATGCTTCCCACAAATTTTACATTTATGAGGCTTCTTGGCTTTATGAATTAAAAGATGGTTATTTTTATTAAATAGAGTAGTATAGTTCCTCCCACAAATTTCACATTTATGGGGCTTCTTACTCCCATGAATCCTAAGATCTGTTTTAAAAGCAGATAAATGGGTTGGTGTCTTCAAAGAAGATATTTCAGTGAATACCTTCTCACAAACTTCAATCTTCTGCTGTTTTTTGTCCTCATAAATCTCATCATGGTTTGTCACATCTGACGTACATGTAAAATTTGTTCCACTGATGTTGCAAGAGTGTTGCCGTTTAAACTTATGAGTTAATATGTGCTCTTTCAAAGATGAAACATTAAAGAAAATACCACAAAATTTGCAGGGTAATATCTGCTTCTTTGTGTTGTCTTCACTTTCCAGATTAACATCAATAGCAGATTGGGTGAACTGTTGATATTGGACAGGTCTTTCATATGTGGTCTGAAATGCCAAGAATACATGTTATTAGCAGAGAGCAACACATGTATGAAGAGAAAAGGAATATCTGCTAATATTATTAGACATCTGGCACATTATTAAAACTGCTAATTATTTATTCAGAAATAATAAATATTCTATTTTAAAAATAAATAACACTTATGCACATATGTCGTTACTATTTGAGAACTCTGTAATCCTACATTTTCAGTTCACTCACACATTATATATAAGTTAAAATGGGTTGCTTGACAGTACTAGCATATCCCTAAATATTTTTAATGTTTAGAGCTTTATGAAAGCATAATTTTCTAAAGAATTACTATTTTGAATTACTTAAAAGATTGATAAATGAATATGGCTCAGTTTAAGCAAAATGCATTTCATACTAATAAGCCTCAAATTCATTGTTTCCAGGTGGTTAACCACGTTGCATTATAACATGAGAATCATTCAAATATAAACGGCTTTTTTAAAAATAAATTTATTCTTACCATACACAGTTACAAAAAAAATTACTCCTTTTCTACTTAGTTTCCTTCAACAGAAATGCATTTTCTCTACTAAATGGATTAGTGTCTTCATTCCCTCATCAAAGATATAAAATGGATGTATCAACAGCTAATTGTGCACAAAATGCTCACTTCAGCATTATATCTGAATCTTTTCCCTCCCAATGACTCCTTCAATGCCTGAGCATGTGTTAATCACAATGAAATAAATTGGGACTGTAAGGAGGATGTCCTAGAGGTGTTCAGTAAATTTTCCTTAATTGATTCCAGCTTATAGCTGTTGCATGTGCAGAAGCAAAACATCACGAATAAGTTGCAGTCGTCTTTTGTTGCAATAGGAGGCTATCACTTCG
Source organism: Metallyticus violacea (assembly GCA_030762175.1). Classification (NCBI taxonomy): domain Eukaryota; kingdom Metazoa; phylum Arthropoda; class Insecta; order Mantodea; family Metallyticidae; genus Metallyticus; species Metallyticus violacea. Next base: position 17,669,396 of record CM060830.1, read on the forward strand.
TCCAGCAGTTTGTAGTAATACGCTGCATTTACAATCCTTCATTTGTTAAGGAAATCAATGACCAACATATCTTTGGAGTCTTAAAACTCATTTGCAAGAACTTTTCCAACTGACAGGCAAGTTATGGGCCTTGACCAGAGCACCCTCCCCTCTTCTGCTCCACTCCATATTTATGCCTTTGTTTTCCGGGTTGTAGTGGTGTACTCACATCTAATCACAGGTCTCAATTCAGGTAAAAACTGCTCATCTTCTTCCTCAAACTGATGTCCTTTGAAAAATCGTTCTCTTTGTTAGTGAGGAGATGGACCTATCTTACACACACGTTCTGAAATCCTAGTTCTTTGGAAAGAATGGTGGTGTGCACTTCCATAATTTAGGCCCCACTCTGAAGAGATTTCAAGCACACTTTTACCATTAATGACCTTCCACAAGGTCACAAATAACCTGAAAATGGTCATGAATGATGCTCATTCATAATAATGTGCAGGTGTTCATTTTCCACTATATCACAACCAATGAGGAACTTTTGGGGTTCAAAAAAGCATAACTTCTCCAAACTGTGCCCGAAGTATGGACAAAATCTGTCGATTTGATTCCTTCCATGATTAGAAAATGGATGATCTGCAACAAATGGTGTGCAACCTCTTGCTCAGGCATAGTGCTACTGACCATACAATGGTCAATTTCATACTCGTTGGATCACTTCCCTCTACACATCCCCACTGAACTACTACTATGGCCCTGCCCTTCTCACCACTTTTTTCAAGCCCAGAGAACAAAAGTTTCATTTAAATTTGAATGACCCTCATGATATCCTTTGTTTTCCTAGATATGAAAGATGTTTTAGGCATCTTCAAATTGTAATTTTTTTACATAGTATTTACTATACTGATTGGCTCAGGTGGTAATGCTTGGGACTCACATTCAAGAGGTTCCAGCTTCAAATTCTGCAGCCGACTAACCTGACCGAGGTTTTCTGTGATTTTCCTGCCCTTTATCAGAAAGAGTAATATTTATCTCCCACAGATTCATCTTCCATTTCAGTATTCCTCCTCATTCCATCTACACGTATATGTCTGCATCTTTCTGTGTTTGTGATGTCTATAGGTCTGACTTTGGAAATGGTACCCATTTAAAGAGTATTTCAATGTGTACATACAATGTGTGTGAGTCCAGAGACATCTAGCTCCCCAACAAGTGACCGACTCAGGTATATTTGGTGTGCAAGTTCTAGGGGTGTATGTCTTAATATGGAAGAGGGTAAACAGTTACAGAAGAATAAGTATTTTAAATATTAAAATGCATAAGATATAACATTTTTAAAGATTAGGTAATCTCTAGACATTTATTTATTAAATATATTTTGGTTTTGTATTATATTTTTCTTTTTGCAATGCTTCAATTTATGGGGTTATTATTGTATAAAATTGTTCCTATAATAAGTAGATTTTTTCAGATTTCTTTGTAATAGATCTTGTATTCATTTCATGAATTTGGGGTATACAACTGCATTTGAACAGAATTGCATGTAATAAAATGTTTCTTATTATTTTGCTGAAATTAGAAAATCAAAGATCAATTACTACATATATGAAAATTTTACTTTCAGTCCTTGCCATTTTATGAAAAAGTAAGGATTCAAGAATATGCTAAGGGATAGCCAATTCCCTGGGTCTAAAGAACTTTGAAATGGCAGCACCCAATGGTTTACTGCTTGATTCTTTTCTTGTAAGATGGGAATGGATAAAATATAGTTCCTAAAAAATTTATATTGATGGTAGGGTGTACTAAAGCTGACAGAAACCCTATTCTCTATTTGTTCTGTTTTCATTAGATATTTCATTTGAATGATTTTGCTAGACACACTTTATGAATACAGAAATGTTCTTGCCAGTGGAATCTAAATGTGCAATAAGTAATCGCATGCTATTGTTTTGAGAGAGGATATGGATATGAGAAAATATGTATTCACTTTTCACCAATGACCAAGTAGAAAATTACCAAAGGTGGTCATATAAAGATAGTAAATACCTGAGCATACCAACATCTCATTTTGTAAAACAATACAATATTAAAAGGGTGAGGTAGAGCTACTGGATCTTATTGCTAAGTATGGCATGAAAATCCATGGATTGTTTGAATTGTTTACCATTTCATTTCATTGATTTTAGTACTGTTGCAGCATGGCTGAAGTATCAAGAAGCAGTTATGCAGAATAGATGGCCAATGAAGGATACATTTAGACAGTTTTTATTTAAGTTGGATATTGCAGAAAACCTAATATAAAGGAAGCCAACATCCCTGATACAACAGAAGAGGAAAACAAGGAAAAAACGAGAAGTGAAGGATGATATTTTAATCAAGAAAAAGTTAAAGTGCCTATATTTTTGCTCTCTGTCCAGAGGCGGCTCAAGCACATTTTAGTTGGTAGGGCACAACCTATAAAAATTACTTCCATAGAATCGATGAACATGAATTTATCACACACATCTGCATAAATACACTGCAAGGCAAGAAAGGAAAAAGCGCAATGCTTTCATTTTTCTAGAAAATATAATCAAAAATAATTTATGTACTGGCATTGAATTTTTGACGTGAGATTTTGATCACGCATTTACTAAAAGAAATAATTCCCCTTCACTTAAGTTTCTTGTGCATTTCAGATGTTTGTTAATAGTTTCGCTATGTACTCTTGTTCAGAATAAGAATTTGTCAGCAATAAATATAAATACTTAGGATGCAGCAGTATATTTAAACAGCATTACTGTCAAACGTGTCACTGTGTGTTATTGTTTTAATGTTTGTTTGACAACGTATTAAAAGCAATAGTAAAATGTAATTTTAAAGAATAGAATAAATAGACTATATTGACGTCTTATTTCTCATTCCATAAGAAGTTCAACAAATCAGTGACTGGCAGAAGTGCCAAATTGTCTATTAAACCTCAAAAGCCATCTCTCACTAAGCATTCAAGTTTGCTCTTATTTATGATGGTTCTTTTTAAAACTTAATGTTATTTAAGGATAGTTGAGTTGCCTTTGTAGCAGAAGAGTCTCTTATAGTTAAATTTCTCATAAGCCATTGGCACAAAAGAGCAAACAGCTGATCTGAAGTAATAACATTGACCTCATGACAAATTGCTTGGCTCCTCTTGCACTTGCTATGGTAGGGAGGACAGGCTTAGTGCTCTGATGTGCAAGGAAAGTACAGTGTCCACGTGCTCTTCATGCAGCTTCACTACAAAACCCTCCTCATCCCCTTGCCCACCAGCTTCATAACAATGCCTTTTAAACCAAATCATTCTGCCCTGCTAAGTTTGGACACAAGGAGAATATGCCCATTCTCTTTGCACATATACATCAAATTGTCTCCATCTGCAGAAGTCATTTAAACTGCACTCTTCTCTTGTATACTACAATGCAAGTGCTGAAACATTCAGCATTTGCATCTATGAAATTCTATAATCCTTTTTTGAGTTGACAATTTATGCAGAATTATTTAAAGGTGTTTATGGTTCAAAATTAAAGTGAAGGCATATGTGTTTGTGCCCTGTGGCAAGAGTTTCCACTGCCTCTGTCCAAAGCAGAAAACAGTCTATGCATTTACCACAAATGATAGACAATGTGCATATTAGAAGTTTGAAATATTGGAGCCTAAAGCATAAGGAATTAACTTCAGAACAGTGTTAAACATGGAAAGTATTTTTATGCTCCACTTCCTCATGAAACATTTTCTTGAATTTACATGCAAAGCCATAACATATAGAAAATTTGAAACTCATACCATTTCTTATTATATGCATTTCTAATTCCACAATAAGCTGCATTTACCCCCAAAATTTAAAAAATAATTAGGTAATGCATACTTCTTTATGATTGAGTCCTACAATACCCATTGTAAATTTTTATGTAATTAAAAACAAATTAATGGATATAAGTGTTATTTTTCAACCTATAACTACCCTATAGAATCACTTTTTAAGAAATCGAGCTTGATCTGTCCCTTCAGAAATAAAATGGTCAGATCCTGATAATATTTTAAAAATGTTATTTTTTGTCCTTTGCAACATCATAACATACTTCTGCACACACAAAAATCAAATATGTAAAGTATATATTTAATAGTTATATTCAACTGTTGTGTTGCTTAAGTTTCAATACCAAAATTCAATTATTAACATGGAACAAACTCAATTTACAAGATGGCACTGTTGTGTAAGAGTATCTTAAAATGTTATTAACTTATGATGAAACACATTGTGTTGAGATTGAAGCAGAAAGAATCTATCAAGTAAGATTTAAAAAAAAGGCAAACTTTTAGAATGTTTATGAAGCTTTCCATAATGCAGTTATGTTTATGTTACATCTAATTTTCATTGTGAATAATTTCTTAACATTTAACACATGCTGGAAGAAGCTGTTAATATTTCATTAAATTTGTTGTTATAGGAGAAGCTACGGAATAACAGCAAATAACATTCCTGTCTTGTAAGATTGTGTAAAATACAGCAGCAATTACGGAATAGCACCATGGCAAAATTGATTTATAAAAAAAATCTTTAAAATAACATATAGTTTCTCAGTTAAAAGAAAAGTCTGAAGTGGTCCATAAGCTTTTGGCTGACATAGGACATGATTCATTGTTGTGATGTTCATACTATCTGATACAAATACCTTTCAGATTAGTAAACAATATATTTCCTTTCTGGCCATGCCATTAATTTAATTTGTTTGGAGAAGCTCATTTAAGTGAGACATGTTGCATAATAGTGTTATGTTCAAAATTGAATATTGAGCAGTCATTAAATTTTTAACTTAGGGAGAACTTTCACCCAATGATGTTAAAGAATGCCTTGACAGTGTGTATGGGGAAGCTTCCCCTTCATATTCTGCTATGAAAAAATGGTCAAAAATATTTCAATTTGGTAGAGAGAGCCTTGAATCATATTCAAGGTTAAGCTGCTGGATGTGCTGACAAAGCATTTCCCTTATTGCGATGAAAGTTTTAAGTAACAGGTGTCTGAAGACAAAAAAATAGCTGGAAGTTTGGAACTTTGGCAATAATTTTTGGAACTGCAGAGGAATTTTAATGACAGACTGGGAAATATTATGCAGATCTATTGCATCAATTGTGTGATACCATCAAAGAAGAGGTATGGAATGCTGAGTAAAGGAATTTGTCTGCTGCACGGCAATGCACCAATCCACACGAGGCTTTCAGGAGTATGCTCATCCACCTTACAGCCTAAGAGCTTGTCACTAACAACTGCTACCTGTTTCAGAACTGAAATCCAAGAGGGCAGAGATTCATAAACAATAACAGATTGAAGGATGGAGTTTTCCATCATTTTGCAGATAAGTTTAATATATTTTAGGGAGATGAAAAGTCAATCCAAGGATTGGCAATGCATTGAAGTAAAGGAAGATTATGTTGAAAAACGATACCTGTATTTTTATTGAAGTAAAGGAACATTATGTTGAAAAATGATACCTGCATTTTCATTCTATCACCCAATTAGCATGATCACGCCTTAAGAACCACACCTCTTCCACTTTGAATATATGCCAAATAATATGACAATTGCTCCACTGTCACATTAATCTCATTACAAATTATAGGTTGATGATTCATACAACATGTTATAAAAAGCCAGTATATGGTTTGAATCCTGACCATAACACTGCCCTCTGTCATCTGTGTGTATATGCCTTGATTAGTAAGCGATTTGTCATTAACTCCTATAATATAAAATTAAACTTTTGTATCAGTCTTATTTGTACACATTAACTATTTAGCCTATTTTGAACAGAAAATTTTTTATTTAATAAGACTATCTAAGCATTTATGCCATTACCCTTTATAACATAAATAATCTGTTGGCATACAATGCCAGTGGACGTGAAATTTATTTCATTTGATTAATGCATTAATACTTAATAGGACTATCAAAGTTTTTATTCTAATGCCCTTTTTAAATAATTTGTGTGCATACGCCACCATGGGACATGAAATTTATTTTATAAAATACACTTGCCTTTAATATTATAAAGTCAATTTATTTATTTTAATTGGAATTATTCTTATAGCTTTAAAGTTCATGCCAAAACAAATATATTTAGTATATAGCTACAAGTATAGAGGTTGGCAATGCCTCCAGCATGAGAAGAACGAGTTATCAGGTACTCAGTTCACATAAAGTGCGTATTATTGTAATTATAACATGTCAAAGCATTTAATTTTATTAATCCCTATATGGGAGGGGGTTCTGATTTTGGTGCAAGCTCTGTAATCCACAAGCACCCATGGTACTTCTTAGATGTGCATTGGACTGGATGCCCGAGCCCCTTCCTTCTGGAAATTATATGGAATAGTTAGCATCGGTGCATGTGGTGCAAAACTCATGCAATACTGAGGATGCCACTGTGTGACCTAGCTGGCAATGGTGGTATGGAGCTACCTAAAAATCTACCGAACTGCAGAGTTTGGGAAGTCAATGCTAGAAATACCTGTCTTACCAATGGATCACTAGGAGGTGAATAAGATGGTCTGTTGCAGATAAGCAATGTATTTGCTTCCATTCTTCAAGAAAATAGGGTGATTGACTGCAGCCAGTCTGTAACTGTCACCACAAAGAAATTGGGGAGGGGATTAAATATAAGAAAAACTGTATCTTATGATATGGTGAGTGATCGTCTACTATTTTTCTTTCTTTCTTTCTTTCTTTTTTTTTTAATTACTATTACCATATGGTTTTGCAATTAAGATGATTCAGTGACATTGTTTTATTTATGGACGCTCTTTAACAGCTCAGGTCATCAGCGTAGTGACATTGTGCCTCAAAGCAACATAATCAGTATTTTCCATTGTTAAAAAGAAATAAGAATCAGACACTGAATCAAGAAGGTTGTTGAAATTCTTTTATGATATACTTGTCATTTTGTAAAGTTGCTATATTCAGTTCTACAAAGTGCATTATCAGCATTAACTTTATACAAACACAGATAGGAAACTTCTGACACATTCAGTACAGCTGGGGCCTGAGTACGATTGATGTTTGGATGAACAAACTTTAAGACTTCTTTGCACAAAAGTACAGATGTTCAATGAAGGTCTGTAATAATGATTTACTGTGATAAGTAAAATACAAAATTTACTTAATACCAAAAGTTCTTGTGCTCTTATTAAAACAGTGAAAAGTTATACATCTTTTATTCAGATTTGTTTCAATGACATCATTGATGCTGCACATACATTTCCTATATGAAGATCATTGTGTGATTTAGTCGAACTAATGCTCTTTTGCACCACTTACTTTTTACAAGTAGGTGGAACAAAACAGTGTTAGTTCAACTCAATCAAACAATGATCTTAATATATAATTAGCTGTACTGTCCAATGTTCTAATTAACAATTTTAGTTAATACATTTCCTAAATGTAAATCATATTTATCTTAACATTGTAAAAATTCCTCTTTTCCAATCTAAAAATGTACATTACAATTTTTCGTAATAGAAATAGTGACAAGTGAAATTATAATCTCTTCAGATTATTAATGCATGTTTCCCTGTATTTGATTCCAAATTGAATTAATATTGAAAGTGAAATTATGTTTACATTTGTAGAGGCCAAACATTTCTATAACATTTTGAAATCATAATAAAAATGTTTTTTCTATTTGCAGATCATTTTAATAAATTTCAATGCCATTTTTTTTCAAAATGAAAACTAATGCTTCAATAAGTGCTTCATATGATGGTAAAAAGAAATTATGAGAGCTAAAAATTTGACCTCATAATAGAGGTCTGAATATAGTGAGTTTTCAAGAAAATCACCTCTTACCCTGATGAATCAAAAGCTGTTTCCCAAATGAGATGCAAAAAATAAAGCTCTTTCTATAAACTTCACAATGATGAGACTTCTTGCCTTCATCAAACAAGAGATTTAATCTTACTTGAGCTTTTCCCATAAATTGCACAATTACATAGCTTTCTGCTTTCATGAATTAAAGGATGTTTTCTGCAAAGTACATCCATGGGCAAAACTCTTGCAACAAAGTTCATATTTATGAAGTTTCTTGCCCTAATGAATTAGAAGATGTTTCCGCAAAGTAGATCTGTGGGCAAAGCACTTCCCACAAGTTTCACATTTATAAGGCTTCTTGCCCTCATGAATTAAAAGATGTTTCTTCATATTAGATGCCTCATTAAAACTCTTCCCACAAACTTCACACTTATGGGGCTTCTTGCCCTCATGAATCAAAAGATGTCTCTTCAAACTAACTGACTGAGTAAAACTCTTCCCACAAGTTTCACATTTATGAGGCCTTTTGCCCTCATGAATTAAAGTATGTTTCCACAAAGTAGAACTCTGGGTAAAGCTCTTCCCACAAATTTCACATTTATGAGGTTTCTTGCCCTCATGAATCAAAAGATGTTTGTTCAAAGAAGAGCCACAAGCAAAGCTCTTTTCACAAATTTCACATATATGGCATTTCTTAAATGCATGATTCAAAAGATGTTTCCTTAATTTAGATGCCTGGCTCAATTTCTTTCCACAAACCTCACCCTTCTTCATTGTGTTGTCTTTATTTTCCATTATAATATCAACAGCAGAATGGGTGAACTGTTGAAATTGGACAGGTCTTTCATATGTGGTCTGAAATGCGAAGAACACATGTTATTAATATGGAGCAACGCAGGCATGAAGGAGGAAGAAACATTTGTCAAGATTAAAAGACATTTGGCATATTATTAAAACTGCTAAAAATGTATTACGAAGCAAATTACCTATTTCTGGCATAATAACACATACGTTATTAGTATTTGCAATCATACATTTTCATTTCACTCAATACTCTATATAGTTGAAATGGGTTATGGTTGAAATGAAATATTTCCGAAGGATTTTATTAATTAGAACATTATGAATTGCTCATTCCAAGAATTACTCTTTTAACATTACTGAAAGACACATCTTTAATATGAATTAATTTGAAAAATATAACAAGTATTTATGCTAATTCACTGAACTTTAAAATTTTTGGGGTGGTTAACCATCTTGCATTGTACTTATTTGTGCATTTGAGTTAAACAACTGGTCGCATTAGAACATAAAATTGGGTGTCATATATCCTGTTTCTTGTAATTTTGCTAATAGTAATAAATCAACTGCCAATTACTTCCAAATTGATTTAATTTTCAGATTTACTTGGCACTTCTATTTCAGCTAGTCTGACAATGATTTGATACTTTTGACACCAATAATTTCCAGCCCAAGTTAAGTGAAATGCATGCCTGCATTTTACGTAAAATTAAGTGCTTGTTTCAATGTGAGCATTATAAGGACCAGGTTATGTGAAATGCTTGTCTGCATTTTATGTACAATTTAATATCGTTTCGGTGTGAGCATTATAGTTGGTCATTTGCTGATAGATGGTTGTGTTAGTAAGAAGGAAGTGAGTAATTCATTGCTGAAAAATGTATTACAGCGTTAGAATTGAGAAATTGTAATTGAATAATAAAATAAAATGCTAATTAATTAAGGTGGAATGAGCATAATTAGACTGTGATACACAATATTACAATGCAAGCATAGTTTGAGCTACATTTTTATTGCAGCACCAATAGATTTACCAATTTAATATCTATGAGAGTTTTTTTTAAATATACCATTTATGTCTTCTCACAGCCTTTCAAGACAAGATGAAATGGAAAAGTTGATGATGTCAATGAATTCAATGTCTGTAACATTTAATGTAATTTGCTATTCACCTCTTCAGGTTAAGGAAAACTGGAAAAATCAAATCTAGGCTGCAAGTTGATAAGTGGAATGCAATTTGTGAATGTGTTGAAACCTCCATAAAATGCAAAGTTTTTTTTCCCTCCCCATTGCTACTGATGAATCCAGAAAAAAATCTTTTCAATATGCATATCTTAATGTCATGTCACAAAAATACAAGGCTAAGGCTCTTTCATTCTGCATTTGGAAACAGAATCAGAGAGATGATAAATGGATATTTTATTTAAAATTGATTAAAAAATGAACAGGTAATTTGAATTATAATCACAGCTATACATAATACTTTGGAAAGATAAACATGAACAAACTTCCATTTAATGCAAAACCACTTAACAAATATTTGTTCATCAAAGACTTTTTACCATAATAAATCTTTAAACAATGAATACAGGAATGGATTAATGATGTATATGAGCGCAAAATCTGCTGCTATAAAAATTTATCTTGTAACCATATTTTTAAAACGAGAAAAAATTGTGAACTAAATGGTCAAATTCATGCTGGGCTTAAAACATGCACATTTCTATTTTGCAGTTAATTTCATATTGACATGCTAAACAATTTACGCATAGTGCTGGCTTTCAGCACAGGTGAATATTACACTTTATATATATTTAATTAGATATATGTAATAGAGATGCATTTTATATTGGCTGGAAACATCTATTTTGTTTTGAGTTAATGTAATGTAATTTTATTACAGTATTAAGAAGTGTTCATTGCTCTGATTTTGATAAAACTGGAACTTTACCTAAGAAGCTAGATAACATCTGGAGAACTAAAACTGCTCCAAAAATCTCTACAACCTAATTGTTCTGTAACCACAAACAAATATTTTGCTACTCTGAAAGAGGTATAGTTATAGAATATTTTTACATGGTTTTAGTATACTAATTAAAGATTTACAGTGTATGAGGGCAAGGTAAAAAGTCCTCAGTATTGCTCAGAGATGGCATTGATATAAATGAAATTTTTTGTCATGTTCCTGCATGTTTCGCAATAGCATTAGTCAATTGTCAACTTGATTTACTGAATAGCTTTGTTTGTACAGCTATTGAAAACAAACATGTTGTGTCCATTTCGTTGAAATGGAGAATACTATGCTGTGATATAATTGTTTTGGATTGTTTATTGCAAACAGAAATTCATCCAAAATGGTAATGGTTTATAAGGAGTCTGCTCCTTCATTTTGAATTGTAAATGGGCAGCAGAATTTAAATGCAATCGTACTTCTCTTGAAGATGATCCACATTAAGAATTTGTCCCAAAACTGCCACCACAGAGGAAAACATCGAGAAAGTGCACAATTTGGTATTGGTTGATTGATGATTAAAGGTGCATGAAATAGCTGATATCACAGGCACATCAAAAGAACATGTATGGCACATTTTACATGAAGAACTAAAGATGAGAAAGTTTTGAGAAAGATGAGTCCCACATTTGTTGAATTCTAACCAAAAGCAAATGCAAAAATGAATTTCACAGCAATGTTTGAACCGTTTTAAAAAGAACCCAATTTATTTTGTGCTCCGATTTGTTAACGATGGATGAGGCATGGGTCCACCTCTATACTCCAGAAATGAAACAGCAATCAAGATGTGGGGAAAAAAAGAAAAAGAAAAAAAAAGTTTCATCTGCTGGAAAGGCCATGGATCAACTGGATGAAAATTTACATGAGAAAAGGACTGGATTGCAAAAAAAAAAAAAAAAAATTATTTTCATCATAACAATTCACCTGCCCACAAAGATGCCTTGGCATGAGAAAACTGAGGGATTTGAAGTACGAATTGTTGGAACATCCACCATATTCACCAGATTTGGCACCCTTCGACTTCCAACTATTCCCATATCAAAGAAATTTTTGGCTGCAAAACATTTTGCATCCAATGAATAGGTTGTTGCAGTCATAGATTCCAGCATCACACTTTAGGATGGAATCTACTTGCTGGAAAAATGGACATAAGGAGACCATGTAGAGAAATAAGTGCATTTTCACCTAGAAAATAGTCTTTCACTGCCAGGCTGAGAATTTTTCACCTCATCCTTGTACATGCATACAACAAAAGTTTATTGCATACAACATTAACAAAAACAATATTCTTATTGAGTTTATCCTTGATAAATATGAATTATAAGAAAAATATTATAACATAAAAAACAAAATCAGCCATTCTTAATAATGTGTGATTAGTACCAACCACCAAAACCAGTATCATTGAGAACAAGCATTTTATTTCTGCAATAAACATTTCTTTTTGCGTATTTTGCTCTAGGTTGCATCTAATTGGCCTTAAAGTAAACAGAAAATGTTAAGAACTGACAGATGAAGATAGAAATGATAAATGAATTAAGAGTGGATTAGTAATTAATTTAATGTAGAACTTTTAAGCACTTGAACAATAATTATACCAAGGAAAACATTTCTTAAATTTCAAGAATAAAAGGGCCTACAAGAAACAAATATGTCATGGACCAATGCCAACTTCTTCTTACAAACTAAAAAGAGTTAATTAATACCCACATCACATTTATAGCAAAAACAGTATTTCTCTAACCATAAGAAATATCCAGCTTAAGAGACAACTTTCACGTCAAGTAATTATGCCAAATTTTTAGATCAAATCTAAGAATGCTTTTGGATGCCTCTATGAGGGTAGTTATAAATATTATACTCAGGATTCTACAAAGTAGAAAGCCATAACTCCATTCCTTTACAAAGTAGTCTTACCTTACTCTTGACACAAAGTAGCATCCTACGGAACAAATTATGGAAGCAGTCACGTTGTACTTCTTTAGAGATGGCAAACCTTCTCTTTGTAGGATGCATCAGCTTCTTCTGGACTTTCAAATTGATGACCCCTCATCTTTTCCTTGACAATTTTTAATGGCATTTAATGCCCATTTTCATTGCTGAGGCACCACAGGCAGTGAACACTGATGACACATGAGATGAAATGATAAATTGGGAAAGGATTTTTGTAAGGAAGGAAACATTACAGGCCCAAGTTTAGGGTACCTCCCTGGCATTTGCCATTTATTTGAACTGAGGAAAACCTGGAAAAACTCAGTCAGAGAGGACAGTCCTGGCAGGATTTGACCCCTAGACCTCCTGCTCTCAAGTCTGCGCCTTAATGACCTCGGCCACCAGTGGTGGTCCCTTGATTGACAGTTGGAAACAGGAAAAGTCACATGGAGCCAGTTCTGAAGTGTATGGTGGGAGCTTTACCAGTGTCACATATAATTCTTGAAAACACAGCGAGTACATATGCATTTTCTTGTGGAATCCTCAAAACCCAGGTTTTGGGCTTCTTTCTTTTAGTGTTCTGAAGACTCTGGGGAGGCAAACTGTGAACTACCAGTTGGCAGTGACTGTTTTTTGTTCCAGAAGTGGAATTTGCAATAAGGCCACTTTCTGAGAAGAAACTTGCAACCTCTTCCAGCTTAGAATTTGACATCACTTAACCTTCACTGGGGATCATCATTTGGGAAGACCCAGATTGCTGATTATCTCTTTGTTTCTGGGTCCTATTGGTAAATTCAGCTTCCATTATCTGGGAAGACATTGTGGACATGAAAGGAGTTGCCATTTTCAAAACAATGAACCATTTCCTGACACCATAACACTTGCTGCCTGTTGTTGTTCTATGATATTGTGAAGTACCCCAAGACAACAAATTTTTCTCACATGAAGATATTTGTGCAGGATTTACAACAGTTGCATCAAATTAATGTTTAGAGACTCTTCTATTCCGCTGTAAATCCCTTGTGGATTGTTCTTCACTATTGGTTGCTACATGAGCAATGCTTATATCTGGCTACTGTTGCTGTATGCCACAGATGCTCATCTGTCAAGGCTGTTCCTCTCTGCCAAACTTTGCAAAACAGTTATAGACTTTTGTATGTGAAAGAGCAGAGACTGAAAAAGCTTTTGTAATTTTTTTTCAGGCATTATTGTTGGCTCAAGCTGCACTTATAATTGTAAAAAAGCATTATAGAAAAATGCTCTGGAGCCACCTCTATAGAATATCAGTAAACCTTGGATTTTTAGGCAAATGCCTATTTAGTTCCTTTAGGAAAATGCGCAAAACAATTGCAGATGTTTGCAATTTATGGAAAATGATACTCATTAGGAACACCTTTATAGTGCCTAAAATGGGAGTCAGTGCCTATTACCTCCATTTTGTGTCTAAAACTGTCTAAAAAAAGTAATTTTTAAGAATTAATATAGTTTACTTAGAAATTACTTATTTATAAATTTGTCTCGTGTGCAGAATGGCACCACATTGTCGGGAAAAGTCTACAGGTAAATATGTATCAACAATGAAAATTTAATTATTCATGGCTGGCCTCACCAACAATTGACACAGTAATGATTAATGTTTCAACTACCACCCATGATGAATGCCTTAATGACAATGTGCAATACATAGCTTAAATTTCATTTCCAGCTTTCTTCTCTGCTTGTATAGTTTGGTGCTCATAACCTGTATTGTGTCAGATGTATTGCATATAGTGTGAAGAGAAACAATGTCAAAATACAAGTACATATTCAAAAACTTCTTTAATAAGTTCCTCGCTGATGGATTATAATGATCTTATTTATGACGGGGAAAATATGTTGTTCATGTGACAATCAGGCAAAAATTAAACATTTCTTTATTATGGTAAGCAGGTCAGTAACTAATTTTTAAGAAATCTAAAATAGACCTTTTCTTTTTTGGCATTATAAAAATGTATTATTATTATTATTATTATTATTATTATTATTATTATTATTATTATTTAAGAGGTTATGCTAAACAGTTATTCAAACCTCAATTTGAAGGAAAATTAAATCAATCCAAACTATTCATTCCAAATCATACTAGAAAAAGTCATCCATTCTTTATTATTATTATTATTATTATTATTATTATTATTATTATTATTATTATTATTATTATTATTATTTAAGAGGTTATACTAAACAGTTATTCAAACCTCAATTTGAAGGAAAATTAAATCAATTAAAACTATTCATTCCAAATCATACTAGAAAAAGTCATCCATTCTTTAAGATTTCACATAAGAGGTAATCTCATTTTAAGCACAATGCAGATGGTGCACGACACACAGGAAGAGCTAAAGAAAAGAATTTGTTGAAACAAACTCTGCTGACTCAAACTTCTACAAGTGTGGCAACAACTAATTTTTCTGTTCAGATCTTTGCAGGCATTGAGAGCAGCTAATATTCCATGGAACAAGCTGCAAAATCACATATTGCATACATTTTTCGAAAAGTACTGCCAAAAGATGTTACATCTGAGTCTACACTCAGGAAGACAAATTTCAATACATCTCAGCCCACACTCAGGAAGACAAAATTGGATATTCAGTATCAGTAAACAATTGCTGCAATTAGGGAGGACATAAGAGATACCTGCATCTGGGGAGGTGTTGACGAGGAGGCTCTCAATAGATATACTGCAAATATAATATTTGGTAAACTTAATGATATGCCTTCCCCTCCACATCTTGTTGCAAACAGAGAGCATAAAGTCAATGGCCAGTCCATTGCCTTCATTGTACACAAAGTTTACAGTTGTTATTTCCTGGTGATGTTGAAGATAGTAGTGTTCTTCTCTGCACAAACTCTGCTTCCTATATGATCTCTTCTTTTCTGAAAGCATTTTATCCTATCCTTATACAAATCATCTGTTTAAGCCCATGCCTTTCACCGAATCTGAGAAACCATAAGAAATGAATTTCTGCAAGTAATATCCTGATCTCCAATATGAAGTAAACTTTCTGCAAAGCTCCTCCCCTCCCTCATTACATTCTTCAAGGAAAAACTTCCAAAAACTCCTCTTTCTCCTTAACCTATTTTAATATGCTGAGGCACTGGATATAGGCAGCCTATATTATGCAGAACATTGGCATGATATTGCTGCTATAGTAAAACAGCTTCCTACTGAGAGTACAGCCTGTGTTTCATCTGCAAAGGAACCGTAGAAAAATTCAACATTGAGGCAAGATCATGTTTACATAAAGACAAATTTTTCATCCTTATCCTCAACAATAGCGAAGCTGGAATGGAAAGTGAACCCTTTGTCAGATCAGGAGTCAGTGGTGCAAGAAACTGAAGTGAAAAATTAGTGCTGCTAAGGGAGAAGTTGGGAACAAAGTAAAGGTGGAAGTGGGAGATTGTAATGAAAAAAAAAATCTCAAATATACTGTAATCATTCATGAAGTAAATGTTTTGATGGAAAAAGGTTCAGAAATTTCAGAAGAAGTGGGCATGAAAAATGTAACAAAATATAAGTTTGCTCCTATAACATCTGTCTGTATAAAGGTCATTTTCAGTCTTCAAATGATTTTTATTTACAAAAGATATAGCCTAACTATTGAAAATTTGGAGAAAATCTTGATAATATATTGTGCTGCAAATTATGAAAACAAATAATATGTGATGCTTATAATCATACTATAAAAATGTAAAAATTACTTACTTTCCTGCATAATTAAAAAAAAAGTAGTGCCCAATTTAATTATTTTGTGGTGTATTTTAGATGCCAAAAACAGATGTTTTCTTGTCTAAAATTAAAAAGGAGTGTCTAATCATTTTGTAACCTGTTTTAAGTGCATAAAACATCGTGCCTAAAGTTCAGAGATCTAAACATCAGATAGTGAATGCAAAATCACAACATTTTGGTGCAGCTGGAATAACAGATGTTGCATGCTAATTTCAACTGGATACTAACCAAGACACACTTTTTTAGTGCTAAGAAGTGGAAACTTATTTATCATCGCTTCTTCAAATCATAAAAATTAAATAGCAACCCTCATAGTACTTTGAACGCAAGCATTCTGATAGTTCAACAATTTTTTTGTACACAAGACTTTTGACTGTTTACACAATTTAAAAAGGATCATCCTTGACAAACAAAGCAAAAGGCTTATTTTACTCAGCACCTTCAGAACATACTTCATATATATAAAAATGATTCATTTTAATGCAATTAATAAGACTTATTTGCCAAATATATCTATAACCACATAATGTTGCACTACTATCAAAAACTTACATCATAAAAAAATATTTAAGAATAAATTAAAAATTCTTCAAAACTCTTAAACAATGATCAGCACATAGCGAACTCCTTCACAAAAATATGGATGGTGTAGGCCAGGATTGCGAACTATATCTCAGAAATTTATTGTGAACATTGTATAATTCAGTCTCCTCTTATCCATACAGCTAAAATTTATGTAAAAAGGTATTAAAATTTATCTAAAAAAAATATCCGTGTGTGAGGGGAAATTATTTTGTCAATAAGTCTGACATTCGTTTTAAAGGGTAATGAAATTTAATCATATAAATGAAGCCCTGATGTGTCACAGTAAATGTTTTGAATAATCCTTCGATAATTATACAAATAAGCTGAAGTTTCCTAAAATGTTAGGAAGAAATTAGTGGTATCACTTCATAAAAATTGATTAAAGAATATTCTGTTCCTGTATGTGCATCACAATTTTTCTCACACCAATTATCAATTGCTTCAAGAAATAGTACCTTACAGTAGAACAGACATTTCTTTAGGAAAACATAGTATCTATCACCATGCTCTAAGAACTACAATTGCATCCTAAGGTACTGCTATTGTCATTTTGCTAAGCTAATTATGGTTTATAATCTTTGGATTACCAATATTCTTTACAATGCTTTGTTATGTCTTTAAATGAATAAATTAGCCAAGAGTCTTTTAATAAATAATTAGTATGAATCCTAATAAGCTTAAATTAAAAGATAACTTATGGAAACACTGCTACAACTGCTGAATGATTACCATAAAACAATTTCAAAAATCAGGGAAGGGTGCTCACCAAGGGACACTTTTTACATTTTTACTTTGAAACACAATATATATGGGAATGCCGAGTTGATTAGTTGGTACAGATATGTTGATGATACATTTGCTATAGTTAACGAAAAAACACATTACACTTGAGTACATATCACTTTTGCCACCTCCCACTGACTCAGGATGTGTTTAAGTCTTGTTGCAGCACTAACTAACTAACTAAAGTGTAACAGCTTTAGAAGAGCTCGTCAAGTACTCGTCCAGTGATTAAATGGTATCCTGGAGCTTTTTTGCTTTTACATTATGTATGATTTCATGTTTTAACTCTCTGAGCATCACACACCTTAGTTCTTTTCCTATCCTTCTCTTTCTGAAATTTATCTCCACAAGGATTTATAGTTATTATTGATTAGTAGTAGACATTTAGTTTTCACAGTGCTTGCAATAACTTGTGGAGTAAGGCAGAGCCCTTAAGCCTGGTTATGCTATTGGATTTGGTCTAGCCATTTAGACTCAGCCAAAAGAACTCTAGGGATGTAGTTGGAACTGCTAACATATGCACTACATAGACTCAGCTTACATTTAAATATCAGGCTCGCATATTAGGTCCTGCATGACTCTAGTAGCTGTAGTAGGAAAGTGTTAAATCACTGCTCTGGTGTAAAAGAAAAGGTTAGAAATTTTACCTATACTTACAGCTAGATGAGTAAAATGCTGGTACTTTACACTCCCAGCATTAAAATTATTGCTGTAATGATTATTTCACAAATTTTATAAATTGACCAATGTAGAGGAAAATGTCTCTGTAAAGATATCATTTTTCCAATGATTAATGTAATGAAACTATTTATTATCTAGGGTCTCAGGAATGGTAAAAGAAGAACAAACAAAGTTTATATGTACAAGGGTTAATTTATGGAACTATTTTCAGAATAAAACAATGCACATGAAAATTTCAGAATCAACAGAACAGTATAATCAAAGATCCTGTACTTTATATACATATATATAAAACTAAAATAACAATAACTAGAAAAGCAGAAAAGAATAAAACACTAAAAAAAAAGTCACAGATTGCAATTGTAAATCTGTGACTTTTTCTTAGTGTTTTATTCTTTTCTGCTTTTCTAGTTACTGTTATTTTAGTTACATTGTTAACAGGTTATATTATTTTTAAATTTTTTGTGTGCGTGCGTGCCTGTGTGTGTAATTTTTTCCTCCCCATATTTCAGCCAACTATTGGCTATGATTACATAACTTGCTTCTCTTTTGCAAGCTGTTTCCTCCAAAGTGAATATTGCTTAATTTAACTCATTCTAATTCATTCTGAGAATACTCTTTTTCTTATAATAGATGCTTCACCTCTGCAACTTTATTTCTGAACACTTCTCTGTTTCCTATATCTTCATTCTTGACTCCACACTATTTAAATCTTGATGAACTTCCTTTACCCATGGGATTTGTTTCTTTTCTCTTATTTGCCCTTCTTTCTGGCTCCATTCTTCATATATTCCCATAAATCCCTAACCACCTTTTTTTCATTGTGTTGGAGATTTTCTCAGACTTTCCATATAGTTCATTGTTTGGTCTCACGTGAAAAGTTACTAGCTGTTACTTTTTAGACCCTTTCTTTCTTTTCTATTACTGAGAGTCCTTTCCTAGATATGTCTTCGCTGAATAATAATAATATAATAAAATAACAATAATAGTTCCTTTATGTTAATATGGCCAAATTTCTACTAATACACACATTTTTGCACCTTACCTTAACATTATTCTGCAAGATTGTGTCTTTATATACAATCCCTTCAATAGTTTCATATCTGGGCTCAAGTGAATCTACATTTGAAGCCAGCAGTTCTTCCTTGAACTCTAATTTGGTATCCATTTTCTCACTGTCACTGTATGCAGTTATCCTTTGAGACTGCAAAAGAGAGCAGAGCAGATGCAGTATCATTTTTAAAACAAAAGTCTAAAACAAAAACATGGTATTTCAGTGCATGCAATTCTGATTTTTTTTTTTTTGATTGATTTATTTACGGACGCTCTTTAACATCTCAGGTCATCAGCGTCCCATTCAACTCAGGGCATGAAACGGCCGACAAATTTTGCTCAGAGGCCTTTCTTTCAGGCTTGAGGTTCTTTTTCGTGCCATAAATGTATGACATGGGACCCACAGCTTTACTTCCCTTCCGAAGGAAGCCATACTTAGCATTTTTACGCCCGAAAAAATCCATCGGTTCTGGCCGGGTTCGAACCCGTGATCTTGGGTGTAGGAGGCAAGTATGGTAACCACTACATCACCAGGACCAACATGCAATTCTGAGAAACGGCAAAAGAATGTATACAGTAAATAGCTATCTGCACTTGAGTAATACAGAAAAGCAAAACTTATTGCTGGTAATCTTTAATGCCTCATGGACTTCGCTTATTGTTTTAATGCTACTTAATTCTTTTCTTATAAGTACTGGTATTTTGGTGTAGTGTTTAATGTCCTTTCTTATTACTGTAGCATCAAAGGCAAACAATAATAATATTAAAATAGTTTTTTTTAAACTTTGATATTCCACTAACTACTAAGGTATTTTGAGACAATTATGAAATGATTATGTAAATAAGTCCAGACTCCTTATCATATTAAGTAGCATTATATTCTCCTTTCCAAAGGGAACCCTACCCCCCAAAAAATGTATTCAGGAAATATGTGCTCTAGCCACAGATCGAACTTGACCCCACCAATGGAAAACAATAGCATTAGCATTTGAACCATGGTGGTGGACATATAAGAAAGATGAAATGAAAAACCGGCAACGAAATTCCTATAGGAAACATTTCAGGCCTAAAGTTAGAGAATATCCATAAGATTTGATACAGATGTGGAGTGAGGAAAACTTGAAAAAAAATCAAAAGTCAGAAGGATAATCCTGTGGGAATACTTTGTTCCACACAACAAAGAGGCACTATAAATATTATACCATCCCTGCAACACACACCCACATACATACACATGGTTATTTACATAAGAATTCAAATTACCATCCACAACAAAAATCCTGAGATAAAGGCTGTTGCAGATCATACTTCTCATACCTGTGAGTTAGGTTTCTCCCAACAAAAAAAATACAGCATAAAGAACAGACCTTACAAGACAATCAACCCTAGTCTTATATCATACAAAAACTAGACCTGCCAACTTCAACTAAGATCAACCCAAGAAAATAAGCATCATTTTCTTCCATATTTCAAAAATTCATTAACTATAACAGAAAATTCTCAAGAGCCATAAAATCAACCACATGTTCAAATGCTCTGTAACACTACATTTGGCCAAGGACCTCAGAGAAACATTCTCCTTGGTTGGAATACACAGGATCCTGCGAAGCAGTGTACATGGGTACTATTCAATGCAGCATATTAACATTTCACTTACCATTATCATCTCTAAAGTTGAGCCAATTAAGCCTATTTCATCTCAAAGTCATCTTCCAATCTATGTATAGGTCTTTCTACATAGTATTTTTCTCTTGGTTTGCAAAAGAGTAGTTGTCTTAATGTCCTGCATTCATGATTGTCTCTTATTTCACTGCATATATGGTATTTACTGGAATATCTGCTTATATACAATTTCTGTTGATTCTATCATTATATCCAATCCATTCATTGCCTAGTTTTCAGCTCCATATGTTAGAACAGGTTCTACAATGACTTTATACAATTTCAGTGTCTTTCTTGTTCTATTTTTGAATGTGTTTTAAGAGTTCAGCACAATATGTTGAAATTTATCAATTTTGTTTTTAATATCCCTACTATTGAGAGAGCTGCTAATATATCCAAGTAGTTACAATTTTGTATCTGTTCTATTATTAATCACCATTTTGGACCTTATTTGGTTTTTGCCAAAGAAAGCCATTATTTTGGTTTTTCCACAGATATAATCATATCGTATTTGAACATTATTTTGGAAGGTGAAGAGTTGCTAACTGGAACATAGCTTCACTTTTTGTAAAAATTGCATGATTAACAACAAATTAAGCCGTATTAAAAACTAACTTACCTAATTTAAGATTATTCCTTATTTATATCTGCCATTTGGCAGCAGTTGCATTAATGCAGATATTAACGCATTTAGAACAGGTTACACAAATTCCATGCATTAAAATGGAAGTACAAAAAGTATTGTCCCTAAAACTGTATTTATGCATAACAATGATATGGATCCAAAACAATGATCATACCCATACTTGATACCATGCATTATTTATCCGAAACATGAGTAAATGCTACTCCTGTAACCATTTCAAGGTGTTTCCACAAGACAGAATTTAGTTTGTGGATGAAGATGAGCTTCTACAGAAGGAAGAGGCTATGCCAGAGCCTGACAACTGAGCTGTGATGGGTGAGTAGTCTTCATTTCAAGAATATGTTGATGTTAATATTGGTATGATCACTCCAAGGTGCAAAATGCAGAAGACATCCTTTCTAACCACCTTCAAGATGAACAAAAAGTATACAATGATGAAGATTGTGAGCAAGAATCTACTGTCCCAAATAGTATACTTAGAAGCAATTGATGCTATCAATATTCTGAAGCACTATATTGCAAACGTGTTATAAGAGCATGGGGCATTAAATACCTTATACACTGTAGAGAAACAGGTGGAATTGATACAAATACAAAAGAAACAAAAACATAAAAAAATATTGGATTATATTCAAATAAACTTATAAATAATTGCAGATTAATTCACTTTTAGTTATTACCAGAACCCAAATATGAAGATCTAATAAATTCTTATAAATGATCTATAAAATGACTGAAAATTATAAAAAATTACCAAAATAATATATACATTACTACCCTTTTTAAAAACATATATTTTACGTTTATTTGCACCAAACAAAAAAGAAATGAAAAAGTACTGTGAAAATGTAGCCATCTTATTCTGCATTGCCATAAATTACAGTGCACAGTGCACATTCTCAAAAATAAAGGAATGCTGATTATCAACAAGAACATTCTGAAAAGATCCTTTCAACATTGGCACTTACTATCAGATATATTTAAAGTATGTTAAGTCACTAGATGTCAATTCTGCTTTGAAATCTATTGTGTTGAAGTTTTTGCGAGTTAGCACTTTAGAAATCAAGCAAATTTAGCGGTAACCCAAATTTTCATCTAACACACCTTTCATTTTATTTTTCACCATTTCAAGAACTTTGCCATCACATTGCCAATCACAACTTCATTTTTTTTTTATTTGTTTATTTAAGGATGCCCTGTAACATCTCAGATCATTAGCGTACCATTCTAATCAGGGCGTGAAACCGCCGACAAATTTTGCTCAGAGGCCTCTTCTTTTAGGCTTGAGGTTCTTTATCGTGCCATAAATGTACAACACGGGACCCACGGCTTTACTTCCCTTCGGAAGGAAGCAATACTTACAATTTTTACGCCTGAAAAAATCCATCTATTCTGGCCGGGATCGAACCTGCGACCTTGGGTTTAGAAGGCAAGTATGGTTACCACTACACCACCAGGACCGACACCACAACTTAAGTTTTGCTGACATGTTCATTGGATGTTTCAAGTTTTACAATACCCTTTTGAAGTATGGCAATTGCAGAGTATAGGAAGCCAAAATTTGATTTTAAGTAGGCCAGCTTCCCCTCCATTTCATTATCGGTAAACAGTCTTGAGCTCACTGGATGGCTTTAATCTTGCATCTTCAGAGCATCAAGCATGGATTTCATAGCTTTAAAGTTGTTGCAGCCGTACACAGCACCAACAATCCAGAACCCCCACCATATAATGATGGGTTCCAATGGCAGAACACAAATTATGGACCTGAAGACTTTCTTGATGGAGTTTTAGCAATGATTTTTGTTTGTTTGAGACATGAGCAGGTACACTTTAGGAAGTGGGCATGAACTACTTCTGCAATTCTGTGCATAGTATGCACAAGGCAAGTTAGATGCCCCATTTTTTAATAAAAGCCTTTAATAGATTTAGCAGCTTTTACCATGTATGTTGATGCATCATAACAAACAGAAGGATGTCATCATTCAAATTCCCTCAGGACACAGTAAATACACAGAGAGGTCAAGCAGTCGACAGACTGTTCCATGGTTAACTGCTTCCAATACATGGATGTTCAGAAGAAATATTTGGCTAGAGCTGTTGATTTCCATATTTCCTCCAATTACATGGGTTAGGAGCTGCCTTCAATGTTGCTTGTTTCATCAATAGAAAAAAGATCTTGTTAGCTCCAATTATTTGTCTAATTTGTATTATGGTATTCTCATAGCACTAAAGAATACATACCATCTGAAAGTCATTACAAGAATTGATTAGCCAGTATAACATTACAGGAAGTCGCTTAGTTTTGCATTATTTAGCTTCCACAAAGGAATATTCACTGAAACTAGAATATCGTACATTTCTTTGAAAAATGCTGAAGATTTATTACCATTTGCTCCAGCAGTAATTGTGCTGATGTTTTCCACCATTCTTGAAATAATGTGTGAATTTAAAACATTTGATTGTTGTTGTATTACAAATGTCTTTAGTGCTACCACTTTTACTTAACAGACCTTGCACAATAATATCACATCAGTCAGAAACTAGATCTAAAAAGAAATTGGGTTTATCACTAAAATTATAAAAAATAATCAATAATGCACAAAACTGTAAAAATTTACCTAAATATAAAATGTTTGAAAATGACATTACAAATGCTTGTTTTATATCATGATCAGGATTTATGTGCATATTAACATTACCCCATGACATTTTATCAACATCTGGTCTTTGTTATTACATTTTGTTATGAATCTAGTATTTAATGCATTCAGTTTTTTTTTTACATTTCTTGCTATTTGCACTTCCTTACAATTTACATCTTTGTCCATCAATCCTCTGGGGGGGAGAAATACTGTATTAAAATCATTCCATTGAAGTTAATCTGTAACAACTAAAATTAATTAATTTAACAAAGAGAAAAATGTGGTTAAATTAGTGTCCCCCTCCAGGAATGTCACGAATCAGATACATAAGTATTAATTAGCTACTAGCTGCCAAGAGAGGAGGGGAAGCTAGGAACATTCCACAACATCACAAGTAATGGAGAAAACAAATATTGGAAATACTACCCTAGGTGGTATTCCAGGAAAACTGGATAATCCACCCTCTTTGGAGGCAGGTTCCTTGGATTCTGGTGGGAGTTACCAATTGCTTGAGGGAAACATATTCAAAGGAGTGTATTAATACAATGCACACCAACAAACAAGTACTACACTTGCATTATGGAGATGATGCAGAAAAAGAGAAAACCTACGTTGCAATCTCCATATTAAGAATTTTAAAAAGCAAAATTTAAGCTCTTAGATTTGAAAATGAAGAACTCAAGAAAAATATGACCAAAGAAAAGAATAAACAACCTGTAGTTACTAACAGTAATCTTAGCGAAGTAGAGCAAGAAAAGAAGAAACTACAATTAAAGAAAGAGAGCTTATGAAAGGAGCAGGTTCTATTATATACTGACAGACTATTAGAATTGGCTAGAGAAATAAATTGGATACCACAGAGAAGAATTAAGAAAAGAAATTGTGAAACATCTCCAAAAATTGAAACAGAAAAGTTAGATAAAACTAACAATAGAACTGAAAAGAAATAAATTCAAACATATTCAAATCAAGCAAATGATAGTAAAGAGAGAAAAAAAATGTCTAATTTAAGGAATAACATCCTCCACCTGCTAATATATATGATATACCTTAATATTCAAGACTTCACATTTTGCTAAAATCTGTTTTAGTATAATATACAATCACAGCAATAAATAACAATGTGTGAAAGATCAATATTGTGGATTCTGAAAGTTATAGAGTCTTGGCTAAAAAATTAGATACAGAAAAAATTAGCTCGCATACTAATTAAAATAAAAACGATAGACCAATAAAAGTTATGGCAAGAGGACTGCACACCATGGGCCTAAAGATGATATAGTTGAAGACTTGAAACAAAGAGGTTTTAAAATAAAAAAGATGTGTTGAACATACTTAAAAAGGAATTAGTCAACGGGAACAAGAGATTATCAGGCAAGACCTCCCATTGTAAGCATTGTTTATGCTTACTTTAGACAATAAGGAAAATGCTACAATATATATTTGTATATATATTAAGACAATCTTAAACACAGTGGTTAAAATTGAACCAATGACAAATAATACAATGCACAGTGTTAGAAATGTCAAGGATTTAGCCATTCTCAGGGCTATAGTAGGGAATAAAACCACAATGTGTTAAGTGTGCAGAGAAGTACCTTTTCAAGAAGCAAGGGTTGTAAAATAAATAAATAAATAAATAAAACACATCACGAAAATGTGTTAACTGTGGAAGTCAAGCCCAGCCAATTCTCATGGTAGTACAGTGGCTAAAGAGCTACAAAAAAGGAGGAATAAAGTAATGAAAATTCAGACAGAAGTACAGGAATAAACTTGAGAACAACAATTCATCTATTGTCCCAGATGAAAATAAATTAGAAGATAATGAAGAAAATAGAGGATTGAAAACTTATGCTCAAATACTATGCAACAGTAAAACTGATAAGTGAGCTTGAAAATAGCTTCCAAACCAATTAAACAAATAAAATAAAATAAAATAAAATGGGAACAGCAACATGGAATGCAATGGCTTGCAATAGCTTATTCAGGAATTGGAAAAATGTTCCTGAAAATTAAGAAAATAGACATTTATTTGATATCTGAAACCCACCTGGCTAAACAGTCATATGTCAGAATAATAGGATATGATATCAATTACTCAGATCACCCAGCTAATAAAGCAAGAGGAGGATCTGCAACAGTAATTAAGAATTGCATAAAGTACCATGTAGAAAGCAAAACTGAACTTGAAAAAATGCAAGCGATCCATTAAAATTCAAGTTAAAAGTAAGTCAATTAATGTCCCAAGGTACAGTTTAAAGCAGCAGTTCCCAAACTATTTGAGGGTCAGATTCTATCTGACGATCGCAGTGGATATACGGTAAGTATTTATTGCACTCCCAATGGGGGGGGGGGGTCCAAGGATAATTACTATTAAAGGAAACAACTGTATGAGGCAGCAGTTAAAACTAATTGTCATTTTTACTCAACAGGAAAGCTTACTTACTCGGCAATAACAATAAATACATGTATGTAGAGACGACTATGATATTTATTCAAACCACTATCATGTTTTTTTAACAGCAAGTGAAAAATTAATTCACAGATAAATTGCCAAGAGTAACTTAACAATAAAATAAACTGGGATGGGTTTAAAAAGGAATTAGAGTGTGTTATTGAACTTCATGTCCTTCTTAAAACACATCAGGTGGAAGAAATGTTATTTATTGGAGAAATCAAGAGTTATGAGAATAGTATTTCCTTCACTATGGAAGTGAGTAAACTAATGAATGAAAAAAGAATTCCATAAAAAATGGCAGAAGACTCAGGCACCATAAGATAAAACATGTCTAACTCAAGTTAGTAACAAATTAAGGAACTATAAAAAATGAATGATTTAATATCTACATGAAACAACTACAGATAAAAATATTAATTATTCTTTATGGAAACAACAAAGAATAATAAAAGATTCATAAATCATAAATCACATACAAGAAACAATATATAAGTTGGTCCTGGTGATTTAGGGGTAACCATACTTACCTCCTAAACCCAAGATTGCATGTTTGATCCCAGCCAGGACCGATGGATTTTTTTGGGTATAAAAATTCTAAGTATTGCTTCCTTCGGAAGGGAAGTAAAGCCTGAAAAAAGAGGCCTCTGAGTAAAATTTATCAGCAGTTTCAAGCCCAAACCTGAGATGTTAAAGAGCATCCGTAAATAAACCAAATAGAAATAAAAATAATAAATATAAGAAACTATAATGGAGTGTGGGCTAGAAGTGATAATGAAAAATAGAGTTATATGCCAATTACTTGGAAGAGACACTTCAGCCTCTACCTAAACAAAAAGCAGATGAGGACAAAGTTCAGAAAGAGAGGGATAGGAAAAACATTAAGGTATATGATGCTCAGAAAACTCCCTGATATAACTTAATCAGCAGACTAGTTCTTAAAGAGATACTAGAAAAAGTTCTTGTAAAGTTATTACATTTAATTAATGCTGCAATAAGACTTAAACATGTTCCGAATCAGTGGAATGTAGCAGAAGTTATATGGTCCTAAGCCAGTTTGAAAATCCCAATGAAAAGGATTCATATAGAACTGATTTACATCACCATAAATTTGAAGCTATTTGAAAAATTATTGTTGAAACAGTTAAAACTGGTAATATGAGGGATGTTCCAAAAGTTCTCGGGCTGACTCAAAGATGTCGCGAAAATGCCCAACTTACTATGACAGTTGTTAAAGTATCCTCCTTTAGATGCACACTGTAAACTTGCAGACACACAGTCTAGTCACTTGTTTGCAATGATTAGTAAACAAACTAGTGTTAACATTATCTACAAAATGGATAAAACTGAAATACGACTATGATAAAGTACTTCGTTTTGAAGGAATTAACCCCAACAAAATTTTAAATGAGTTTGATCCTACATTAACGGATTCTTCCCCTTCATTATCAACAGTTGAAAAGTGAGCTGCTGCATTTAAGTGTGATCATACATCCATTCAAGATGATGACCATGCTAAGGGCATCCTGAAAATGCACAAATGAGATTGTAATAAAAATGTATAATGCCATACTCAATGATGGCTGATTGAAGGTAAGCAAGAAAGCTGACATTACAAAGACCTCAATGTGCTATGTCCATTAGATTTTACATGAAGTTTTGGGTACAAGAAAGTTTTCTGCACAAAGGGTGCAGCATTTATTAACAATGGACCAAAAACACATTCAAATGAATATTTTGTAAGAGTGTTTAGACTTGTTTAAATGCAATTCCAGTGAGTTGTTCCAGCATTTCATAATAGTATATGAAACATAAAATAATCAGTATGTGCCAGAGATGAAGGAGCAGTCCAAACAATGGGTGACAACAGGTGAAAGTGCACTGAAGAAAGCAAAAATAGTTCCTTCTGCAGGAAAATTCATGGTTACAGTTTTCTGGGATTCTTTGGTGTGATGCTCATAGACTTCCTCCAGAAGGGAAGAACCATTACCAGGAAGTATTACACTTTACACTGACCAACTGAAGGATGCTAATCAGGCTAAACATCCACACCTTGAGAGAAAGAAAGTTCTCTTTCATCATGATGTGCCTTTACACATGTCTGAGATTGTTGTTGCAAAACTGCATGACCTTCATTTCCAAATCCACCATATTTGGCTTCCAGCAGTTACTTTTTGTTACCAAATCTGAAGAAATGGCTGGATAGATGAAGATTTACATCAAATGAGGTTGAAGCTGTAACAGATACTTATTTTTCACAATGGAACAAATCTTATTATACTAAAGATATTAAAAATTGGAAAATGTAATGATTTACAAGGTGACTCTGTTGAAGAATAAAAAATTCTTAAAGCTGAGAACTGTTAGAGCGCCCCTTGTAGAAGAAAGTAAACTAATGGGTAGTATAAATAAAAGCAAGTAGTGGCTCAAATCTCATTAATTCCAAGATTTGCTCAATTTCATATAAATGAAAATGTTTCTCAACCTCCTCGCGAGCAACTGCTTGCTGACCTTGATCACTGAGCTGCTGCGCAAGATTTGGTATAAAAGCCTTGCTCGCTTTTAGTAAACAATTGCTTGTTGTTTTTTGAGGTACCTGCATAGGTAACAACTTGCTCAACTGCAGTTTAGTGCTGTAGCAAAGTTTATGATATTAGTTCTCCAGTGGAAAATAAAAATTTATACAAGGTACAGGGACTTGGATGTGAGCAGATATAAACAATTATATTGTTTTAAAAGAGAAAATGTTGACTGGCTTATGCAATACTTTCTTCCAGAGGCAAATGAAACACGAGGTGGAGCTCTTAATAATGCTGAAAAAATGCAGATTTTTTTAAGGTATGTAGAAGATCCAGGATTTTAAACTGGTGTTGTGGAGGATCTTGACATTATACAGGCTATGATCTGAAATACATTCTGGGAAGTTGTTAACGCAATCAAGCATAAAGCAAGGGAATAGGTACAGTTACTTACAACTTCTGCTCATTAGGAAGCCAATATAAAGCAATCAGAACAATGTAATTTCCCTGATGCAATTGAGCAGTCGATTGTATTCATATTCTAATAAGGAAACCAAATGTACTTGGCGATGAGTATATCGACAGGAAAGAAGCTCCCAATATCAATGTACAGGCTATGTGCAGTGCAAGTGAAAGATTTACGAATATTATTTCAAGATGGCGTGGGTCTTTGCACGATTCTTGGATATAGAAAAATTCATATGCTTACACAGCAATGGCTGGTAATACTGCCAATGCACTGCTGCTAGGTGATTCAGGTTATGGTATTGCACCATGGTTGATCAAATTCCTACTACTCCAAAACAGAGAGGATACAACAGGTGCATTACAAAGGAGCAGGTAATCAATGAACAATGTTTAGGTTAAGTTAAACAGAGGTTCTCGATTTTACAAAATATGATAAGATTACCTACCCAGAAAATGCCTTTGGTTATAGTATGCTGTATGACTGCATGTGCCCAAATATCTAAAAGAGGAGGACTTTGACATACCTAAACTACAGGATATACCAGTAGCAGCCGTTTCAGACCATAAGCAATCCACATTAGGGAGAGAGGACAGCAGAGAAGGGATGACATCGCAACAATAATTTATTTCCCATGACTCTTTACATCATTCTATTTATAACTCAAATTTCACAAAGGTATGTTTTGTTTATAAATCTCATCACTGTAGTTCTCTGTGCAAACATGTTCCTTTGTCACTGCTCTTGAGGAATAGAGATATCTAAGTAGGTATAGAAAAGAGCATTAAGTGGAGACAGAAATGAGGGTTATAGACAAGAAACAATTGGTAAAGTGTGAGTTTGCAAAAAATAATTACCTAATTAGGTATCGAAAAATGTTAATTTTATAAAAGTCCTAATTAATTACCCAAAAGCTAACACAATTTATTAATTAGCCCTAAATATTTATAAAAATGGGAAGCAAATCTTCACTTTCTCATTATCTCTTTTCTTTCTCCAGTTGTAATGCTTCTTTTGCAAGCTTTAACACTTCAATTTTCAGTTTATCTTTTTCTTCTTTTTTCTTAAGCATGATAATGCTAACCACATTGTGAGTGAGGTTATACTGATCCACTCTCATTAGCAGACTGATACATAAACAAAGGTATATACAATGATGCATACTATGTAGAGCAGAATGCTCGTACAAATCAAAACTGGGATTTTAACTAAAGAATTTTCTATAAAACCGATTCTAAATTTAACTTTTAATGAAATGAACCTCTTACTTCCTGTAGAGCTTTAATTCATAATAACTTTCTTCTGTGAAGCCTTTTTACAGCCCAGTGGGCCTGAGCTTTACTGCAACAATCACTGCTTCTTCTACCTGAATCGCTTGATTTCATTGGTAGAGTGCAGTATTGCAGGGGGACTTATGATCAGCACACTGCATCCCACTGATCACTATATCACAGCTTACTAGATTGGAGATCGCCACCTCTCCATCAGACAACTTCCCAAATGTCCTCACGCGGCTGGGAGACCCCGTTCCAGACCTCCTGGGCCTCCCAGACAACAGTCAGCAACGCTAACTACTAGACCAAGGAGGTGGTAAATTCACGATAACACCTTATAATATTTTTGAATGACTTATTTTTATATAGTTTTTAATCACCTTATTGAAGTGGATATTAATAAAATGATGCAAAAATGCAAATACAAATTATCCACTTTCATTACATCATTTGATAAGTGACAAGGTTCTTAAAATTATCATTAAGGAAATTAGGGCTTGAATTTAGGAATGGAATGAACATATTGAAAGTCAGGCAAATCTGAATTTCTACTTAATAATTTGCCAAATCTTTAATTTCATTTTTGCTATTTAAAATGTGCATCATCAATTAGTTTCTTAAAGTGAGTATGCTTAATATGAATGGGTGTATAAATATTTAAGTGTAGCAGAGATTTAAATTGCCTCATGATAGAATATGCATATTTATTTACTCAGCTGATGTGCCATGGTAAAAGTCACCAAGCATTTACTTGGTCAGCTGGTAGCAATTGTTCCGCAAAGAGGGGAAATTTTTATTTATACCAAATCATGACCTGATGCTCAATTCTCAACTTGCTTGCCAGTAGAAGCTCAGAAGCAACTGCTTGCTTATATTTATATCAATATACCAGAACATCAGTTTGATTTTAGAAATAAGTATTCAACAATCCATTAAGTACACCATATTGTTGATACCATAGAGAGAACACTAGAGAAAAAGAAAATTTGTTCTGGTATATTCTTAAGTGTGGCTAAAGCGCTTGATAAAGTCTGGCACAAAGGACTAAATTATAAGCTTCAAAGAGATCTTCTCGAAAATTTTATCATTTACTAAAATCTGAAATAGAAGATACCACACAGGAATAGAATTAAACACTCTGGTTTAAAGAATATAGCTGCTGGAGTGCCTCAAGGAAATATATTCTTTTATTCTTATGGATATCCCACAAGAAAAAGATACAACTGTGACTACTTTAACCGATGATAAGGAATAATGGCAGTAGAAGATACCAAACAGGAATCTATAAACACACTCCTAATAACTGAAGTTAGTATTTGGATAAAGAAGTGTATGTTAAATTACATAAAACTAGATCCATACAAATCAACTTTACGAATAGAAAAATAGACACTACCAATAAAAATTAATTGTCAACAATCCACGTGTTTAAACAGTGAAATATTTAGATATTACCATAGACTTGAAACTAAATTGAAAGAAGCATGTTGTAATTAAAAGAAAAGAGTTAACATTAAATATAAGAAACTTAATTGAATCATTAAAAGAAACTCAGAACTTGTTATGATGTATATTAAGTTATTAATATACAAACAAGTGCTAAATCTGAAAGGACCTATGGGATACAGCTCTGAGGCTGTGTAAAGAAGACCAATATTAAGTACATACAAACCTTTCAAAATAAAATTTTAAGAACAATAGTTAATGCACCATGGTATGTACATGATGATCCTATACGTAGAGATCTCAAGATTGATGTAGTTGGGGAAAATTTAAAAAAGATTGCAAAGAAATATTCTATAGAAAAAGTTCTATATCATGAGAAAAATGAAATGCTGAAAGTGTTAAATGAGTATGAAGTGCGATGACTGAAAAGAACTAAACTATTTTTTTGCATTGTAACCACATTATTTAGCTTTGGGTGCCTTCAATGGAACACTGGCCTAAAAAACTATGAAAAAGTATGTGAAAGGAATGTAACTAGATTAAGTTGATATTTGATTGTAATTTAATAAAATTAAGAAAAAATTATATGAATGAGTCAACTACACATTCTTGTGGCTTCACTTACTTGTTTATGTCTAGAACTTGTTTTGCAGACCATCATCTGCATCCTCAGGTAATTGTTGACTGTTGGATATTTCACAGTATTTTTTGGTAGAGGTGAGATGAACTTAAATCAACATCAGAGTAAAATATGCATCCCCATAGAAATATTGTGAATCATCCAGCAGTCAACAATTAGCTGAGGATATGGATGATGGTCTGTGAAACATGTTCTAGATATAAATAAGTAAAGCCAAAAGAGTGTATAGTTCAACTAGGTCAAAGAGTAATTTAATTATATGATTTGCTTCTCTATACAAGTTCAAATTCACATTTCATTTAATAAGAAAAATGTGAGCTTCATCTGACATGTCTAAAAAACTGTAAATTTTGAGCACTGCTTATTCTTTTTTCTTTAGCAATAATACCGAATAATGCCCATTTTTCGGCTGAAGCATCATAGGCAGTGGACACTGTTGATACATGAGAGGAACTTATATATTGGGAAAGGTTTTTTTTTAAGCTAAGTTAAAAGTACTTCATCAGGATTTGCCAACCAAGAACTGAGGAAATTCTGGAAGAAACCTGTCAGGGAGGACAATCCTGACAGGAATCAAAACTCCAGAACATGCATGGTTATACTAGATAGTTTGCAAACAGGTAAATTTTAGGACTTAAGATCTTTTATGGTTCCCTATGATCGCAGCATGAAATATTTAAGTTCTTTTAAATGAACTGACCCCTATATATCAGTGCAATAATTAACACAAAAAGTAACAAATAATAATATTTCAGAAAAAAACATAAGAACTATTTACATTACTCCAAGCGTACAACTTTATGATATATGAAAGGCAGCAATGCCTATGCAAAGCATTGTTGCCAAACTAGTGCATATGTGCAGTAAACACAAGTTTGCACAAAGTCCATATAAAACCATTCACAAATCTAAAAATTTAATTTGTTTGTTAATAAGTTTTATTTTAAAACAGCATCTTTACTAGCAATATAGGGGTGTCCTGTTCTTAATCTTCTCAGTCATACTTAACAGAGTCATTACTTTATCTCTTAAATTAATTATAGTGAACTGCATGCTTCCATCCATAATTATTTATTTTTCAAAATCTACCTCATCAAGCTGCTCTGCATGTCTAACTAGTTAAACCCAATTTTCTTTGTAACAATGCCTGTTGCCTCATGCATGTTAATCCAAATGTTTAATTTTGATCAACCACTTTCCCCTAACTTTTTCCTGAGTAGGTTTGAGTTTGAGTTTATGAACTAAAAAAAATTTGTACTAGATTCTGATGACATTTTTTCAGCATGTTTTTCACCCAAAACAGAGATACTAAATTTATATAAAATTCTGTGATAGAATTTTACAAGTGAATTAAATGTGCTACATTATCTTTAAAATTTAGTCCCTAAGCTGATGTTTTTGGTACATATTCTGTTGTTTATGTATGAATTATGAGTTATGAATGGGACTGATGAACTGGAGCCATGCTTATGCCTAGTGAGGGTTTCCAATCACTTGTTGAGAGATAGATTTTTTTGAGTAGTGTTTAACGCCCGTTTTTACTACTACTGAGGCACCACAGGCGGTGAACATTGATGATACATGAGATGAAATGATAAATTGGGAAAGGATATTTTTGTTTTTTTAAGGAAGGAAATGTTACAGGCCTAAGTTTAGGGTACCTCCCCAGCATTTGCCAGTTACGAGGACTGAGGAAAACCTGGAAAATACCCCAGTCAGGGAGGATGGTCCTGGTGGGATTCAAACCCCAGACCTCCCGCCCACGAGTCCGTTCCTTAAAGATCTCAGCCACCCGTGGCAGTATTGAGAGATACAATTTACAAAAAACAAAAATGTTATTTGCTTGCATTTTATGTGTTGTTAACAGTTTACTCTTGTATTGTCACAACCAGTACATTCAGCACTTATTAATTAAAATACTTTAAATGCACAATTTTAATTAGACTTATAGGAGCATTCACATTATCAGCTGTGCAAAGTATTAAAAGTATCATTTCTGGCATGATGGGAGTTAGGGAAAGTACCTGACTATTGCAGTTTTCAGAGCATCCTGCCTTAATATACCATTAAATTTTGCAACTTTACTGTTGTATACATTTGGGTTAAAACCAGTACAAATCCTGTTATTTGACAGACAAAAAGGATGCATAATTGCACTATTTTTAAAATTAAGTTTGCACCTTACCTTCACATCATTCTCCAAAATAGTATCATGAGCAGTATTGTATGAATTTTCCTCTCGAGTTTCAAATTCCAACTCAAGCGGATCTTTATCAATATCTGGCAGTTCCTCTTTTATCTCCAGTTTAACACCCATTTTCTCATAGTCAGTGCATTTATTTACATCCTTCTGAAACAATGAAAGAAATCAAATTGAGAATTCCAGCATATTTGTAATAACTGTCTAACATGCAAGCTATAACTGCAATATGGGCACTGCTTAGAAGTAACCATCTCAGTAAGGGGATTATCTTAATCCCACGTATCATTTTCTGGCCCTAGAAGCCCACCATTAGTGACCTAACAGCTTTTGTATTGTACCTGGAGATAGTAGTTAATGCCAAGGACACAATGTTCATATTTAGGACCCTGTCACTATCAAATCCCTTCAATGCTACCAAATGTTTTGCAAATAACAGAGTATTGGTATAATACACACAAATTAGAACTGTCAATGAAGGAAAAATTAACACTGATGCTATGCATGAACAAAAGAAAGAAGGAAGAATATAAAAGTCAGCCAAGTGATACAAAGATCTTTTTTAATATTCACAACCAAAGCATGCAGAACAGCTTTCAACAATGCTCTGTGATCAACTTCTTGAATACAGTGGAACCTCGATTCATCTTCCCGGAAAGCATCATTTTCGCGGATGTATCGTTCAATTTATGCGGTCTCAAACGTTTTACCTTATATCTTATGTAAATAAATCCTGCATTCATCGTTCCTCGAGTATCGTTTTCCCGCATTATTCGTTCAAAAAGTTCAGTCCCAAGGAGATTCTATTCTCGAACGATCGTTTTCAAACTGAAATACTGAAGCAGTGATCGTCATGCAAGTACAGGGTCCGCGTCACGAAAATCCGAGAAAGCGTGACTCGAACTCTCAGTAGTTGCCGATACATTTGGAGTCGCAGGATGGTGATGGTGATAGCCTGTACTAAGAATGGGCCAGAGTTGCCTTTGCCATCAGTTTTGACACCTATGAAATAGTGGACGAGGACGTCACATGTGGCGTTGAAAGTGTTGAAGTATGCGACAAAATGGGAGGAATCGCAAGTGTTTTTGGTACGGAACAGTGTGCAATTTTGCCGATCAAGCAGTACAAAAATAAAAAGATGTCCACTGTCGAAGTTATTTACTTTCTTTTGGTTTGTTATCACTTGTGTTTTGTCTAAGATGGTTCGGCTGACGTTTCAACACATTTAAGTGGTGTTAGTGGAGGGGAATGTTTATATTAAGGTTCAAAGCCCATCCGAATCGGGAGAAATAATTAAGACACTTTTAAGGGGAGGGCATATAATTTATAGTAGGAAGCTCAAAATGTAATATAATTATTTATGACAATAATGATATTATGATTTAAAATATATTACTGAGCACTATTAGTTATTAATCTTTCAATATATTTTAAATTAATAATTAAAACAGACCTTGTTCAGTGTCTGTGTCACTAGAAGTGGAATCCAAGTCTTTTGGTGTTGCAAAACTGCTTGGAAGAGGACTGACAATAATAGGCCCAGCACTTGGTGTGAAAAATGTCTACTCTTTTTTGCAGGAATTTTTTGCAAGGAAGAAATCTTGGGATTGGACGAGACCAGCAACATAAAAAGTAAATCTTTATTTGTTGTGATTCTTGTGATCTCTCTTGTATACCATTCCCTAAGTTTCCTTAAATCCTTGTTTCATGCCTCTTGTGCTTCTTTAAAAAAATTGTCCAATGGGTAATATACAATATCTATTAATCTCTGCATTGTGAGACAAAATTTTATATAATGTAACTGGTATAAAATATCAGGGATATATTTGCAGGAAAAGTACATTTGTATCTTTTGAAAACTTTTCAATTAATGTTATATCCACTGGATATTATTTTAAAAATAACACAAAACTTTCGAATTAGTTCATGGATTCCACAAATGGAAGCACTTTGTCTTTGCCTTGTGGTATTTCAATCATTGCTGGCACCACTGCTTGGTGTTGGTTCGTCTACAATTAATTCCATTTCACTTCTGAATCTTTTTCTGGTATTCTTTTACCTTACTTCACATGAGGATTTATGTGCCTTCCCTCTGACTTGCCATTGTTTCATATCTAGCCTATAAGCAACGTTAATTAGGCATTCAAAACACCAAATTCATGTTGCAATGTAGAGAGGCAGAGTTCAAATTTAGAAGGATCTGCAGTCATGGATCTTTAGTTATACTAGAAGGCTGTCTCTTATTCATGTCCTTTGGAAGTGCACCGCAAATATGACATCTCTGGGCTAACTTATTTTAAATAAATGCATTGCACACTTTCTGTTGACCTTGGTCATTAATAGCTTCTGACAAACTTTTATTTTCCTATTATTAACAAGCATCTTGGTCAGTAACAGTGTGTAAATTGGTGTTTGAATTTTTGCTGTCTCTTCTTCTAGCAGTGGTATATTTCTTTTTTATATATGAACTTAACAGGCCTGCAAAATTTGGTAGAGAAACTATGTGTGTTTTGCCATAAATTTGTTTGGAGGCATCATTTGTGTGCCATTGATGTGGAACAAAAGACATAATAAATTTGTTTTCATCATCAGAATCTTGGTCTTTCACATTCATAAAAAGCTGCTTATAAGTACTGTGCCCGGAGCTGCCATCACACCCTCATTTGCATATTAAAGTTAAAGGTTTAATTGACTTATCTGACAATAATTCAAAACTTATTTTTTGTATGCAAATGATATGTTGAACTGTATGAACCAAAAGTCACTGCAGTTTTATTTTGGTTTCTTTGATGACTTATTTAGGAGCCAAACACTATTTTTGTATTCAATATTAAATAATGATGTGGATAAATATTATAGTTTCTCTCTTTTGCTTGGGATTGAATAATTTTATATTGGTGGACAGAAAGGTAAGCATCAAGGAAACAAGCCAAACCTTCTTCATTGGTATATGCCACAGGTCATGACACACATAATATTTTAATCTTAGTGGCTCGTTGGTTGGGATGAAGCTTGGGATAATTCTTAATGAAATTTGCAGAATCTTTTTTACCTGTAGACCAAAAACTTGTTTCAGCAGCAAAAAGTACTTCTGGACCATGAATGTTGGTTACTTTTCACTTTTAGCCTTTTGTGCTGCTTTTGCTAAAAATTTTCTTGGTTGACCTCCAGTCATTTCAGAAGTGCCAACACAGAGTTACTATGCATAAAGTCATACATTCACAAGGAAATATAATTTCACAACTAAGCTAATTAAAGTTAATTCACAAATTTAGTTATTCCCAAACTAAAGCAGCATGAACTCCTACCCAAATCCGGAGTATCCACCTCAAAGAAAGGCACATAACAATAGAAACTACAGGAACAGTAGGACTTACAGATGAGTCTAAAACCAAAAATCACAGAGCTGGAATAGTTGCAGAAAAGAACCCAAAAGAGATTTACACCTAAATATGAAAACTCAGTAATGAATGGTTGATCTTTCAAACTGAACTCCTGTGTATCAGCATGGCTGTAGACTAAATACAATTCTAACAGAAAGGAAGCATATCCTAAGCAATACACCTTAACTTGAAGGCTGCACTATTTGCTATTGCTAAAAAATGAACAATTCAAC
Source organism: Metallyticus violacea (assembly GCA_030762175.1). Taxonomy (NCBI): domain Eukaryota; kingdom Metazoa; phylum Arthropoda; class Insecta; order Mantodea; family Metallyticidae; genus Metallyticus; species Metallyticus violacea. The sequence goes on from CM060830.1 coordinate 17,708,375, forward strand.
CATTAACAATTAAAATTGGGAAGAAAGTATCATATAAAATAACATCAAAACACTTTTCATTGGATTAGGAGTCACACAGAAACTCTTGGAAATGATCTTATCAGGCTACAAATCCAGCATACAGTATAATGTCATCTCTGAGGGCAACACTTTCTGACTGATTCCTATACAAAACTCTGGGATGCAACATATACTAATTCTGAAGATGCAGTACAAACAAAACTATTCATCCGCACAATCTTCTGCATTTTCCTTATCTCTCAGGCCCTATTTACATACTCTATTCCTGACCAAGAACAGACACTTCCCACTCTTATCTTTACAAGATGAACACAATATCAACATACCTCTACTGCCCTGAAAAACTCCACGGACAGCCCAACATGTGATGAAAAATTTCTTGTTTTCAAGAGAACAGCCAGCATTTCTAAAATCTACATCCTGTCTTTGATTATAAACTTATGAAGCATCAAATCAAACTGTTGCTGTCTTAAAATTCATCAGAAACATCTTACACACACTCCAATAATAACCTCTAAATGATAGAAACTATATAAATACTCATAGCATACCTTTTGATAAAACTTGGGTTGTAAACTAATATCTGTTTAAGGGGAGAAGGAAAAAAAAGGCTTTCAATTACAATTTGTGGATAAACATCCTGTCTAATATACAGACAGTAATAATTTGACATACTTCAATTAAAAAAAATATTTAACACTTTCTTAAAATGGTTGCTTTGTAGCAAAGTTTAACAATAACAACAAATTTATCAAAGTAGAAAGACAAAAAATGGGTAAATATCAGTACTAACAACAATGATATGTACAAAATAATTGTATAGCTACTCATAATATTGTTAGAATGAGAACAAGTACTATAAAGAATATAGGGTGGTTCCTTAAAAGGATAATAGACCCTCTGAGGGAAGCCATTGAGAGATCTGAAAACATATGTCTTGTAAAGCCTAATGAGACCAAACACTTTGGTGTTAAATGTGCAATTGTGCTACTTACATTCACCTCAGCCTGTAGTACAGTGTCATGAGCAACACTGCAAGAGTTTTCTTCCTCACTTTCTGGCTTCAATTCAAGAAAACATGTATTATGATCTACAGGTTCTTCCTTAATCTTTAGTTGGGTATCCATTTTTTTTTTTCTTTCTACATCTATTTATGCCCTCAGAGACTATAAAGAAAGCAAAACACAAAATATAGTACAATTTTTAATGGTAGTCTAAAACACAGAAAATGTTGGAGCATAAGCAAAACTAGAACATTTAATGCCAGATCACAAAATACTGACTGCTAAACCCAGTCAACTTTGATTGACATGAAATTATGCACATGTTAAGATACATTAAGTAATATATACATGACTTTCATTTCAAGTACCAATGACAAAACTTCATGTTGCTAGGCAACAATTAAAAAAATGTGATAACAATTGCAATCTCTTTTAAATTTAAGCATCAAAAGGTATGGATGCCCTTTGAGATTTCAAAGTGACTGAGAGAGAGGGTGAAATCTAAAATTTACTCAACACTTGTTTTAAACTTCCTCCTCAATATCTAAATTGACACATTTTTTGTTTAAATTAAATTTATATTTATGCCTGGAGATTTTGAAATGAAAGCCCTGTATGTAAAATTTCACCCTTCAACCATGATATTTCATAGCAGAATCACAAATACAATAAATCATTCAAAAGGTTTGTTACATGAACAAAAAATATTCACAATTTTGCATTCTATGAGGACTATTCAATAAAGAATAATCATAATTTTTTTGACAACAAACAATTTACTCATCCTCATAATTTTGATTATCTTTCTCAAAGTAGTCCTCTGTGGATGGAATGCACCTGTCCCAGCATTTCTGGCTTCTTCAAAGACATGCTGAAAATAAATTTTGACAGATACTTCAAAATTGCCTCTGTAGCCTTCAAATTCCTTCTGATAATGAAAAATACCTTCCATGAAGATGCTTCTTTAATTTGGGGAAAATAAAAAAAAAGGGCACATGGAGTTAAATCTGAACTATAGGGAGAGTGAGGGAGAAACTTCACATTGATTTCTGTCAGATATTCAGCAAAAACATTTGCAATGTGTGGTCGTGTATTATCCTGTTGAAGCATCCATCTTGTTGCACAGAACTGTGGCCTTTTGTGTGTTATGGCCTTGCAGAGTTTTCAGGACATCTCTGTAGTATTGCTCAGTTACTGTTATCTGTGCAGTATGACATGATGGTAAACCATTCCTTGAATACTGAAAAATGAGATGACCATAACTTTCTCAGTAGAAGCAAACCATTTCTGCTTTTTTTTTGGTTCTGGTGATGATGGAGATTTTCATACAGAGGTTTGCTATTTACTCTCAGGATCCAAATATGTAGCCAAGTTTCATCAGCAGTGATTACCTTTGACACATCTTCCTGTAACATAATCTTAAACTGAATGCAATCCTGAACATGAATGTGTCCTGTTGTTCAGAATCAGCAATCTTGGAATCCATAGTGCACACATAAGTCTCATATAAAAAAAAATATGCAACTTTTCAATGTGTGCATGGCATTCAAAATTTCTGAAAGCGTTCTTAATGTTATTAAACTCTTCTCTATCACAATTACAGCAGCAGTCTCCATTTTGTTTTAGGCAGAACTGAACATGTCTCAATTTGCATACCTCTCACAGATAGGAGTGGAAATGATAACAAAACTACATTACACATTAAGATAACAAAATACATTAAGTTAAATTTTAATGTTAGAAAGTTTGCATATAAAAAATGTAATCATTCTTTACTGAACAGACGCTGATGACCTGAGATGTTAAAGAGCATCCATAAATAAACTTAATTTACTGAACAGCCCTTGTTATTCAAATAAAATATTATGTAGAAATTTTCTGTGTATTCCAGAGACACTCAAGTTTCTTTGTGTATTTTCAAAGTGATAAAATTTTCATTCTTGTAAGAAATTGAGTAGGTAAGTTAGCATTCAGAGATGAGTTTATTTTAGTTTTAGATTAGAATCAATTTAACTATGGAATCATATTTGGTTCTGTAACATCTAATAACATATTTTTAATTTTTGAGTAGGTAAGTAGGTGACTTTTATTTACATTGCACATATGCAAAAGTGCGAGGTGGATACCGTTCTCTGCATATTTATATATGTCAAAATATGATACGATAAGTGCACAAGCATGCATGTACAGCCTTTGAGGAAAAAAAATTAATCATCCCCAGATTCTAAGTGTTGATCTGAGAACTTCAGAGGATGCTTGTAAATGGTATATTCCCAACACACATACAGTGAGTGCACACTGCTGTGGGCACTTTTGCATGTAAACATAATGGTCACAATCATAAGCATCTGGAAAGAGATCATTAGGATAGAGTAGCTTGGCCAAGAGGTTTAGAAGGTATTCCTCTTTTGCATATGCTCCTGGGTTCAAATTCCACATAATGTTTTTGTTTTATTTTTTTATTATTGATTTTATAAGGGTATATGTAGAACATCATGTAACATTAATATATTATATTTTAACATACAATTTTAGATTTATGGTATTACCTATGCACTCATAAAACATAGTCACAAACTAAATAACTAAATAAATCATCTTCTAAAGAGAAAACATATAGAAATAAACACAAATTAATATTGGATGTACCAACCCTTAGCATGTATAACTGCCCTCAATCTTTGGAGCACAAATGATAATCACATTTCTACAGTATTGTGGATGAGAAGCTAAAACATTCCAGGCTTCTTGAATTTGTGCCCATAAGCCATCTTTTGTCCTTCGTGCATGTGCAAGGAGTGCAGCTTATTGCATTTAGATATACCAATTACTTTTAGGAAATATTTTCATATTCATTATATATATATATATATATATATATATATATATATATATATACATACATATAATCACTGCGCATTCCTCCAGAGCTAATGGAACATTTGCAATACTTAGCATCTTTAGTGTATGCCATATAACACAAATGCTGCATTGGTTACACAGCTTTGCTGGCTACATTGTGAACCACGTGTTGTGTTGTCTTGTGTAGGACTTAGAAGAATTTTGAGTGTCAAATGCGACTAATTTTGTTATCAAAGGGTGTACATACATTAGTGTCTAACAGTTTAAATAATTTACATCAGAGTAACTACATTTCAAGTGACATTTCTTTTCAATAAAATGTAAATATTTCATGCTCTTGTTCAGTTAAGCTATTGGAATTTGTATACACCAAAAGACACAATTCCTGGTAAAACTGCAGTTAAAGTTCCACTGATGAAGGTAATTCAGCTTGCTCAGTCATGTTTACCACCAACTGTTTCAATTGTATTTCTGTAGGAAATCATGTAAGACTTTGACTGTATGTTGTGGAGTATTCCAAAAATGTATAAGTTAGACAAAAAATATTAAATTATATATGTTATGTGAAAAAGAAATTGTATAGATACTGTAAAGCAGAATTTGAAGTTAAATTTCTAGAAGCAACTTCTCCATAAGAAAATACAGTTTTCAGATTGATGAAAAAAGTTTCATCTTGAGGCATTTTTGCTGAAAAGAAGCCCAAACCAAGAAAGAGGGTTTTAACAGATGAAAAGCTTGATGAAGTAGTCTACTGATTAGAAACTTCTCAAAAAGTTTTTAACATGATTAGTCCAGCAAGTTGGTGTATCTGTTGGAAGTTCAAATAAAGCCACTCAGCTGCTGCATATTCACCCATATAAAATTACTGTTGTACCTGAAATAAAGCCCATGAACTACAAAAAAGAATGAGGTTCTGTAACTGTTATTTCAATTTTGTATTAGGGACTTTTTGAGCTAAACCTAGCCTTTATTTTTATTAATTTCAATTTCAATCTCCAAAACTTGCAAAGAAATAGACACAGGAGTTTTGTCAAATTTGGTCTAGTAATTGAACTTATATTTTATGACTAAAAGATTAGGTTTGTTGTGTGTTACTTCCAAAGGACATGATTAAGAGACAACCTTCTAGTATAACTGAAGATCCATGGCATACTGCAGTTCCTTCTAAATTTGAACTCTGCCTCTCTACACTGCAGCATGAATTTGGTGTTTTGAATGCCTAATTAACATTGCAAACCACATCACTGGGCCCATGAAGGTACTCTCAATGCTCAGAGTTTATGAACACATAAACAAGATACTGCATTCATCTTTTATTAATTTCCCACTTGCAAAAGAATAGTACGAGTATTTTATAAAAAATTATTTTACACACAGCTAGAAAAACTCTCAATCTCCTAGCATTTTGTGGCACATGGTGAAGAAAACGGCAAGGTTGAAACCATTAGATGATCCCATAAATCCCCAGATTTAAATGCATACAATTTCTATTTGCAAGGAAAATTAAAAAAAAAAACTCATTGCATATGCCAATAATTCATGTGATTTGGAGGTGTTGAAATGAAATACCCAAGGGACAGTTTACAATAATTGGAATTAATTGTGGTGAGCATTTCAAAAACTTTACAAAATGATTCAGGCATGTCTAACAACACAGAGTGGCACTTTAAGCTTCTGCTATGATGGCAAGTATAATATTTATTACTATTTACTAGTAATAAATAACAAAAGAAACAATAAATGTGCACAAAATTATATCTCTCAGCCGATGGTGATGCCTTTATACAGTAACATACATTAGGAAAATAAATTTGTGATTGCATAGCAGAATGAGGACTTTGTAGGGATGTTTTTACAAATTAACTTATAAAATTAGCACACTATAATACAGTTTGTGTCTCAATTTAAAAGCAAGTCTTTCATAGCTTCACTATTCAAACATTCTATATACCTATTTCCTATAGTACTCTGATAACTGCTCTACAAATGTGTAGTATTCTTGCAGTTGTTTTTCCAACAGGTCAAATTTATAGATTCCAATGCTTGCAAAAGGCACTGCTACAGCTCTTCAAAATTGTTTGCAGAAATTTGTTTAGCCTCATGGTCTAGTTCCTCCCTTAACTCAAAAGGAGATAAATAGATTTATGAAGATGCCTAATCATTAGTTTAAAACTTCTCATCCTTCTTTTCCTTATATACTTCTTGTACAATTATGTATTTTGGATCATGTCCTGCTGTAGACTAAAACTTATATCACATAGTTTAATGTGGCATGATAGAATGTGATCGTAAAGCTCCTTACTGTCCATTTTCCCAAATCTAGTACCACACTGATACCAAAATAACCCCAATCACTCAGGTTTCACAGTTGGTGCTCAGCTGACTTCCCACATTTGTTCTCTCAGTATTGGTAAATATATTGTCAGTGACTTAATTCAAATGTCTCATACTTTAATTCATCACAGTATCCAAGAGCTGCTTGGGAAATACTGTTTTTATTAGTTTACCTGTTTAAGTTTATCCTATTTTTCAGATTTATCAATAACCTAAGAAAAAGATCACTCTTTAGCTGAAATGATAGTTAAGCTATTTTAGAATATAGTTCAGATCTTTTTTACACATGGGTCACTGCTATTATGTTTCAATTATAATTTCCTTTTACTACTACAAAATGTTCTAATATCAAAGGTAACACATGCTTTATTCCAGATTTTGGAGGATTTGGTTACATTTTTCTTAGGAAAATTAATACCACACGATAATACAATATTTAAAAATGTATTTACTAGGTTGTAGAAACCTGGTATGACATAAACAATTTTCATTCTTCACATTTTTAAATTTATTAATTTGCTCATTATTCATTGTAAAATGTAGTTATTTCTTAATTTAATTTTCATTTATGACAGCTCTGGGTACTATAGTATATTTCAGCATCGTGATCTGACGGGTTTTTAAATTAAATTTTTAAAAATCTATGTAATAAAAAGTTAAGAATAAAACCCTAAGAGGGTAGATTAACTATGTAGCAAAAAATTAAGGCTTACCATTTCATTTGCTTTTGACAGCAGTTGTGTGCAAAACCCAAGTGCATGTGAAAATAAATAAATATACTATTCTAACTTTTTTTATTTTATTTTTGTGTGCTAGAGACGATTTCTATGTTATAAGTTTTTCGAATCACTGGGTACTCAAATTAATAGTAATAAAGTCTGCTAACACAATTAGGGCCGTCTCAGCTGCCTTGTAATAATGAACATTTGGCTATATTTAATTCTAGTTAGTTTAAAGTGGTTTAAAATAAGCTGTGAAATTAATGCCGAAACTTCTCTTCAGGTAAAAAAAGAAGATAGCTTATTATCTTTACTTATATTTAGCGTACAATAATAAATAACAGTATATTTGCATTAGGCAATGCTTTTCATAACTCTTACCTATTTTTGGTTTCCTTGTGCTAAATAATGTGCAGGGTGCGGAACAAGCATTTTATTTGTTCCTAACCACTTCAAAGGCTCAAACCATGACGCCTTGCTCAAATAGTTGTATAGGTTACCTGCCTGTGGTTTACCTACGATCAAAGCCACCTGCCACCTCTTGTTGCACTTGCACCCATGTTTTATCGTAGCCAACCTTGACCATGTCCCATCACTCTCAATTCTGGTGGTCCCTTCCTAGCGTTTCGCGCGCCAGCTAAAAGATGCATAAGATTACATATGACATGAGATATTCCGGCAGCAACAACCTGTGTCTTGGTGACAGGAAGTGGGAGAATGTTAATCGTTTCGGATGTTTAATAAGGTGGTGGTGGTGGTGGTGGATTTGAAGTAGTAATTGTAATTCACACAAATACGGGGCGATTTTTTCTCCGCGGGTCCGTTTCATGTACAGCTGACCGAATTCTGTAGTTGTCGTCTTGCTTTGTCTCGTTTCCACATTGAAAGCCGCCCGGGGATCCAGAGGGCAGGTCAGTACGAGTTTAGCTCTAGGAACATATGGGTGTATTCTTGTGTGTTGTGATAATATATTGAGCATTCATTAAACGGTGTAATTTGTATTAATTACATTAATATGACACAATTCAAATGTTTCCTAAAGATTAGCTATTTACAATTTATACGTGCATATGAATCCGCTGGTGGTGTACGAAAAATGTTTCAAGAGAGATTCCCTGATATTCAACATCTAAGTGGAAGTTCGATTCACAGATTGGTAAATAAAGTTCGTGAAACAGGAAGTATTCTTGATATAAGTGTACACAATCACGTACGGTACTCACAGAAGAAATGTAAGATAATATTTGGCGAGTTCTGCAACGTTATCCTAAAAATCACTTCGACATCTTTCTCAGCAAAGGGAATTTCCTATTCCTCTGTTCGAACGTCTACAAAGCTACTGAAGTTAAAAGCCTATAAAATTATTGTAGTGCAAGAACTTAAACCGGCTGACCCTGCCTTCTGGAGTAGATTTTGGAAATGAATTTTGAATAGTGTGGATGGCGGAGAAATTCAACCTAATTTAATTTTCTTTACGGATTAATCTCGGTTCCACATAAGTGGATAAGTTAATTCACAAAAAAGGCCAATACTGGAATTCAGAAAAATGTAACCTGCTCCACGAGAAACCCCTACATGATTAAAAGACAGGAAAGTGGTGCGCCATTAGTGCCGAGGGAATAACAGTTTTTAAGGGAAAAAAATGAATGCATTGTTAATAATAGTGAGTAAATGTGTCTTTTAAATGTTAGTAATAACAATGCAACAATCATAGCTACGGACTTTCTTACTACCGCACCGCGGTACCATCTTGAACCGATCGACTGGTCGTTACGCCTGGAGAGATCCCGCGAAGGAAAAATACCCTTTACATTCATTAACAAAATATTCACGTTCAATGTAATATAAAACAAGCATAAAAGCCGATTATTAGAGTGTTAAAAATATTTAAAAAAATTAAATGAAAGGGGCTTGTTTGTATAATATCATTTAACTGGTTCAGATAACGGAACACACTTACACAGTGATCTAGTTCGTGATGCACAGTTTTCACCATAGGATATGTACGACTAAGGTATTTTACGTACAGAAAATTTGAACCATGTGATAAAAAAAATGCGACGGCAAAGGCAACTTATTTCCATTTAATGTTATTATACATATATGTATAATTTAATTTTATGCGCTCATAAAATTTATATTTGTTATATTCAGATACTTGTAACGAAGGGTTATCATAATATAAATTTATTTTAAATCTTTTGGACGACCCAATGAACTGTGTAATTTCAAAGATTAATAAGCAGTCCAATACAATGCTTAGAACGCAGTGGGAGTAAATTTGTTTGTATGTGTGTGTAAAAGGCCTGTTATCTGTAAATGAGTTACTTTATGAATATGGTTCTGTATCTACAAGTGTAAGATAATTATTGTATATAGTGAGGCAATGCTCAATCTACCATTTTGCAAATTGTACTGCACATGAACTTTATTTTCAAAGTTGATACATGACAGCTGAGTATTTGTCATTTATTAAATATTAATAGATAACCTTTTCATTTTTTTAAATCACTCCTTTCAAGTATCCTTCTCAATCGTTGCACTCAAGTAGCGTTTTCCTTGACGCGTATGGCATGAATTTCGTCCAAGTCGCCTGCGCGTGTAGCCAAGGCTTTTGTGTTTCAAACATCACAAGAGGAAAAAAAACTACAAACGGACTGATCTGGTGATCGAAAGGGCTAAAAATGTCTCATTTACCTTAAATTAACCTCTATCCGAAATCAATGCACATGGTACCCATAGACCGCCATGCGATATGCATCGTTGATTCGTCTAGTTGAAAGTAGACTAATGCTATGTCAATACGATATTTTGTGACTGTGGAAATACAAACACATTCAACATGGTAACATAGCGATCCGACATTACAGTAACTGCATTGCCAATTTCATCTTCAAAATGTAGGGACTAATAATCCCTACTTCTGAAAATCCCCACCATTAATTACCGTTTCCTTTGAACTGTGAATTCTTATGGAATTCGCGAGGATTCATATCACTCCAGTATATCATGTTCTGTTTATTAACATAGCCACACAACTACAAACTTGTTTCCTCGGACATTATTACTCGCCGAATTACATATGGCTGCTGTATTACCTGCTCGTAAAATTTGCAACACATCTGAAGGGAAATAGGTTTAACAGCAAGTCAAATGAAATGGCGTCAGAAAATATAATTAAAAGAAATCAGCTGAGCCACAAAAATAGGAGATTGAGGAAAAGGTATACAAACTACAAAATGAAAGAAAGATTGTTTATACTTAATCAAGATCACTCCACAACTTTAAAAGAAACATAAAGTGACATAGTTATGCCCGCTTTTCATATCATGTGTTTATTAAACATAAAACATTGGTATTAACATCCGGAAGCATGACATTGCTGTTTTGCAGACTGGTTTTCTGTGAAATTTATCTGTAAAGAGCAGAATGAAGTTTAGTCTGCTCTTTCGAACAAAACTCAATTCAAGGGCTTTTGCTATTTGCTTAAAAAAATATATGATGGGGGAAAATCTGCTCATATTTGTAGGTGATTGAAATTCCAAAGTTGGTATAGATGAATAAGCAGGGGCAGTTTCAAAACGTGGATTGGATAGATGAAAACAAAAAGAAGACTTACACAGTTCTGCGAAGAATCTTCACTCTTCTTGGCACACATTTATTGATTTACCTGCCTAAAGGATCGGCAGGAGTCTGCCTGAAAGATCATTACCACTATCTTTGTTTTAAAAAATCTTCCATACTTCTGACATGCCTGATGTTTCTTCCTTCCAGTTGCAGACATTTATTTTGGTCTCCAGAGCAGAATGTCATACTTGAAAAATCCATAACCTTATATATTTTGACATATGTTAAGGAAGGCCCAACAATCCTAATGAAGAGTATATTGCTGATCGTGCTGATATGCAGAATTGCCCTTTCTGTACCATTATAAGATTCATCTGGGAAAAAAGTCTCTCTCACATTACCTTGAAGGTAAAGGAATGGTTTTGAAATTTCTTCTTAAGATTTCAGTATTTTCAGGAACTTTTTTGGCGACTTCATATGCCTACACTTGGAAGCTTTGAACAGTTTCTCTTCAGAAATCCTAAAACCGAGTTGATACATTTCTTCCTCCCCATAAAGAATATTCTTAAGTTCCTGTAAGCCATTTCTTAGGGCGAACTCAATAGCACATCTTGATGATACCAGATCCTCGTTAGCAAGAAGTCTTTTTGTTATGGAATTCTTGAGGCTCTGATAAATATCAATGAGTGAACTTGGTCGTTCAGCAGCTTTCTTTCTGTTGTAAGATCATTTGCACAGAACTTGAGAGATTTTGCAGCTTTAAGAGCCAGTGTGTTTGCTGAAAAAGGGGTCGTTTTCCTTTGCTCAAACATCTCAGTGATAATTTGTATTTTGTTGTGTGCAGTGCACAGATCAATTTCTTTCTTGTAAACCCAAACTGAGCTCAGATAATTCTTGAAGTGCATTGTTCATCGACCCCAGATCTAAACAAAGTATAAAGATCCTTCATGCATGCAACAGACTTATTTTTCCTCTCGAGTTATATCAACATTTGCCTGGGTGAATTGGAATACCATAGCTACATGGATCTGCCTTACAGTTAGAACAGTATTGTAACTAGAGCTACCCATTTAGTTGATAACACACTTTTTATCTTCAGTAATTTATCCACCAATGCACAGGTCACAAGTTTTCTTACGTTCTTTTAAGATAAGTGATAAGTTACATACAGATTGTCAATGTAGCTTTTGAATCCATTCAAGCCTCCAATTTCTTTAATGGCATCATGAACAGACTGCTTCAATTTATGGCTGGCACAGTGCCACAAAGTAATTTAAGGAAAATTATTTTTCTACTGCTTGAAGACTTCACACCTTGCACCAAACATGAAAGCAGATCCATCACAAGTTGGTGCAATAAAGGGGTCTCTCAAGAAGTCTTTGGTAATGACAAGTGCTTCCAAATTACCCACAAACTTGAAAATATTCAATTCTCTCCAACAGTTTCCAGTTCAATAAAGATAACTAACAATTAACAGGCTCCGTTATATCAGTTTCGTGAAATGTGATATACACAATTAACACATATTTCTGGCTCACATTGTGACTTCTCGATTATCTTTGAGATAATTAATTACCTTTCTCACTAAAGACTTTCTCATTTCTCTGGCAATGTGAAACACGGTATTTATACAAGCGTTAGTATTATGAAGTATTCTGCCTATTTCAACTCCATTCATTTCTTGAAAATTGATCTCGGCTTTTTATTGCAAATTGACTAGTTTTCCTGTACTACTTTGTAACCACAGGAAATTTCCCAGTTTAATGCTTTTAAGCATACTGTATCTAGCTTTTGTGTGCTAATTTATCCCAGAATTCTGATTGAAATTCTATGACCCATGCTTTCCTTATTTTCTTGAAATATTTTTCTCAGAGATGTCAACTGCTTCTTCAAACTTTCACCAGCAAGTGATATTTGTGCATTCGTCCATTCCCTTGAAAATATCATGCCCATAGCTCTATAAACACCTGCAATATCTGCACTTCTGCATGTAGAACACTCCAGATTACCTTTCTTAAAACAAGACATTTTTGTTGGACACCCCCATTTTTTCATACCTGAATCTAATGACCTAACACTAAACCATACATTGTCATTTTCATGCTGCGATGATATCAGTATGGAAGATGAAATTGTAATGGATTTGAAATGGTTTCAAACAGTTCTATTGGAAATGTTCAATATATCTTATGCTTGCCTAGATGCTTCTGTTTTGAGTTTCTTTGCTGTTGCGGTAGTAACCCAAAAGGGGAACCTTCTTGAACACGTTTTTGTCACGTATTGCCACAATCACGGTAAACAAAAACAGGGATAAAGCGAAAATGTGCCCTGAAGTATGAGTAGAGCACGGAACAAACTATCACATGCTGATACAGGAAACAAAATAAGGTCTATAGCTGTACGTTGAGCACAAACATAAACTGCCACTCGATATGTAACAACGTTACAAAGAGAGCACCCTCTGGAATAAGTCGCGCCTCCTTTCACGGAGAAACCCGAATCCCTTGGTGTTAGTTCGTAGGTATGAATGACTTGTCTCGCCTCTTCTGCTTCTTAATATTGGCTTGCAGTTCTGAATGTTATCGCGCCTAAGTTACGCCTATGTTGTCGCGTATGTCCTGCAAAGATACGAGTCAGTCAAGCCGAAGATGGATAATGCCTATGCTGCACATTAACATGATTAAAGTCACTTGGGACTATCAGAAAAAGAAAGAAATGGTATGGCTATAGATATTGCAAATAAAATTCCTTTTCAAGCCATACTTAATAAAATTATAGATTGGATGTTAAATGTTAAAATAGAAAAAAAATTAGTCCAGTAACAAAGTAGGATTTATATAATATTGGACGATGCTATAATTTATGCTCTGTGTACGTCAAGCATCAAAATGGTGGAACTAGTGTTGGAGCATGGATAAATGAAGTGAACTCGAATGACATCCCCTGTGTATCATGGCTAGTGATTCTCATCCGGAATTAAAAACATAAATTTAGTATTAATTATAATGAACTCATAGAGCGAAATTAAAACAAAAAACAAACATGGAAATGACTGTGTGTGTATTAACGGAACGCATGGACTTAATAGCTATTATTTCGAACACATAACAGTACAAGTATAACTGGCACGAGGCAAGGGTTTCCATGGGCTATGCTTATACAAACAGGAGAGATTTTCAGGAGCTATCCATACTTTTTCAGTGTATAAAATCGTTGGAAATATTTCCCCTAAGTTTTTATGTCAGATTTAGCACTGTTCTCTATAATACTTGGATTTCAACAAAGTAAGCGCCTACAATCAGACTCTATTGTTCATGGCATATAGACAGAGCCTGGAGAAAAAAATATAAACAAAGTCAAAGACAAACAAAAACAAGCAGTTGTTTACAATCTTGTAAGAATATTGTTGGGATACTACCGCATTATTCAGGATACAAAAAAAAAACAGACTGACTGACAGAAAGAAAGAAAGAAAGAAAGAAGGAAGGAAGGACGGAAGGAAAGAAAGATAGACAGGCAGACAAAATTGTTCAAATTGTGATCCTTGTTAATTTGGTTCGTTGCAGCTACGCGGTTTGTTACAATGGTTAAGGAAGGTCCATTTATTTTGGTCTCCAGAGCAGAATGTCATACTTGAAAAATCCATATTAGGATTGTTGGACCTTCCAGTCATAAACCACCTAATGAAGAACATATTGCTGATCGTGCTGATATGTAACTCTAAATCAGTATTAACATAACATGGTAGAGTTAGAAATTAGCACTGAGCATATGTTCTCCTTAACCACATAACAAAAAGCAAAAGAAGTAACACCATTCAAAATTAGGATTTCAAAACCATTCCTTTACCTTCAAGGTAATGTGAGAGAGACTTTTTTCCCAGATGAATCTTATAATGATACAGAAAGGGCAATTCTGCATCGTATGTGATGATGTGGTTAGCAAAGAAAGGAAAGATCCGAAATAATATGTGAAACTGGTTTGAATCGAGATTTTGAGAGTTTTAATGAATGGGGTGCGCCTGATATAACATGTGACGACTCCTTTGCAAGTGAGGTTATATAGAGAAGGTACAAGTAATGGAGTCGATCATGTTGCTATTAAACACATGAGTTTGTTTGGTTCGTAGCAGACGTGGTTTATACTTGGAAGTAAATCAACAGTAGCGTGTTACTTCTTTTGTTTTTATTACGTTAATATTCATTTAGTGAAATCACATTAGGAACTTGTGTAACAGAAAGTGTTTAGTACAACATGGGTTGCTCTTGTATGTCTTAATTATGGCAGTCCATCGCATAATGTTACATTTCTAAAAAGTGGTAATTAAAGGAGTGGATAAAGAGTATATACCGTGGAAATTATGAAATTAATGATGAAACTTTAGTGTTTACATTAAATATTTCGTACCAAAATTTGTCGTTAGAGAGGACATTTTCCCTAATCTATCATCACATTAATGACGCTTAACAATGAAAGGAAATATCCGAAAGATAGAAGCTGGTTTTAGAGGTACAGAAAGAGTGTTTTAATTAATGGTGTGAGCAGGATGTTATGTTTGTCTCCTTTGCAAGTGAGATTAAGGCAAGACAGGTAAACTCGTTTATAACTATTGCCACGGAACACTATATCCTTTTCATTAAAAAGATAGTGATAAATATGCTGCGCCATATATGTTGATTAGTATTAAGGTGTACAGTATAGTAATTTGGAGGTTGGTGTATTTTCTAAAGATTTGTGCTTACATGTGGATAAGTTTATAGTTCCAATTATTTTATATTTCGTTTACATGTGAAAAACAATGTTTATAAACAATTTTAGATTCTTATAAACCATCGAAATATTTTCTAATGATAAATAATGTCATTTTATAAACATAATACTGTGTTGAAGTTTCGCTTTTGCTAAGTAGGACGACTTCGGCCACCATTTTTTTATGCGTATCGGGGGCTTCACTACTAATGGATGATTATACCACTGATAAAATATCGAAGATTGAGAGCATTTATCATTCTTATTTCTCAAAAATAACAAATAAAACGCTGTAAATATTAGAGGGGAAATTCAAACACTCGAAAATATGAAATATGAATGAGCAAATTTAAAGTTGCACATTATCTATTTTGGCAGCAAATATCATGACCAGTTCTTGAGAAAAGCCCTGCTTTTTTTAGAAAGTTCATTTTGACATTCCCCCTCGCATAGAGTTTTGTTACTGATGCAGTTATAGTACTGCAAAAGTTGGAAGTTCGTATCAGATTAAAAGAGCAAACATTTGTAGAAATGAAAAATGTGTTAAAAATCTGGTTCAAGAATTATAAAGACCATTATCTACAAATTTATTATACTTATACTTTTTCTATATTAAACGTTTAGTTTTTATTTTATATGTCAATGTTTACTAAAGTTAACAAAATTCAATAAATGAATAATGAAAACATTTCTCATAAAATTATCTGTGTAAACGGAATTAATATTCATCGATTGTCTCTAGTAAAAATTAAATATGTTTCCTTTTAGTTTCTGTACGTTGTTGCACATACATTCCATATGAGTGACTCTTTGGGTTATGCTCTTTTGCAAACCTGCAGCCGCAGACTTTAATCCCCTTTTATCCTGCGGTGACTTTCTTGACCGTCTGAAAGTTCATGAGTGGCGGATTGAGTGTTCGGGAAAATGCATGGTATACCGCATATAAATCGTGGTCTAAACAATGGAGCAGTTATAGTTTTCCCTGTTGTTCCATCTGTGGAACATTACTTCCTAAATAATGTTACTCTCAACGAAAAGCATATGACATACCTCAAAAATAAGAGAAACAGTCACAAGATATTGAAGTTAAGTCCCCAACCATTACTTAAAATATAAAAATGTATACAATACAAAATTACCATTTAGTAACTATGAAATTGCGTTTAGGAATTGCACGAAGTCACCTGTCCCATAGCTTCATCCACTTGAACACGTGTACCTTTTCTTGAGGTGTGTAATTTCCGTTACATTTGGGTACACAACACTTTAACACTATAGTGGACATAAAAGTACACACAACTTACAATGTGTAAAGCAAGATTTTGCACACTCTTAATATATTCCGTAATATTATATATACAAAACGCGTAAGCAATGCATCAGATCCGACATACTCTGGTATTTGCCACAGAAAGATGTTAGCGCTCTGTATGCGTGACGTCACTGGAGTATTGTGACAAGTGCACAAGCGTTACCTTTCAACTGCGAGGACACACCGCTGCAGCTCTGTTCAATCACAGATTACTACAAATATGCAACTCAATGTTAATAACCGGTAACCGCAATGAGCGCCAATTTTTTTTTTTTTTATCTTCCCGCCGGATGAGCAAAGTACAGATCCCGGTGGGAGAGTCAATACCAAACCATTAGGGGACGGCAATGCAAGGCTTACTATATTTTATCTTTGTTTAGTTATTCCTCCTGTTTTACTTGTAGTTTTCTTTGTTTTTCGGAGAAAATAAGCCATTGTTAGGCTTTTACCGAACTCCAGACACCAGCGACAGAATCGCCGACAGATTGATGAGTGAAGTGCAAGACGAAAAAATCTGGCTAGCATGTTCTAAGCTGCTGTTAAAGATAGGAATTTTGAGTCTTGTTTTTCACTCTTCAGGCTATCTGCGGTTAAGTAGCTTGTTGTCTAAGTTAGATGAAAACTTAACAATGTCTTAATTTCATCCGAAAAAGAAAGGAAACTACTACTAAAACAAATTATATAAATAGTGAGATAACCTGTCAAGTATCCACAGATATTATTTGACGTTGTACCAGAAAGTTCATTTTTAAAATCTGACAGTAACTCATCTTCTTAACCCAATTCTAAACAGGCAGGAAATTAGGAAGGGTATATGAAGTAAAATGTAATGTAATTTTTTTTTGTACACTACCGTTACTTAACCTAAAAATGTAATCTGTTCCTATATAATGCAGTGTAAAAAAGTATGTTAATAAACTTCTCATTGACAATATTCTACTATGTACAACAAATAACAATACACGTTGTTTTATTTAAAGCACATAGAGGTACTATTATAAATGTTATATTGAAGGCTATAGTGTACAAAAATAACATCCCGTCCTCAAAGACCTAATGTTGTCTATAGATTTAAGAGAGTCGCAATTTAAACAATTCCTTGTTGTCTTCCCTGGTGTTGCATCCCACCACGGCGCACTTTTGTTTTAATAATGGTACTTTTTTTTTTTCCATCCCAACAACCACCGCGACCTCAACACATGACGTAACAACGCACATTTTTTTGTTTCGGAACCGCAAATAACCACTTTCAAAGAGATTTCGCATTAAATTATTCGGTCTTAATTCTATTTGCCAACTCTAAAGCGCACATTAATGAAACGTATGTTTCTGTTAGGCAAACAGGGTTTAAATTTGCTGCTGAAGTGCTCTCATCGTAAATAGGAGGCATCTGTTGGAGTTGTCAAACAACTGAACTGCGAGTGCAGTGCCAATTTTGTAAAGTTACATCCTAAATTGGTGACCTTGGAAAGGAAGGGAAGGTTCCAAGGTCACCTATCCAGTTGCCATAGCCCCGATCAAGGACAGAGCACGAGCGACAACGGAGAGAGCCGAACTCCTCAATCAGTCCCGAACGAAGAAAATGGAATTGCGGGAAGAAAGTGGAATGGTAGGGATGAATATTTTCACTACTTGCTTTACTCCTCAGTCAGTCCCGAATGGAATATTACGGGAAGAAAGTGGAATATTGGGGAATGGACATTTTCTGTCCTGCCGTTTGTTAAAAGACAAGCTGTTTGAAGTCTTATTGTGCTTACGAAAGGAAGAAAGCGGAATAGTGGGGATACACATTTTTCTATACTTGCTCTATTGTCATTTGTTAAAGACAAGCTGTTTGACAGGCTTATTGTACTTAGGAAAGCTGACAAGTAAAATTAAGTACATTCGTCGTAGGCACAAAGCATGGCTTGGAAATGAGCAAGGGCAGCATTATTAAGGAAGATTGTGATTGGAAGGTTCCATCCTCATCTAAATTGGGCGAGATATATTTTGTGAAAGATAATGATCTGCACTGTAAATGCAAATTAATCTGCAGTGGATGTAATTCATTCACAAATATTCTTGCGCGTGGGTTGGTTTCAGTATAAAATGGAATATATGTACACAGCTTATGTCAATTTCAGCTGCGCAGTGAACACCCTGGTTATTCTGAAAAGAATGCCTTAATAATAGACACTGAGGATGTTTCTATTTTCAATGAAAAGGAGAAAATACTAACCCAAGTGAGCAAAAATAAGAAAGTCTCAACTGTTCTATTCCCCTATCTGAACAAAAAGATTAAAATTGCTTGCGATTTTATTGGATGCCTTTAAGGGAATTTTCACAACAACATAACTTGAAGTTGTGAAGAAATACACGGCATCCTTAAAGACAAGATGAGCAGCAGTTCGCAACCAAAATGAACGAGTACCCATGTCCAAAATTAAAGAAAGTTCAAAATATGAACATTTTTCCACAGAGAAGGCTGTTTCTAATTTTAAAAAATCTCATTGCATTCCAATTGCAATCCTTGACACAACGGAAGTCAAAGTCATCGCTTTTTATTTGCTGCAGGATGGAAAAGAAACCACATCTCATCGCATTCCTGTTGCAGAAACTAACACAACGTAGGCCAAACATCTTCGTGCTTTCTTCGCTGCAAGATTCTGCTTCTACCGCTGCCGTTCGGGACTCATTAAGGAGTTCGGCTCCCTCAGCTGTCGCTCGGACTTGTGAAGATAGAATAGTGGTATCGAATACTACCAACCCCCCCCCCCCCTTTTAATTATTCTGCCGGAAAGCAGATTAGCGTCCCAATCAATTCAGGGAGTGAAACGGCCGACAAATTTTGCTCAGAGGCCTCCTCTTTTAGGCTTGAGGTTCTTTTTCGATGTAAATGTACGACACAGGACACATGATTTACTTCCCTTCCGAAGGAAGCCATACTTAGGATTTTTACGCCCGAAAAATTCCATTGATCCTTATCGAGTTTGAACCCACGATCTTGGGTTTAGAAGGCAAGTATGGCTACCACTACAGGACCTACCCCTCATTACTGTGATTTACCCGTCTCTACCCATTTATATTTACAAAGTAAAGTGCGTGTGGATAAGTTTCGCTTTCTCCGCTGTTGCTCGGGTCTGGCTAGCCGCTTGAGCACAAGAGCACTTAACACTAGCAGCAGAAGATATGTACTATCAGCCCTGCGTGTAACGTCCAGAGTCTTAGTAATAATAAAGACTGATTCAACTAAACAGGCAATTGTATTAAAACTAATGTTTTTTTTTTTTTGATCAATACCACCTTCTGTGAAAGTATGTGACCCTATTTTTTTAAACATTTAGTACAAATGAAAGAAACGTTATTATAAACATATATATTGTTAATAAAAATACATAGTATTTGATAAAACAGTATACACACACACATATGTAAAATAAATAATATGTCTTTCATGTCTACTTAAAATGTTTTCAACTACATTTAAAGGAACAAATATATGCATATTTTAAAGCAATATGAGCTTTCAGACCTATAGAAGATCTCAGATTTTCAATACATAGATGCTCAATTTCAAATAACTATTTATTTATTTTTATTACAATTTTTATTTATTGTTTTGTAATAAAAGTTTCATAAATTTGTAATGGCTTTTTACAAATTTTCCTAATTTTATATTCATAATAATCTTATTTTCTTTTTCTGCAAATCTGCAAGTTAACTTCTGAATGTTGCACATTTCTGGTGTCTTGTATTTTGTAGAGGTGATGTTCAGTAATGTTGGGCTCTGTATTTCTTTATTCTGTCTTGGGGATGAAAAGAAATAATTTTATTATTTTTATTTATAAAAATTTAGAATAATAGGATAATGCAAATTTTATGTATTGAACAACAAAATGTTAAATAAGCTAATGTTTTGAGCTTCAGCAGAATAATGTCTCAGATGAAAATGAAATTGTAATGTGATAGCATAGTAATTTATTGAAATTCTAATTCTAATGAAAAGTAATGAAATCAAAAAGTTCATCCATAATAGCTACCTCCAGCAACAGTTGGTACAAGTACTGGAAGAAATGTTCCTCTATCAAAAGCAATGGAAGTGTTCATGTACACCACATGATCTATCAATATCTGTTTCCAGAAATTTTATGAAAATGAATTAGATGGAAAGGTTCATAGTTTGGCTTTCCTGACTCACTTATATTTTTGGCCCTGCGGACATTTAAAACAGTATACTCAACATCCACTAATAAAAATAATAATAATATAAATACTTTACAAGATTTCATGTGCTGAATGTGATGAGATCTACTAGGAAAAACCAAAAGGAATGTGAGGATACATCTAAAAGAACATATGAGGAATTTAAAATACAAAAAAATAGAAACATCAGCGGTGGCATATCACTTTTGGACCGAAAATCATGATATAAAGAAAAAAGTTGAATTATTGAGAGCTGTACAGGGACCAGTCGAATTGGATATTTGGGAAAAGATTTACATCTACAAACATAAGGATCATTTGATGAATTTTGACATTCCGAAAGAAGAAAATATAAATTTTAAGTTCATAAAAGTTTCACCAGAGCAGAACTCTGATACTACTCTGATACTCTGATACTCTGATGCTTCTGATACTACGTAACAACAACCTTTCACCCAGTCGTCCATGGCCAAAGATGGAGATAACATATTTTTGAAACCGGTTCTGTATATTTTTAAGGTTAGTGAAGCATGAAGAGTGTTAAGACGACAGATTCAATTCTTTTTTAATTGTTTGTCTGAATACTCTTTCATATATTTATAAGCTTGGAATTTTATATTAAATGCAATAAATGTAGCTTGACCAGCTCAATGATCTAGTAGTCAAAATTTGATTTTGTTCCTGTGCACTTGGACAATGTAGCACTGCTCTATAGGAATCCTGGTCTCTGAGGTCCACCGTAATGCTGCCATGTCAAGGGGTAATACTCACAAGTTCTTGAGAACAAGCATCTGGCATGCCAATTGAAAACATTAACAAATAAATATGTGCTAACAAGTTTTTACTTCTTGTGTTGGGCAATCAAGCTTATCTTGGTCTGATCCTGAAGCTTTTACCTTCCTGCATGTCTACTAACATAAAAAAACTGATATTAATAAGTCACCCCAATTCCTTGATGGCAAGGCATATTCACCAAAATACTAACAGAACATTTTGGTAGCAGAGTGTACAAAATAGAATTGTCATTATTTAGCTGTCAGCAAACCAAGGTTATAAGTTAATTGGCAGAAGAATGTACTAAACAACAACAGTTGTAGCATGGCAAATTTGGTAGCAGAGCTTGATTTCCATCCTGGACCTTTGGATTATGGGCCTAGCATGCTTCCAGTGTGCTACACTGCTAAAATATTACAATACCTATGCTTCTCTAAAAAAAAAAAGGGGCTTTATTTAGGTTACCAGAAGATCAGCAAGAAACAACATACTAGTTGGCAGCTAATAGAAACCAATCAAAGCAGCACAACGACAATTTTCATTCCATTTTAATCTAAAAAATCTCATAATACTATATACATCTATAATACAAATCTCATAATACTATATACAACTATAATACACTCAATATATTTTGAAATACAAATATATATAATACCTTTAATTTTGTAACTGATCCATGAATTTTGGACCTTTAACTTTTTGTTGTTCTCTTACATCTGATGTTTGAAGATGACCATACACAGAAATCTGCAATGCATCACATCATTATTTTTCACTGTATCAACATTTATTTTTACATTTATGAAACAAACAATTATCATGGAATTATCTCTCCCACCACTAGAGATTTATATTTAGGTTAAGTATTTTATGTGCATATATTTTATATATAAACAAATGAGACATTTTTGGTTATTATACTATATTATTTTGTTTATGCATATGCATGAATGTCTTCAGACATTAATGAATGTTCTAGTAAAATTATCATATGTTACTAAATGTTCATTCTTGTACTTTGAGGACACAATGTGAAAGTGTGCTCATACAGAACAAATACAGAAGGGTAGGAAAAAGACAACAAATACTGAAAATATAACTTATGAATAAATGCTGTCGAAACAAACAATTTTTTAAGTGTGCTTCTTCATAATAAAGCAAATATGCAATGTGCTTTACATCACTCAGTTCTTAAAAAAAGACGGATCAGGACTACCTTCAGTAATGTGCAGCCATCTCTATTAAAATCTCTATTTATTAAAAATATTGGATAGTTGCACAGTTAATGACTTTACTGCCAACATCTCAATATTAGTTCCTGATAATATCCCTTAGTTGCCCAGCTCTGCTTGGTAGATTGCAGGTATAATAATAAATTGCAGAAGACAAATTCTTATTTTAATACATGTAATTCTATAGATATGGTACAAAATCTGTACTATAAATATAGGCTGAATGTAGATGGCCCTTGTAGTGAAGAAGCAAAACACAGAAAACTAAACAACATCCATTTATTATGGCATGAGCAAAAGTTATGTACAACTACTTACACAGGGTTGCAAATCCACCACAGGGTGGGTTTCCCAGGTAATCTAAAGTGTTTAGCAGCCTTCAAAATAATCTCCAAGTACATTGAGGTTCATTGCTAGAGATGGGAAAGGTGCTGAATACATCTGCTACATGTGAATTGCTGACATGAGCAACCTCGTGTCAAAATGTATGCTTGGTTAGCAAAACATTTCTCATGTAATGTCTACTTTGCTTTGGGGATGAGATCGTAATCACAGGGACTGAGATTGGACGAATATGGTAGGTGTGGAAGAACTCTGCCATTGTAAAAAACAATTGACACCATTGGCTGTGAGAGCTATCACTTGGAGAATAGTGGCATTATTCAAAAGTTCTGAGTATTTGGTGTGTACGGCAAGGTGCAATTGTGACACTAAAAATACCTGTAATACTTGGCATTCACAGTGATCCTCCCCACGCACTGGATGACACACGGCATACTTTGACTGTCATGTGCCAAAGTGACCATGAATTTTGCTGGTGAAGGAGTTTGGGGAAACTTGTGTGTGAGTGGGTGACCTAAGATGATGCCATTCACTGGATTGCCATTTGAGTTCTAGTTATACACCCTTGCTCATGTTTTGTCAATTGCAATGATGCGATTCAACATGATATCCTCTTCTTCCAGAAATCTCACCAGATTGATGTTACATGTTTCCTTGAAAATTCATTTCTTTGATATGCACCCACTTTGCACACATTTTCACAGGTTCAGATTCTCCCATAAAATGTGGAGCACTATTTTTACTGGAATTCCTCTTTGCTCTTCTAATCCCACAAGTGTCCAGTACCTATCATAGAGTGAGCACTGTTCCACCAATCTCACCCATTAATCCTTGTTTGCAGACACAGGACACCTATTGCACAGCAGATTGGCAGTCGACATTCTGCCTCTTTTGAAGGCCTCTGTTCGCCTGGCTACTGTTCGATATGGCAGGGCACGCATACCCAGTGCTTCTCATAGCTCTGTGTAGCATTCTTGTACATTCCTGCTGTGGAGAAATGCTATTTTCACATGAGCATGTTATTCACTCTTCCTGATCTCCATTTCTGACCTCTGTCACTCACCAACAGAATTTCGGGGAATGCTGAAACATACAGCTCTGCTCACATACACCATCTGGTGGCTTTATTCAAAAGTACATTCCATTCACTTTCAATCGTATATGTTAGATTTTTCCTGTTGTCCCTTGTTTGTAAGAGAAAAAAATTTATGCCCATAACTTATGACTTACCACTCATATATATAATATTATATAGTAACTATATAAACTGTAACTGTATATAAACTATTATATATATATTAGTTTATGTTTTATATATATATGTAAAAAACTAACACTTGGAACAAAGTAACTAAAATAACAAGGACTAAAGATGCAGAAATAGATCAAACACTTCAATTGTGTGTCTATTTAAGTGTTTTATCTATTTCTGCTACTTTGGTTCTATATATTCACTGAGTGTTCAGTGTTATCACAATATAGGAATCAGCTGGTCAAAAATTAATTAATAAATGCATATAAATAACATTTAAATTCTTACTGAACAAAATACATTTCAAGCAAATGTTTCTCAGGAAAAGCAGCTTGCAGCAACTTTAATTAGCTATTATGAGTACTGAATTTAAAATGGGTCAATGAATTGAATGAATTTATTCAATATTACAAATATCAAGCAAAGTATAGTTTATAAAAGTATACAATTGCAATTACAATTTAATTTACATAAACACAAAATATTGAAAAGTTCAGCAGCACCAAGGCCCTCCCATATCCCAACCACCAGGTGAATTTAAAACGTAAGGGAAGAGATATAATCTATTATATATAGTAGCACAGACATAGGAACAATTCTTTAAGAGCAATTCTCACTTCCCAGTGATTCTTTTGAGCAGTAATGGCAACATTGAATGATGAAGTGGAAATATGTGCTTAAAATAACAAAAGCAAAATGTCAGTGCTGACCATCATGAGTGCATGAAGCATTTATGGGTGTAAGGGAAAATATTTTTTTTTGTTCTTGGATATCACAGTATGCTATTTCAACAATGATTAGTTGAATTTGAATTTATTTCTCTTTACATCAACATAAACTTTTAAATATTACAATAAGATCTATGCCTTCATCAATTCTATAATACTAACTAACAATATCAAATTAATGTATATCATTATGACTCTATTGCAATATTTTAATTTTAAAACACTTCATCCAACTATTATCCTATACTTGTGAGTAACTTATTTCCTTAGGACTATGTACATACTAACATTCCAGTTATTGGTGTATAATAATCTTATTTCTAATGCTAATGTACTCCCATTCCCTCTCCTATTCACTTTATCAATCATTGACTATCTGACCATTCTTTATCATTTTTGCCTGACCTTCCCTAAATACACTGTAATATCCATAAATCATTATACTTCTAAGATTACCCTTCTTTCTAAATTTCCTTCCATCATCCTCTTCATCATTCTTATCCATTTCTCTCTAATTTTACCAAAATAGATCCCTGTCATTTTTATATCCTTCTCTCCTTTTGCAGTTAAAATATTCCTAATGAAAATTTCAGCATCTAAATTTCCCCATTTTTTATTCTAAACCTTTTCTCTCCATAACTTTGTTTGATTACAATATATCCAACAATGAAAATCTCTATTGGTTTCTCCACACATTAAACAATTTCCTATACCTTTATCATATCTTAATCCTTTTAAATACATAACTCCAGTTCTAGCCCAAGCAAACCCTTCTCTACCTGCCTTATCACATTGTTCTATATGTTTTTCCCTGCCCCATACTATTTTTATTCCCCTATGAAGCCTCAATGAATTTTTTTCACCTAAAGATTTAATTATTTCTGTCGTTCAATATCTTCCAATTTTAGATTTATTTCTTTCCAAAAGTCTCTGGTATTTGCTATTTAACCATACTTTTCCTAAATCTATCAGTTGTAAAATTTCCTGCACTTTGAAATTTCATGATTTTTTCCACTTACATTTCTCCTGTA
The DNA here is from genome assembly GCA_030762175.1 of Metallyticus violacea. Taxonomy (NCBI): domain Eukaryota; kingdom Metazoa; phylum Arthropoda; class Insecta; order Mantodea; family Metallyticidae; genus Metallyticus; species Metallyticus violacea. The sequence goes on from CM060830.1 coordinate 17,734,487, forward strand.
TACTAAAACATTCTTTAATAATATCATTCTCTTCTAATGTAGTAATTCAGAATAAATATTTCATAATTAGATATACAATTTAATATCAGGAAGCATTTTAGGAATACACACTTACAAAGACCTCAGGTTCAAACAAACATAACAGCACCAAAATTCAGTTATAAGTCATTTACTTTACCTCTTAATTCATTGGTGATTTTTGTTTTTTGCAGAATGTCACAGTTGCTCACTAGAGACTCTGTTTTGTCACCTTTCACTCATCTTCTACTATGTCAGTAGAGATTGTGCAGGTGCTTGTATCATGCCTTATATGTCCATGTACATAGTGAGGTGACAAAATGATTTGACAATTAATAATCAATCCAATTATTAATTGACACTGGTTAAGCTTAAAGTAATTGAAGATGTAATTGATCTGGAAGGTGAGCTTGATCATTTTATAGAAAATGTCATATGCATTAATCTTTGAATACTTGCATATCATGATTATTTGTAATAAAGGGACAGAAGTCAACAATCCTATGTACATATTTATTTTTATGAAGATTTGCTCTTTCACTTTAAAATGGCACTTGGCCTTGGGGGATTTTGATTAGTCACTGCAGATTTTACAGAATATCACCATTGTATTCAGAGGTAAATAAATTACCTATAACAAAATTTTAATACAGTTTTGTTTGTTCAAATCTGAGGGCGTACTTTGTTAAAGGAATTTGTCTAGCATTGGGCATAAAAATGTTATAAAAATTTCAAACCAAAAGGGTAATAGAACACAATCCTTCTATTAAAAGAATTGCTCTCTCTAAAATTTAGCAAAACAATTGGTGTCAGATCAAAACCTTTTACATAAAAGAAGTTCATTATATTATTTTTTATAAAAGCTGTTGAAGAAATTGTCCTTCATTGGTGGGTTCGTCTAGGGCTACAAGTTTGTCTCATGAACAGTAACATTAAGAATTGCAGAACTGATATGAGTCTGGAGAAACAATTGAAATCTATAATTTAGTTTGATACCTATAAATGCAATAGATGAAAGTAATGATGTAAAAGGTACCACATTATTAACAACATTCTTCAGAGAATAAGATTATTTCACAAATATGAAGATGTTTATTGACCTTGTATCTTCAAAAGATTAAACTACTGATGCCAGCATCTTACAGATGGTAATCACAGCTAAAAACATGCTCTTCTATGATTATTTTTTTGAAGATATCAATGTCTTGTGTGTTTCTTGCAAAACACTATTTTTTCTTAAGGCTACAAGCAGTCAAATGAAATAAAATATCATTATTACATAATCATCAGGGTCCTAGTGCTCTCTTCATAAAATTATCATCATACCACTGTGCCAACATTAGTTTAGTTCCTGGAGCATTCAGTGAGTTTGCAAAGCAGTCACAGAGACTTGTGAACATAGAATTTGTCATTTACAATTACTACACAAGTAGCACACTTCTACATTTACTAAAAATACTGTGTACATCTGCATAAATAGTTGTAATAAAGAATGAAAAAGGAACACCTATAACAACTCAGCCAAAAAATCAAAAACCAGAGAATAGAAACAGACAAATTGCTCAATTACACAAATTTTACTATATACATGTTTATATATGCATTTATATAAAATTATTGCAGTGTTTTTAATTCAGTATAATATGTTGTCACCCATAAACTCCTTTAAAGAATAATATTCCTTTTATATTTTATAAAGGATTTATCATTGTTTATTAAGACTTTTAGGCTAAAGGGAAGAGTATTTTGAGCTAAAATCTGTTCATAATAAACTCTTTTTTGGTGGAAGGAAAGTGTTGAGACTAGTCTATGTAGATTTGCTTTTTGAGTAGTATTCTTGTAATGTATATTTTGATTTGGTACAAATTTTTCTTTATTTCTTGTGTAAAAGTTCATGAGGGTTAATATACATTCACATGGATGAGTTAAAATTTCAAATTGCCTAAAGAGGTTTGTGCATGAATGTCTGCTATGTGTACCAGCAATGAATTATTCTTATAGCTTTTTTTGGTAATAGGAAGAATATTGTACTTATGAAGCTGTTGATAATGGAGTGGTAATATATCCTAAACTTAGTTATTCTATTGTTTACTCTAAACTCCATTTACTTACATAAAATAAGATGCATTTTGGGAGAGATTCTCCAGAAACCCGTCTTACTTTTATGTAAGTAAATGGAGTTTAGTGTAAAAAAATGAACACCTAAGTTTAGAAATAGGAAGAATGTTCATTTTTAACTGAGTTTCCCCAAAATATAAGACCATATTTCATTATTGAATTGAAAAAGCATAAGAAACTAAATTTAAAGTCTTAATTGACTCCAACTTTATTAATGCACATATTGCATAGCATGCACTGCTAAGTTTAGATATGATAAGATCGATTCCAATTCATATGGTTTATCAAGTTTGTGGAAGTACACTGTTATAATATCCTATCTGTAATAAGAGATTTGGATATTTGTGAGTGGTGAATTTCATAACATTTTCAACATTAATTCAATTTGAAATCAAACATATTAAATCACACATTAAAATCTCTCCTGAGTTGAAATATTTAGAACACTCTTTATGTTCTGAGTCATTTGATGATGATGATGATGATGATGATGATGATGATGATGATGATGATGATGATGATGATGATGATGATGATGATGATGATGATGATGATGATGATGATGATGATGATGTAGACAAATGTTCCACCAAACATGTCCTGAGTAAATCTCATGTAAGTGGAACAATAAGGAGTGTTCTAAATATTTCGACTCAGAAGAGATTATTCATAACATTTGCTTCATCTAGATTAAGAAACAATTTGTTTTTTTTAATCATATACACAGAGAACTCAGAACTAGATTTAGTTTAATGGCACAATCATCAAGGCTATTTCCCTTTATATGCTTATGTCATCTACAAATAGAACAGTATTACCTACATCTTGGAAATAGAAAAAGGGGGCCCAGACAAATTGTTGAGACACCTCATGGTTAATCAATTCCCACTCTGATGCATTGTTTTTATTTTTTAAGAAACAGTATATTACTACTTTTTGTTTCCTTTTGTAGAATATAAACCATTTTAAATATTTATTTTTTATTCAATAGAAAGCTCATGTATCTATCAGAATTCCATGATTGACACAATTGAAAGCCTGTGCTAAATCACAAAATATTCCTCCTATATGTACTCTTTCATTAAATGCAGTTAAAATTTCATTAGTTAGTTTAAAGTAACTTAGTGACTACTGAAATTAATAATATATAAGCATTCTTAAGGATAAATAAGTGTTTGGTACTTAACAGCTCATACTTACATAAGGTCCTGTAGTATCCACCAATGGAAGTTGTGCAGGCAACAGCAAGCGTTTAGGAAAAATAAAGTGTCTTCCAAGGATAGGAGAGCTTAATCTTTTTCCATATGTTGCTTTATTCAGCAATGCACGTGGGAAGACTTGCATTTGTTCTGAAGATTCTGGTCGAGCTAACGTAGTCCTCAAAACTGCACCACCTTTAAGAACCTAAAATACATTCATTCATATGCAAATCCTTTGAAGATATTATTAGTAATGTATGAAAAAAATGTTGCAAATATAGGGTGAGTAAAACGTTTTCCCCCTTTTTTACTGATGGAATTGTGGACATTTCCTTCAGTGTGTAAGTAGTACAATTTCTCCTACAGATTGAATATTTTGACAGACCAGTCACATCCACCCATCTTCTTCATTGTTCACACTCTTTGATCAGTTATCTGCAGGTCTTGTATTTCCAAATGTCATTGGAAATAATTGAAAGTTGGGAATATTTAATAGTAGGTATTTCATTATAAGTATACTGTATTCATTTCTGAGGTAGTTAGATTCTTTTGACTTGGAGCATACCAGATATAAATGTTATTTTATTAGATATAAGAATACATTTAACTGTCCTCATTTATATTCAACTTTCTCAAATATTAGTCTATTTCTGGATGAATGATGTTAGGATATTGTACTGCAAATTTGTTTATCTGTCTTGGAATTGGATACATACATATAAATTTAAATCATACCCCCTCCTTCCAAAATAAAAAGAGCACATACAGCTCAAACTATACTGATGTTACTTAATTCTGAGGCATGAGGTAGAAGTTATATTGACTGAGAAAACAGTAGCCATGCATTCTTTTGATTCAGACAAAAGCAGCAAAGATTAATGAAACACAGAATTAAATAGCAAGGATTTTCACAGTTTTTTTTTTGAATAGTTTTTAATGCCTGTTTTTTACTACTGAGGCACCACAGGCAGATTTTCACAGTAAAATATAGTATAATATAATAAATTATTTATGAGGAATTCATTCAAATTTCACTAGTTTTGTCCCACTTACTTGTACATGTTTCAAAGGCTGTTGCCTTCATCATCAGCATGGTTTGACTATCAGCTTCCCAGCATGGTATTAAGGTGTCACTCTGTGGATTTTATAAACTTTGTAATGAGGTTACTGTTGTTTGGAAGATAAAAATTAATACATTTTCATTCCTTTTGTTTATGAATGTATTTTCCCATACTGATAATTCTATGAGTTTTTTAAGAGTTTAGGTTCAATATGGAATTCATGGAATTTTTTGCCAGAAATGCTGAATTTTTTTGTTTATTTATATTTTACCAGATCTGTTGTGTAGCCATTTTACCTTTCTATATCTATTATTTTTCAGCTCTCCGATTCATATTTTATCTTGCTTTTTGGTAAGTTTATTAATCTGAATGTGAGGCTATTGATTATTGTGAGATTATGTTGTTTTAGATTATGGCTGTTGGTTTTATATAATTATCTGTATGGATATCTTTTCTGAATATACCAAATTCTAGTATATTGTCATTTTTTATAATTTTTATATCCAGGAAGGGAAGAACCTTGTTACTTTCTATTTCCATTGTGAATTTGATGATGCCGTCTTGTAGATTGAGTAGTTTGCATCCTCTTTCCATTTTTCATTTACCATTGCAAAGATAATCGACATAATGGTACCAACATTTGTATGTATGTGGGAAAGCCTCAACTAATTTTGTTTCCAAGAAACTCATGTGCATATCTGCTAAGAATGGTCAGAGTGGATTTCCCATTGTTAAACCCTTCTTTTGTGTACATATATTGCCCCTGAATGAGAAGTAGGTTTAATTGATGTAAATTTTGGTGAGGTTCAGATATTGTTCTATTACTTCTCCAAGTAGGTTTATTGAGGTTAGACATTTTTTAAAATATTTATTAGTTTTTCTTTGGGGAATGCTAGGACAAAGTGAGACCACATCATAAGAAACTAGCAAATCTCCATTTTCCAATTTCACATCTGTTTTTTTTTTAATTTTGATAAGTTTGTTTGTTTGTTTGTTTGTTTTTTTTTGGCTTTTGTATTTCTGCAAACTATTGACTTTTTTTAAAAGGTAATTGGGCAAATTTTATGTGAGTGAATTTATTGTATTTATTATATGTCTCATTTTATTAATGGCCTTCAAAACATGTCCAAGTAAATGGAACAAAACTAGTGAAATTTGAGTAAATTCCTCATAAATAATTTGTTATATTAATGAAACAGCTTTGGAAACACATAGTAAAACCTCTGTTATCTGTTGTAACAAAGGGGAGGGGCTGAATGGTTAATCAAAAAAATTGAATAATCTGTACCATTATAAATCATAAATTAAAGTGCATTGTTGTACTTACAGTTTTGTAATTTAAAGCTTCTGCCATAATGCAACTATTGACATTTCCAAACAGCAATTTTATATATATATTATACTGACTATAGCTACATATAGTCTCTCGTTCCTAAATCCACTTAATTATTTGCACTTTTTTTCAGTACTTAACACAACATGTTTTCTTTTAACTCCCAGAAGACATTTTGCACAGAACTTATAAGTATGGTAACTTGAATAATAAAACAGAAATTAAATAATGTACACATGTTTTTGCAATTGAATGGAAGTTATTGGGTCATTTCTTTGAAAACAAGTAGTAAGAAATTCTAAGAGTTGGGAAAATTGCTACTTGTAAATTGGTGCATACAAACTGGGAATAACCTGGAGAATTCTCCCTGCACAAAATATATACTCTATTGCACACTACTGAAAAGAATGGAGCAAAGAGAGAGAGAGTCAGATAATCTGCCAGTTGGTTAACAGGGTGATGGAAAATTTCAGTTCTACTGTGCATTAAAATAAATAATCAAAGCACTTATTACCTTCATTGTTGTGGAAGATCCAATTTTCTTTACATCTGGTGGCAGCCTAAATTTGATATCAATTGGTTCAGCATCAGGTCTTATGTTTGTCCATGGCTGAAAAGTGCCAAGTGTACCCACATATCTTCCAGATAAAGACCACAGACGAGCAGTATGGTCTGAGCTGCAACTGTATATTTCAAAATGTATTATTACTGAACAATAATTTTCTTGCATATTCTTTTTCAAGATAGTTTATTCAGAAAGAGCCAATAAAATATGAATGATTTTAATTTGTTAATAATTGGAAAGTGTAAGTCACTTGTAAATGGATTTTTTGAAGAACAAAAACAAGTTTAGAAGTTGAGTTAAAATATCCTAATCTTAGGTATTCATTTTTTACACTAAACTCCACTTACATAAAAATAAGATGCTTTTTGGAAGAATCTCCCCCATCTTCAGTTGCTCACTGAACTAATGTTACTCAAAATGATGGCCATCGAGTAACAGTGGTTCAGTGAGCAACTGAAGAGGGGGGTGATTCTCCCAAAATGAGTCCTATTTTTATGTAAATAAGTGGAGTTTAGTGTAAAAAATGAATACCTAAGCTTAGAATATATTGTCTACAGTTTCATAAATACAATATTTATGAGTTAAAATAGTTTTAACAGTTTTATACAGAGTATAGCTAGTTTACTTTTGATGTAGTAAATTCATTAGTAGAGACAAAATAGCAAACCATAGATTTTCTTAACTGTAGATTAATCAATCAGCATATTTTTTTTAATATTGTGATGAATGTTAAATTACAATTTAAAGTTGTAACATTTTTTATTACATTTAACAGCTGTGTACTATAAAGTCTTATTGTCTTACTGGTTGCACGTTATGACAAATGGTATATTTTGTCTCCGTCAGATAATATAATTTTTCATTTCATTTAATTTTATTTCATCCTTAATATCATACAGCAGTGATAATGAACACATCAAATTATTCTTAATTTAAAATTAAAATAAATGAAAATATGAAAAAAATATTTTTCAACATCCACTGAGGTTATTGGAGTAATTTAAAGTACAGCAAGAGAGGCATACATTTTAACTGCAGTAGAACTGGTAGTCTGAACAATTTTGAAAAACATGTCTAAGTTTATCTAAATCATAATTTTGAGAAAACATCCTCTTACACTTTTCCCTTAGCAATAAACCCTTTTCTTCTGATACACCTCAATGCATTAAATCTCTTTCTTGGAGTTGATGAAGCTTTTATGCCAGAAAACCCATTTTGGGTACAATGAAAGTTATATAATTTTTCACCTATGAAAATTCAGGAAGTTTATTAGCTGCTGTGATGGATATCATCAGATGCTGACTAGCTTAGTTGCACTCCTGAATTGTGGAGTATAACAAACTCCTGAAATCTATGTTCCTCACCCATGGTAGGCTGAAGAGGCAGAGGTATCCCAAAAAAACTTCTTTAAATTTCTAAATTCATGACAGGATTCAGAAAGAATTTCCTAATACTGGAAACCAATAGGTAGAATGTGGAAACAAGCCTCTTGCCTTTTCTGCCACCCAGTGGAAACCATATGTTATAAGGTCACACAAGCATGTTTGGAAATAACACTTTTAAAGTTTTTAAGCCGGGTTCAATTATTTTAGGTGCAGCATCAGTGATATAAAGTAACAGATCATGCTGGATTTCTTCAGGCCACATGAACTTCAATGAATTTGAGATAGTTGAACTGTTAATCTTTACCAGACACTATATAGTAAGCAGGAATGATTTCATTGATTCCTCTTCTGGAAGGATGTAGTGTTCCAACTATGTCAATGGCAAATTACCTTGCTCAAGTACATTCCAAAGCTCTTTAATTTTACATTAATCGTTAATGGAGCACATGAAATTTTTAGCAAAATGTAAGTGTATAAGTGTTACATTAATGCTTTCAGTTGTTAACACTAACTCCACTTACTTATTTAAAACTTTGGACTAGTTTCGGGAGAGGTTCCTCCCATCATCGGCTGCTGTTGACTGAGTGCCGTTGTTCGAAACGGGGGATGGACGCCCGTTCGCCCCTGTGGTGGTATCTCGTGGCTCTAATAGAAACTTGCTGAGTTCATCCAGCGGCGGAAAATCAAAATTCATTAAGTTGTTCTTATTTTTTAAAATGAAAATTCTCTCCCATGTGGATAGTTCTATTGGTTTGCGAAGTTGTTTCAATAATTTAATTTCTGGTTTTATTTCATGATTTTTGTTCCAAAAATGAGCTGCTATTGCTGATTTGTCTATCTGTTTCAATCTAATGTTCCTAAAATGTTCTTTTCTTCGAATTTCTAAATTTCTTTTTGTTTTCCCAATGTAGCTCTGTTCACAATCTGCACATTTAATCTCATATATTCCTGATTTTTGTTCTGTGGGAATGGTATCTTTCATTGTGCAGTCTACTAAATTTTTTATATTGTATTTGTTCTTTGGGGCTAACATAATTCCATGCTCTTTGAATATCTTCTTAAATTTGTTGTGGTAAGTTGGGTGGTATGTGAAACTTTTGAATTTATATCTGTCTTGGGTGTTTTTAAGTGTGGAGACTTCCTTAATCGATTTTTGTCTTTTAGCTTTTTTGATGATTTTTGTTATTGAGTCTGTGTTGAAACCATTAGTTATAGCCGTCTTCATTATATGTTGGTGTTCCATTTTGTACTCGGTTTCAGTCAATGGGATGTTGATTAGTCTGTGTGCTAAACTGTGAAACACTGCATATTTATGTGGGGTGGGGTTATAGCTGTCATTTTTTATGTAATTTTCTGTGTGTGTTTGTTTCCTGTGAATTCCAAAGTTAAAACTGTTTGCATTTCTTATTATTTTTAAATCAAGGAATGGGAGACAACCATTTCTCTCTTCTTCTATGGTAAACTGTACAGATTTGTGTTGTAAGTTGAGGAGTTTCAATGCATCTGTAGAATGTTTTTTAGGTATTATTGCGAATATGTCGTCCACATATCTATGCCATGTCTTGAAGATCCACGGAAATGCTTTTGTAATGTGTATTTCAAAGAAGCTCATGAAAAGATCCGCCAAAAATGGAGACAAAGGATTTCCCATGGCTAGGCCGGAAACTTGTTGATAATATTTTCTATTGAAACTAAAGAAGTTTTGTTGGATGCATATATCTGTTAATTTCATCAAATCATCTACTTCTTCTGATATTAAGTTTATTGATGTTAACCATTTTTTTAAATTTTGCATCAAGTTTACTATTGGAATACTCGGAAATAAGGCTTTCACGTCGAATGACACCATTATATCCTCAGTTTTTATTTTGCTATGTTTAAGTTTTTCAACTAGCTCAAATGAATTTTTAATACTTAAGCTTTGGAATTTTTTAAAAGAATTGAAAATATTGATTAGTTTTTTTGCTAGTTGGTATGTGGGTGAGTTTATGTTATTAAGAGACCAATGATTAATAACATAAACTCACCCACATACCAACTAGCAAAAAAACTAATCAATATTTTCAATTCTTTTAAAAAATTCCAAAGCTTAAGTATTAAAAATTCATTTGAGCTAGTTGAAAAACTTAAACATAGCAAAATAAAAACTGAGGATATAATGGTGTCATTCGACGTGAAAGCCTTATTTCCGAGTATTCCAATAGTAAACTTGATGCAAAATTTAAAAAAATGGTTAACATCAATAAACTTAATATCAGAAGAAGTAGATGATTTGATGAAATTAACAGATATATGCATCCAACAAAACTTCTTTAGTTTCAATAGAAAATATTATCAACAAGTTTCCGGCCTAGCCATGGGAAATCCTTTGTCTCCATTTTTGGCGGATCTTTTCATGAGCTTCTTTGAAATACACATTACAAAAGCATTTCCGTGGATCTTCAAGACATGGCATAGATATGTGGACGACATATTCGCAATAATACCTAAAAAACATTCTACAGATGCATTGAAACTCCTCAACTTACAACACAAATCTGTACAGTTTACCATAGAAGAAGAGAGAAATGGTTGTCTCCCATTCCTTGATTTAAAAATAATAAGAAATGCAAACAGTTTTAACTTTGGAATTCACAGGAAACAAACACACACAGAAAATTACATAAAAAATGACAGCTATAACCCCACCCCACATAAATATGCAGTGTTTCACAGTTTAGCACACAGACTAATCAACATCCCATTGACTGAAACCGAGTACAAAATGGAACACCAACATATAATGAAGACGGCTATAACTAATGGTTTCAACACAGACTCAATAACAAAAATCATCAAAAAAGCTAAAAGACAAAAATCGATTAAGGAAGTCTCCACACTTAAAAACACCCAAGACAGATATAAATTCAAAAGTTTCACATACCACCCAACTTACCACAACAAATTTAAGAAGATATTCAAAGAGCATGGAATTATGTTAGCCCCAAAGAACAAATACAATATAAAAAATTTAGTAGACTGCACAATGAAAGATACCATTCCCACAGAACAAAAATCAGGAATATATGAGATTAAATGTGCAGATTGTGAACAGAGCTACATTGGGAAAACAAAAAGAAATTTAGAAATTCGAAGAAAAGAACATTTTAGGAACATTAGATTGAAACAGATAGACAAATCAGCAATAGCAGCTCATTTTTGGAACAAAAATCATGAAATAAAACCAGAAATTAAATTATTGAAACAACTTCGCAAACCAATAGAACTATCCACATGGGAGAGAATTTTCATTTTAAAAAATAAGAACAACTTAATGAATTTTGATTTTCCGCCGCTGGATGAACTCAGCAAGTTTCTATTAGAGCCACGAGATACCACCACAGGGGCGAACGGGCGTCCATCCCCCGTTTCGAACAACGGCACTCAGTCAACAGCAGCCGATGATGGGAGGAACCTCTCCCGAAACTAGTCCAAAGTTTTAAATAAGTAAGTGGAGTTAGTGTTAACAACTGAAAGCATTAATGTAACATATATTACCACTCCATTGTCTACAGCTTCGTAAGTACAATTTTTACTTAATTATAAGTGTATAAGTTACTTTTAATGAGCATCATCTTTTCACGTTATGTATATTTTCCTGGCCAGAGACATACTGACTTCCTTGTATATTTTCTTAAGACACCCACTTTCTAAATGAAACTTTTGGCTTTTTGCATCCACATGTATTTAAAACATATTAACATGTCTCTGTGAACCTGATAATTTATGTAATATAACAGATATAAAAATAGTACTGATATGATGACAAATGTCTATGAGACAGCTATGAATGAATAAAAAAATTCAAGTTTGGAATTGAAACATGACATTATATCCAATATATGCCAACAGTTCATTTGTAAAATGAAATAAAAGCTCCAAATAAAAATTTAAATCTTTTAAAGCATTTGTATTAGTAGGATGTAAATTTCACTTCAGAAAAAATGTTTCCTTATCCAATGATGCTAAGTTTCAAATTATCTCTCATTTCAATGATATGAAATTTTGAGGACAGAGAGCAGACTTCACTCTTAGCTTTCCAAGGGTGAGCATTAAACTCAAAACCCCCTGATGACTACATAAGCTGCTCACAAATTGTGTGATGTTTCTTTCTTTTTTAGTTTATAAATTGAATTGAATTTACTAATAAATAATTTTTTTTACATACCCATATTTACAGCATTTTAAGTTTACTTTTGCAAACCAATGAACCCTTACTTCTACTATAACTTTATTTATCAAGTTACTTATTGCTCTTTTAACTTGTATACTTCAATCCCCAGATTATTGGAATACAAGAATCCTATTCATTATTAAAAACATCTAGTCTATCTCCCTTCACTTAGTCATTATTTTTCTCTTGTTTCCTTTTTTTTTTAAACCATCCTCTCTTACCTTTTCTAAACACTTTCCTAATTCTGTAACACATCCAGTTTTAGTTTTGTTAAAAATTATTTTTCTCTTTTCTATGCTCTCCAAGCCATACCAATTTTCCAGTCCTAATTTCCTTTTCCAAAAATTAGTTTTCTTGCACTGTAGGGCACAATGTAAGATTGTATTCTGATTTCCATACATGGTAAATTCATATCAAATTCCCCCTCCCTTAACCCCCTTAATTTCATAATCTCAATCTCACTTCAATATTATTTTTCTTTATGAGTATTTGGTAAATGTAGTGTTTTGTGAACCAGGCAGTGCCTGTTTTGACTAAGAGGAAATTATATTCCTGCTTTGAGTTGAACCTCTTATTAACTTTTTAAATTAAAAGTTTTAGAGGTTCAATTTTAAACAAATTGTTGTGCATTCTTGCTTATGAGTAGATAAGATCAGCTGTTTCTTGCATAATTGGTTCACCTATAGCCCTCTTTAAAAGTGATCCATTACTCTGCCAGACCCTGTATTAAATTATTTTATGTAAAAATGAAGACTACTTTGACTGTAGACTTACGTAATAACAACTTTGCACTCTGCTATATATTCAATATGGTTGATAGGTTTGAGATGAGCTTTATATGAGGAGAGAAGCAATGGCAGACCTTGATCACGAAGAGACCTCTTGGCCCTGCCCACCACTCTGTCTTTCCAGAGGAAAGGGAATTGTAATCTTAGAAGAGGCATGCACACTTTCACTTTCCATGGCAACATATAGTTCTTCATCAGCCAAATCTTTATGTATCCTGCAGTTGTACCTGTAATGCAATGAATTCCAAATTCTGAATCTAATAACTTTTTATTTGCATTTACAAATTTCTACATTTGTAATCATCATTAGTGTCATTTACATTTTGCATTTTCTCATATATATAATTAGAAAAGCAGAAAAGGATAAAACACTAAAAAAAAGTAATAGAATTGGAATCCCTATATTTCAATTGCAAATCTGTGACTTTTTCTTAGTGTTTTATTTTTCTGCTTTTCTAATCATTGTAAATTTAGTTACATTATTAATAGTGCATATTATTTTTCATTTATATTATATATATATATATATATATATATATATATATTAAAGTCATTGCCAGCAAATATTTTAAGCCCTAGCTCACAAATCAAGTTAAATCTACTTTTTTTCATTTGCAAAAAACCACAAAAATCCAGGAGTGCATTAAAGTTGTAAGGTTACCCAAAATAAGAGTGCTGGCTTATATTATGTTAATTTTAATTGATAAATTAAATGTCTCCTTATTTGAACAACTGCACTGTCGATGATGTAAATAGCTATTCACCAATTATATGGTCAAAGGTTCAGCCTGTCTTGCACAAGAGCATTTGTTTTCTATGTCACTATCAGGAAGAGGAAAAAAGGGATGGGGGTCTTTCATGACATTTTTATTCCTGTTTATTGGTTGTAGACCATGTGTTTAGGTGAACCTGAATCCCTACAGAAGGACCAAGATGCACACAATGTCAATTTTAATATAGTATTTTGCTATTTATAGTTGCAATGTGATGATTTGGAATGATGTAATTATTTTATTTTAACAGTAATACAATTTACTATGACAAATTGTTTTTGCAGTTCATTCTTAAATTCAATCAATTATCATCTGGTCTGAGTCAAACTATTTAGAACATTCATTTTGGCTTCATTTACTAGAGATTTACTGAGGAAACGTTTTGTGCACCCTCATCTACAACCTCAACTGTTAAATGACTGTTCGAACATTCATAGAAGATGGGTTTATAGGTGTCTGGTTTGACTCCAGTGGTTTTGTGATAAATTTGAAAAAAGAGCTGTCTGCTTCTGGGATGTCAAAATTCATTAAGTTTTGCTATGTTTTTTATGTAAATCCTTTCCCATATGTTTAATTAATTTGGTTGTTGAACTGTTTTTAATAATTTGAAGCCCTTTTCTTGGATTTCATTCAAAAAATGTGCTGCCACTGCTAATTTTTCTATTTGCTTGTAATGGATGTTTTTCCAATGTTCCATCATCCTAATGCCTATATTTATCTTTGCTCTTCCTATACAGATTTTTTTCACAATCCTGGCAATTAATCTAGTAAATTCAAGATTTTTTTCCAATCAATTTTGTTTAATTTCAATATATTTTTTACACTGTATCAGTTTTGAGGTGCTAAGATGACATTGCACTTCTTGAAAATGTTTGGAAATTTCTTATTGGCTGATGGGTGGTATGTGAACTTTTTAAATGTTTTTTCCCCTACTAAATCACTCAAGTTGTGATTTGATAAAATTCTTTTTTTGTTTTTTTAATTTTTTTTATTAAATATCTGTTGCGGAACCCATTTGATTTAATGACTTCTATTATGTGTAGATATTCCTTCTTGTAGTCTTCTTCTTTCAGTAGTATATTTACTAGTCTGCATGCCATGCTGTTCAATACTGCCTCTTGATCTAGGATTGACACTACGGGCTTTGATACAATTGTCTATATGCATGTCCTTTCTGTATATGCCAAATTCAAGTTTATTGTTACATTCTATTATCTTCAGATCAACATTGTATAAACAATGTAATACAATTTTTTTCACACTAACTCCATTCACTTACATAAAAATCTGGACATATGTTTTGGGAGTGATCCCTCCCAAAACATATGTCCAGATTTTTATGTAAGTGAATGAAGTTAGTGTGAAAAAAAATGTATTACATTGTTTATATATATACACCACTCCATTGTCAACAGCTTTGTAAGTACATTTAATTGAACATATTTTTTATCTCATTCATCAATCATACTTTAGTTCACATGGGACCTCAGTACATATTAGTGTAACTAAAATTGTTAATTGGAACATTGCACAGTGAAGCTAATCATATATTAAGATCATTGTGTGATTAAGTCATACTAACACTCTTTTGCATTCTACATTTACAAGTACAAAGAGAGTTTAACTTTGACACTTCCGGTGATGAAAACATAAACTTTAAATTCATCACACCACCTCCCACAGCATAATGGTTTATCCTCCAGTTGACTAGGAGCAGATGATGTGAACAAAGGGTTCGTGAAACTGGTCCTACATACTTAAACAAGTAAGTGGAGCAAAAGAGTATTAGTTTGACTGAATCACACAATGATCTGAACATATTAGTTTGATAACTCTTCATATATAACTCTTTTTCCCTCCACATCTATATAATTGTCAACTGCTGTGAAGAAAGTATGGTATTTTAGGATTATAGAGAAAAAGATGATATGATGTTCTATGAAAGTTAAGAGTGCTTTCAAGAGTGAAAAAAAGAACCAGAGGATTTGCATGTAATTTAATTTTATTATCATTTATAATACTGATAATAACAATGCCATAATTTTCAATGTGCAAAAAATTGTAAATTACATTAAAGAGCCATTATCATGGTATATTTAGTCACTGCAAAAAGCTGTTACATTTTAATCACCATCATTGAAATGAGCCAATTTATAATAAAGATTGTAAAAATTAAAATATATTTTTTGTATTTTACATACTGAATGGGTGTTTCAGTTGCTTTGTATGCCTGATTTTCCCTTTAAACTAATAAACTTAATTCAGTAATATTTGACATGAGTATAAGAATCATGTTTTTTTTTATTGATTGATTGATTGATTTATGGGATGCTCTTTAACATCTCAGGTCATCAGCGTCCCATTTTACTCAGGGAGTGAAACGGCCGACAAATTTTGCTCAGAGACCTCTCTTTCAGGCTTGAGGTTCCTTTTTGTGCCATACACAGGACCCACGGCTTTACTTCCCTTCTGAAGGAAGCCCTACTTAGGATTTTTATGCCCGAAAAAATCCATCGGTCCTGGCTGGGTTCGAACCCACAATCTTGTGCTTATGAGGAAGAATCATGGTGATCTGATAGCAAGTATTACAATTGGATACCATTAGCATCAAGGTATGCCTGTACATGCCTCTCCATTTTGTAGAAGATATTCATCATTACATTAGGATTCCCAAACTCCATTTTTTGCCTATGCTTTCTAGCAGTTTCATGAGAATTCATGACTTTTGCAATACACTTTGCCTTTCAATATGCCTTAAAGTGTGGATCAAGATTAGAAAACCCAGTGACCAAAATTCTTTAGTAATTATAGCATTTTTAAAATTGAAAACATTTCACTCATAGTGATATTGGAGATGTAACAGGTGGTATAATTCTGCTGAAAATAGCCAGAAACAGAGTTTCTCATTGCTCAACTGATTCACAAACTCAAGGATGATTTCTAAGTAGACTGTGGTACACACTGTTGTATGGATACAACAGGGGACCAACAATGTGACACTGTGACAGAGCATACCACATCCCAAAATTTTCATCATGAAGATATGTCTCAGGTACAGTGTGAGTGTCTTCACTTGCCTAAATACAAATATTCTAGGAACTGATTTAGACACCTTAATGGAACCATGTATAATCAGAGAAGTTCAGGAGGTGGCTCACAGGGGCTCATTTAGTCCTTTGTTAAACATTTATATTAGTTCTGAGCCCTTTGTTAAAATTACTCGTGAGGAAAAATCAATAAAATAAACACACTTTTCAAATTTAACAATCTTTCTTCATTCTGCCAAATTGATTGATTGAAGATATATCAATTTATCAGTGAACTTTTATTGATTGGATAATTTCTACATGTGTAATTAATGTTGACAATGACTGTCATATTTGAGCTAGCATTCATTTAAGATGTCATTCTGTTACAACTAGTATAATGCTCTATCATCCTTATTAATGCTTATATTAATGTTTTGGTATTGTAATTAAAATATAGCTTTTCTCTGAAATGGTGTTAGTCTGTTAGATAAAATGAGACTTCATAATTTTGATACAAAAGGGCAAAGTTTTTAGCGGGTTCTTTTAAAAAGAAAAATCACAGATAAAGGCACTCAAGATGCTGGTGGAAATTCAACAGTTACATATGATTCTGAATTAAATTTGAAAAGTATAACAGACAAGGTTATGGACATTCTCTTACGTGATGAGACATTGCTCATACCAAGTTTTGAGTTGGAAGCAGAAGTAGGTTAGTTCAAAGACTCAAAATCTACAGATAGTTTAAGGATAATATTGATATCCTTAATTATTGGTTTTATTTTTCTTTCCCCAATTCAGGTCATAAATGCTGTTTCATAGGTTTATTTTGTGCTTTACATAGTATACTGCTCATAATACAAAGGCTCAATAACTGTTGATTATCCCATAACAACAATGAAATAAGATAGAAAATAACCAAATGACCTTACATTTTTTTTAAGTTCAATATACTACTTATGCTATAAGGCAAAAAAATGTTCTGTTGATTTGGAGTATACATTTCAAAGCATCATTCCTGAACAAAAAATATCTTTAGTATTAAATATAGTCACCATTCCTTTCAAGGACTTTCTGCCATTATAATGGAAAACTATGAATTCCTTTGTGATAGAACTCCTTAGAGTAGGAAGCACAAAACATCAATAAAGTGCAGTTCCCAGCTTGGAAATGATTCAGAACTGTGTTCTCTGAAGGTGAATCCAAAGAAATGAAAACATGATAATAAGATGGTGCAATGTCTGGAGAATATGGTAGGTACACTAGAGTCTCACAACCAAATAATGGTTTCAAGGCACATTTAACTGTAGGTAGTTTTGCATTATTTTGCAAAAGAATAACACCTTTGAGATTCACAAGTGCAGGCTCCTTCATTTTTAGCTTTTGATGAACACATTCCAGTTGGTTAGAGTACCCAATGGCATTGATTGTTTGCCTAGATGGCAATAGTTCATGATGCATAGTTCACTAAACACTGAGCATAACCTTCTTTTAGTGCAATAGTGGTACTGGTTGTTTGAGGATAGATTCATGGTACTTTTTAGTATGATAAATTACCAGCAGAGATTAAAATTGCTGAAAAAACTAAATTTAAATATAAGCTAAGCATTTTGTGGCTTTTGGCCATGGAGTTAAGATGGATGAAAGCTTGGTGGACAATCCAGAAAATGGTTGGTTGATATCCTGGTTAATTTCCAATGCCAAGAGAGCTTCAAATCTTTAATTATTATTATTTATTTATTAATGTTTGTTGTTGTTTTGTTGAACAGAAATAAACCATAACATGATATGACTAAATTGGTTTCAGAGACTAAGTATTGAATAAAGTGACAAGATAGTAAGCATTGCACAATTTATGTGCATATGGATAAGACAGTTTCTTTAATAAAGTAATCAATTTACAAATATTTATTGTGGTCTAGTGGCCACCATACTTGTTTCATAGACCCAAGGCCATGGGTTCAAACCTGGCTAGGGTATGGCTTCCTTTGGAAGGGAAGTAAAGCTGTTGGCCTTATGTTGTAGATTTATGGCAAGTTAAAGAACCTCAAACCTGAAAGAAGAGGCCTGTGAGTGGAGTGTTTAATGACAGAGGTGTTAAAAGGCATTCTTAAATAAACCAAATAAATAAAAAATAAAAGGAAGCTTGGGACACTCTTGCTGTACATAGGTTAAATAAGCATTTTTAACTTTCTGTAATGAAGGAATGCCATGTTTGATTTTGAAACAAAACTGTTGAGCTATGGCAGTTCTTTCAGTATAATATCTACAACTATATTAATTTAAGTGCAAAACATTGAAAATGAAACAAATGTTCTCAAATAAATTGTTTGTAATGGTTGAAAACATATACTCTTAAGTCTAAAACTAACTACATGTTGTAATTTCATATTCCTTAAGGGTTTCTATGATGATTCAATTATAAGTTACAGCTGTCCAGGTAAAGTTACTATCCTGAAGTGGATGTGATTATTCTGAAAATCACTGTGAAGACACATCTTTAAGGGATATCAGAGGTATCACATGGTATGACAACAATAGGCTTCCCCTCATTAAATGTTCATTATGCAGAACATAATCTGTGTAAAAGGTTCTTCCCTGAGGAAGACACTGGTTGCAAGGTTGACACATCAGGTTAATGTGATGTTCTCGTTGTAATTTTCAGTGCACTCCTAGATAGTAACTTTACTTCTATCCATAGCATAGAAAAACATTAGATTATGGAAATTATTTTTTATTCTTTCTTTATTGAAACTATATATCAAACATGAAGAAAACTGGCTACAGTACTACTACCTCTATGAAACACTCACATCACTAGAATCAAACTGCCAGTCTGCTTGCTTATATTCCTGTCCCTGTCATTAGCTTGATCATCACACTCTTTTTAATGGTCTGTCTTTGTGAACTGCTGAGAATGGGAGAGTGATTGTTGACCATCATTTCATTCATTTCATGTCCTTTATATCATCAATTAAATTCATTTCACAAAAATGAAATCCTATTATATTTTCAAATAATTCAGATCATTTTGTTGCAAATTCAAAATTACTGAATATTTATTCTAAAACTCACAAAAAATTAAAATATTGAATTGCAAAGATTTCAGAGATGTATTGTATTTACCACTAATGCTAAAATCCATGAATTCCAATAATATTTTCTTTATTTTTTAATGTTAAAATCTCTTTCCACTTTGGAGGAGCTTAAGGATTTTGGGTAATAGCACATCTGCATAATAACCTACTAGCAAATATTAAGGATACCTTTAACTAGCCAAGTAATTCCAATTAAATTGAGCAAATAATTATACCTGTAAAAAGATAATCGTTTTCTGGATCAGTGGCCATTGTCTTCACGTAATCACCTGCAGTATGTATTGAGAGGAAGTCACCGAGGAAACCACCACTGGAACTATGTGACCATACCTGAATGTGACCATTATCAAGAGCTACTAACAAAGTACCCACATCACCCTGCATGCATCGAGTATGGAGAAAGCACATTGCATGAACTGCAAATGGCCGTGGAGTAGCTCCTTTTATTGGTAGCTCAACTATAGATATTCTTCTTGTTCTCTGTTTCATCTTCTGTAGCTCATTATCTACCTCTTTCATTTCATTATCAGATTCTTTGTATGATGTAGGTGCAAAGGTTGTTTTTTTAATGCTGTTGTAAGAACAATGAAACATTTTATAAATGGAACATCCTAAATGACATTTACATATAAAATAATATCATGATTAACACATTTTAAAACATGTAAGATTATTAGAGTTAAATTAGTCATATTTAAAATATAATTTTGTTTGTGATTTATTTTTTTACTAAAGCATTAGATTATTGGAGACGTCTTTTAAATATTGCTAAATAGAATTCTGCTATACAAAATGGAATGCAGAAAATGGTAACATTGTACTTCACTTTGTATTTATTGTTCAATATATGTTTCAAATGTCCTTGATCTTTATTTTCTAGAAAAAAAATAATCTCCCAAATTAGTAACTCAAAAGGATTTTTTACAGTTTTCAGCAATAAGGCTTCTCTTTGTACAGTATCCAAAAATTTGCTACAACCATTGATTTATCAATTTCTTAAATTTAATACATCTAAAATTGTCTTTTGTCAGTTTTTTATGTTTATTTTTAATCCTTATAACCGATTTAGTAAACTCCAACTTTTTGCTGGTGGAGATTATATCTATAGTTGCATTTTTAATAATTTTTTTATGCTATTTACTCTGTAGGTCCAGAATTATACTGTATATTTTAAAAATGTTTTTGAGTTTATTGTATGCCCAAGGGTGGCAGGTAAACATTGTAAATTCTTTTTCCTCTTTTTTAATTGGTGGTTTCTTTGGTTCTCGGACAAAAAAAATCATAACTCCACAAGCAAAATTATTGAAAGCTGTAAAAAATCCTTTTGAGTTAACAATTTAGAAGCTTTTTATTCTAGACAATAAATATTAGGTGAGAAATTTAAAATTCCACCAATGGATATCCTGTGTCAACTCACATTGGAACCACAGATGTCACCAGATCATCCCCCAATAAATGCCAGTCAGTATACAGCTGATAATGGGAGTAAGGGCTCCCAAAATATATTCTAAACAATAAATATAAAGTGAAGTACAGTGTTACAGTTTAGCAACATTCTATTTTGTGTAATATTGTTTCATTTCACAGTTTTTAACCTCTAATTATATTATAAATAGAATTCTATGACCTGATTTTTCTTATCTATAATGTGGTTCAACTGGCACTGTGATTTTGTTAAGATATACGATCCCATGCTACCATGGTATAAAGCTATTCTCAGTCAATAGCACTGCTTGTGTGATCCATAATAATGTTCTTTTATACCAACATTCACTATGTTTATAGTTTTTATACTGTCATAATGCCAGTCACTGAAAGGAATAATTTTTATTAATGTTTAAACTGTATAGGAAAAAATCTAGAATTAGATTAATAATTGTGAGTGTGTAATTTTAACATATATTACAGTATAATTATTGCTAATTGGTGGCACAGGCTAATTCAAATGTTCATAACTAACTAATTTACACATTTTCTTTAGATTACAGCAATAAAGTGGTGGAGGAGGAGGACATTCCAGAGACACTATCTTCAAATTTTCTAGGTGTGATAATAGTCAAGCAGTTAAGCTGTAAACCCCAAATAGAGTACATTACCAAAAAGATAAATAAAGGCATTAACATAATTAAGCAAGCCAGAAAATCAATGGATAGTAATACAATTAAGCTGGTTTACTATATATTGATCTTATTGCATATAAAAAAAGGCATAATCTAAGAGAAAATATTACCATATGAGATGTATGGAATATTGCTGAAATATCTTGAAAATAACAATCAAAAATAAAGTTAAACAAGACAACAATTCTACATTTCCAGCATTGCAACAATAAGAGTAATAATCCTGAAATAATGTTAAATTGAAAAGTGACAGAAACAAATCACTGTGTTAATTTCTTGGGATAGGAATCTGACATATAACTACCATGTAGATCATATATGAAAGAAAATAAGCACAGGATTATATCTGTTAAGAGTACTCTGAAAATATCTGACTAGTGCTCTATAAAATTGGCATATTATGGTATAAATTACCCTCATATACAGTATGGCATAGCACTCTAGGGCAGCACAGTTATTGGTAACCTAAATAGACTGCTAATTTTACAAAAACAATGTATAAGAATTATTTACAGATTTAACAAAAGAACTTCATGTCGAAAAGTCTTTAGGGAAAATAACCTGTTAACTGTAATCTCGCTATATGTATATAGACTAATCCTATTAATTGTAAACAGCAATAAGCATGATAGTAATAATAACTAATACCAAACCTGTGACACACGGGGAAGTTAATTTACATCGAGTCACCATAAACAAAAAAACATCAGAACGTGATCCATTTATCAAAGATGTCATTTTGACAATACCAGAGACTCTAAAAATAAAAAAAGGGGAGACCTTTAAGAGAAATCTAAAGGTATTCTTGACTGACCAATGCCTATACAGGGTGAATGAATTATAGATAATTGTAGAAAAAATGTATAATTTTCCTTTATTGTTGTAAATGTGTACTAAAATTATCTAAGAATAAGTTACTGTATTTTCAAATTTAAAATATTCAGGAATCAACACAGTGAAAACGAGTATAAAATGTATTAAGGTGAAGTTACTGTATATCTACTGATTCTGTTAAACTTTTGCTACTCTTATACTATACTTTATAATTATATTTGAATTATTTAAACTAGTGTTATTAGATTTTGACAATGTCTAAAACTTGTGTAAATGAGCCTATTGACAGCAGTTGTCGTCATCAAGTTTAAAAAATAAGAATAATAGAAGACTAGAAAAAGAACAAATATGCAGATACATATTAAAAATACTAATGTATTAACTGTCCCATGCATATATATTTGGAATGTATTAAAAAAATTATACAAACAAATGAACCAAAAAAGTGTATGGTACATAATTATAATCTATGAAATAATGAACATTTCTTTAGATTCGCACTTAGGGGAACACTAAACCACTGGGATTCAAGAGGCATGTGTAAAGAGTTATACAGCAGACTACCGAAAATAAATAACTAAATAAAGGACATATATCAAACAAAAACAAATTAAGAGCCATAAAAATTATTTAACAGCAAATATATTTTTTAGTTCAGATGAATTCCTAAGAAAATCTTTGTATAAATGTTTTAAAATGTGACAAATCCTTGTACTATGTAAACAAAGGATTAAATAAATGAGAATGCAAATGGGCTAATGCATTTTTAAAATTGAAATATACAAATATTATTAGTTACACAATGAATTTTTATTCACTAAATGTATTTCTATTTATTTATTACGTTCTATAATATGATTTTTGTACATATTTGCTTGCTAATAAAAAACCGCCACGGGTGGCCGAGGTCATTAAGGCACGGACTCGTGAGCGGGAGGTCTGCGGTTCGAATCCCGCCAGGACCGTCCTCCCTGACTGGGGTTTTTTCCAGGTTTTCCTCAGTCTTCATAACTGGCAAATGCCGGGGAGGTACCTAAACTTAGGCCTGGAACGGTTCCTTCCTTAAAAAAAAATATCCTTTCCCAATTTATCATTTCATCTCATGTATCATCAGTGTCCACCGCCTGTGGTGCCTCAGTAGTAAAAACGGGCGTTAAACACTACTCAAAAAAAAAAAAAATTTGCTTGCTAATACATACAATGAAGTAAAAACAGATTAAAATTACATTGTCACAATAACTTGCCTATAAGATACATAATGCATTCCAATAGAGTGTGCAGATGTGCTAATATATCTTTTAAAAATAATGATTTCAAGTTGACTGGCCAGCAGCATGACTTCCATGTTATCTGGTTATTCACCTCTGCCAATTTACTTAGTTTTAAATTTAATTCAAACATTCACTGATAATTGTTTAATACTGTTTCTTGGCCTGAATAAACAAGTTTGTCATTTTGTGTGTTTACATTTCTGATTCATCATGGTACAAACAAAAAAAATGCAAGTACTCATCACTATAAAAGTTTAAACAACCTGTAATATTTCAGTTGAGTAGTTGTATTCACTGATTTCAGAGGTGCATTTGGAGATTCCATTTGGAGATCCAAATTCATCCAGAAACTAAAAGAACTCAACCTAAAAAGTAGCATGATAAAATTGTTTTCCAAATATCTAAAACAATGGTAGACTACAGTACAATGCAACTCCACATTGGACTTCTACAAGGCACATTCATGTGTACTGTATTATTCAATGTTTACATTAATGACCTATTCCTAGAATCTAGAAATTGCAGCAAACATCAGATACTGGAGGATAAAATGAACTAAGCCTTAACTTAATTACATAAGTAAATAGGCTACAGAGATGAATATGGAGATAGATACCAACAAAATAGCATACTAGTTCTTCACACTAATACACAGAAATGAAAACTTTAACCGCCATATTCTGAACAAAGAATTAAGCAAAACAAAACAGACCAAGTACCTAGGATAGATCACAGATAACAAATTCAGCTAAAAATATCACATATGAGTGGCATTCTAAAAGTTCTCAGCCTGACCAAGAAAACACAAGATTTAAGAGGTGTTTTTTTTTTTTTTTTTGTTTTTTTTTAAACATAGTCACTATGTAAATTAATACATTTAGTCCAACGATTTTCTAATTTTGTAATACCTTCAATAAAATAAGATTTGTCCAACTGTGAAAATTAAGTGTCTGTCTGGGCTTCAATCTCATCATTTGATGTGACTATCTACCCAGTCATTTTTTTCAGTTTTGAGAACAAAAATAATTGCAGGAGCAAAATCTGTTAGATATGGAAGCACTTGGAAGTGAAGGTTATGCAGTTTTGCAGCAATAATCCCTGATGTGTTTCAAGGTCCATTGTCATGATGAAAGAATATTTTCTTTTTCGCAAGGTGTGGAGGTTTAGTCTAAATAGCATCTTTAGTTTGTCCAGTAGTGATGGTTCTGCCCTTCTAGAGGCAGTGTATGAACACTACACCATGACAATCCCAGAAAACCATAGCCATGACTTTTCCAGCAAATGAAAACATTTTTGCTTTTTATGCTGCACTTTCACTTGTTGCCACCCACTGTTTGAATTGTTCTTTCACCTCTGGCAAGTAGTGATGAATGCATATACTGTTATGAAACATCGGAGAAACTCATTGGAATTGCATTATAACAAGTCTAAACAGTCTTGCAAAATGTTCATTCAAATGCATTTTGGTCCAACATGGCACCCATCTAGCAGTTTAAGGATGCCCTGAGTGCTCATCTCTTGAATAGCAGCCCACTTTTTAACCATTGAAAACAAATGGGAAGAATACTTTAATATGGAATATAATTCCTTTTGTATTTCTATTGGATTTAAACCCTTCAAAACCAAGTACTTGCACAATTTGTATTTCAGTTTTATCCATTTTACAGAAAATGTTAACACTAGTTGGTTTACATGATCATCTCCAACAAGTGATTATACTTAAGTGTCTGAAACTTAACAGCATGCCAACTAAAGTGTGATACTTAACAACGATCATAGTAATTTGATTATCTTCACGACATCTCTAAGTCAGGTCAAGAATTTTTAGAACATCCCTAGTAAATTGCTTTGCCATTTAAGAAAACTAAAGATTAAACCTATTGAAACGTTTAGCAGGAGGAACATGGGGAAATGCATAGCACTAAAATAATACAAACAGAGCATACATAAAACTTATAATGAAATACAGTGCTGAAGTAATGGCCAACACCACCATTGCAAACATAGAAAAACCTTGTTTTGTCCGATGCCAATATGGAGGATTCTGAAGCTACTACTATATTGTAGCCTCAGGCATTGCTATGCTGTCCCAGTGGAGATGATGATGATGGTGCACCCAGGGGGGGTTTCTATGGATACCTATTCTGTAGGAATGAATGGATGAAATGAATGATGGCATAAATGAGCTTGAAATCCTTTGCACCTTAAAATATTTAGCATTCACTATTTTAGGACAAGGAAGAGCTTTGGGGGGAAAAAAAAAAGAAAAAACTTATCCAAACAGCTTGACATGGCTGAAATGAATCCAGGACCTATGGATTAGTAGTTGCAAAAGCTATCAGTAGACTAAAGTGGAAATCTACATATAAAAGGGTAAACTACTCAAAATAACACTGTAAGACTAATCACAGGAGCAGAGAAATCAACACCAACTTTGGCACTACAACTTTATACACTAACTTGCCTATAAAATTAAAATGAAACAAGTTGCTATTTTTTATATTAAACTAAAGACTTCTATGAACTTAGCATAGGCAAAGCTTCACTTTTAAAACCCAAATGCCTTGAATGAAAAGTAGTCAAGATTTTCTGTGACAGTTACAAATCTTCACCCAAATGGAATCATCAGCAGAACACTCAATAAATGAGAAATTTCCCCAGAATTGCTCAAACAGCCTAGCAGAAATTAGCAATTAGCCCTAGCAATTAGCAGAAAGAGATATCCATCTCAGATGAAAGACTGAGCATTTACATGCTGTAAAGCCGGCTCACTAATGACCAATGGAAGGCCAGACATTGAAGTGTATTCAACACTATTTTCTCACCACATTGCAGTCAGTGAAAACAAAATAAACTTTGATGGAGACATCAAAACCATCTGCACTGCATTGCATCAAATGATTTACAGATCACAAGCATTTAATAAAACAGTAATTTTCTCAGATTCTACATAAGCATTAGAGGCAATAACTACCAAAAAACCTCAATAATCAATGAAATATGACAAATAATCAAAACTCTCCCCAAATTAATAAACAAAACTATCCACTTTAAATGGATAACCTCATATGCCGGTCTAACTGGAAATTAAATATTTTCCCTAGTCAAAAATGAACAAACACCCAACCCACCAAAACATTGATGAACTTACATTAAAAAAAGAATTCACTTAAAAAAAAAAGAACTAAAAAACAATTATCAGAGACTTTTAATAAGTAATAATATGTGTAAAAACATAAAAGACACTTGGTTCAACAATAAAAATAAACCAAGAAAAAATCAACAACAATCTTTTGACTAAATACTGGCCATGATTGCCTCTCAGCTACCTGCACAAGATAAAATATTTATCAAAATAAATAGTGTGTAATATGCAATTAATTAGATACAATTATGAACAAGAACCAAGGACCATTTACTGGAACAAAAAAATTTTAATAATAAGAAGAATTATAATATAACAATGCTAACATAGTTGAACTATATTGGGATGCCAGAAGACAATTGGGATGTCAGAATTAGCCATAGAAACCAACAAATCATTTCATGGACTATATAAATCCTTAAGATATAGCATGCAAATTTTTATGGAAAAAAGAGGAATTTTTGTCACCTAAAAAACTTAAAAACTCTTAGAATGTAATAAAATCATATTTCACCTTTTTAAACTAAACAAAAGGATAATTTTTCAATGCTTAGCATCACATTGTGACTCAATTGAAAACAAGGCCACTGATAATGCTACCAAAAAGAGAAGTAATATTATACAAAAATTAATGACAAACTCAGCAATTCATAATGGAATAGTGCCATGGCCAAATGATTAGACTGCCACCCTGCCACTGAGGTGGCTTGAGTTCAAACCCAGAAACCATAAATGGGATTTGTGACAGATGAAGCAGATTTTCTTCAAGTTTTCTAGTTTCTTCTGCCACTCATTCCATGTTGCTCCATCATCATTTCACCCCCCTTTTCACCATCATTAATCAGCATAATGTAATTTTTTTTATTATTTTTTCATTTAAGGACGCTCTTTAACATCTCAGGTCATCAGTGTCCCATTCAATTCTGGGTGTGAAATGACCAAAAAATTTTGCTCAGAGGCCTCTTCTTTCAGGTTTGAGGTTCTTTTTCATGCCGTAAATGTACGACATGGGACCCACGACTTTACTTCCCTTCGGAAGGAAGCCATGCTTAGGATTTTTGCGCCAGAAAAAATCCATCGATCCTGGCTGGGTTTGACCATAATGTAGTTTGACAATTCATTGGTGCACTTATTACAAATGCACTATGCTCCTGCCTGCTGCAGCCTGTGTGTGGAACTCCAATGCCCTTATTGGCAAGGAGTTGGCATTAGAAAACACACACACCTTTCATGCAATTAAAAGATTGGTGAACTCCAAATTTCAAAATATTACTTTACAAAAAAATAAAAAGATAGAAATTCCTTTGCAGAATTTCTGATTTTAATTTCATTTCTGATTACTCATGGAAAAGTGCAGTTGTAACAATTTAATTTTGGTTCATAATTTCCTGATACAGGATTTTAATAGAATTGAATTAATTTCTACACTCTGTCCATTACATTATCTTAAAAAAGAGATGCAGCAGAACCTTCATATGTCCATCCACTTCTACTAAATCTCCTATTTATTAAAAATATTTGAGAGCAAGAGAGTTAACAACTTTATTGTCAATGCTTGGCATTAGTTTATTGCAACATATCATAGCGTCTCTAAGTAAGAAGTAGTACTATATAGTTTATCAGTGTACAACATCAAATCTACTTATGTATCTCTCTATAGTGCTCAGAAAGTCCTATACAGAGCCCTCGTTTGGATGTGTGACCAGCTTAATAGGAATTTATTTGGCACTGGGAAGCATTCTGTTTGCCACAGAGTCAGATATTCATAGCCCCTTAAATTCAAGCACAATAATTTCTACAGCACACCAAATTCAATTTTTTGGTTATAAAATGACATTTTGTGTATAAAATCGGGTTTTTCTGCACTCTAGTAGCTACTGTTTTGTGTTGCTACATGGCCATATAATAAAACCATGCTTCATCCATAAAAAAAAATGCAGTCAATAGAGCAAACATTAATATTATCCAACACCCAATTGTAGAAATGAACTCTACCCACATTATTGCATGGTTGCAATTCCTGAACTACAGTTATCTTATATGTTTTAATTTTAAAAGTTTAGTGGCATTGCAAACCACGGTTAGCAAACCTCATGATTCCTGTTCACGCTTTCTCAGAGATTTCTTTGGACTTTGTTCCAACTTTTCTTTGATGTCATCAAGTTTTTCCTCTGTAAGAATGGGGCGATTTACTTTCAGTTTCTTACATGAACAGATCCTGTTTCTCTAAGTCTGTCCACAAGATTACAAACTGTTTCTATGTGAGGCACACGAACAGCAGGAAATCTGTCTATAAATCTGTCACACTTCCCTACACGAGTTTGTTGTCACATATAAATCATACATGAAGATTCTATGTGCTAAATTATAAGGACTTTTTGGCATTATAACAGTATTGATAAACTATAACACTGAAACACATGGTTTCACAACATTTAACTCCTATACAACACAGACTTCACATCAGCACATGGAGAAGTGGGAAAGTGGAGGGGGGAACATAACTGGTTAGAAACAGGACAGGAAAATCATTATTAAGCTGGCAACACAGTCAAATGAAGGCTCTATATTTTCCTTATCTTAGTCATAGCCTAATCTTAGAGAAACGAGTGTATTAAGTTTCACAATAGAAGCAACATATTAATTATTAACTAAAATTGTTAATTGGAACATTGCACAGTGAAGCTAATCGTATATTAAGATCATTGTGTGATTGAGTGGAACTAATACTCTTTTGCTCCACTTACAGCATAACAAAGTATCCAGCAGTCAACCTTCTAGCTGACAATGCGAGTGAAGGTTCGTGAAACCAGTTCTACATATTTAAACAAGTAAATGGAGCAAAAGAGTGTTAGTTCAACTTAAATCACACAATAATATTTATACATGTTAATTATTATTTAAATTTATAATTAAAGAGAGCAAAAATAAAAATGTTGCTCTGCTGATTCTAGCTAATATTTTTATCCCAAAAGTATTATTTTCACCTCTAGCCTTGGCATATTCTTAACATTGCTAACATTCAGTTGCCTGTTATCTTAATTTCTAACTCTTTTGAAATTTATGAACTGAATATAGAACCTTATAATGGCTTCAGGGCTTATCATTTTATGTCTATTTGATACAGTTTGTTAAAATAAAGTTTCTATAGATATGCTTTAATAAACACTATAATTCCATTCTACCTGGTAGGTTTATATCCAGTTCTGCTCACTCTGTCTGAAGTTCTGTTCACCGCTAATTTAGTCCTTCTAACAGACACATGTAACCTTAAAAAAACAACAAAATACAATATAACTGCAGCTGTATTATACAAAATTGCTGTCAAACTACAAAGGTTATACTTTGAACCTACATGCCAGATGCTCAAATGTAGAACAATCAATCAGAAAATATGAGGTTTCATAAATAATGAACTCATTTATTTATTGATGGTATTTCTTTTACAGTCCCTCAGTATAGCCTCCCTGCTTCTCAATGACAGAGTCCCAATGTTTGTACTATTCCATTCAAAGCACCACTTTTTTCTTCTATTGAATAGCTTGAGTAATGATAACAGAAAGTTCTTCCAGAGAAGAAAATCAATGTCCACATATGGGCTTTTTCAACTATGGGAATTGTCAAAGCAGGATAGGTAATACTTCCCATCCATATTTGTGCAGCTTAATAGTTAGAACATTCCTGGTGTATGGTCAGAGGTCATGGAGGAAGAGTGGTCCAACCTTGGTCAATTTTTTGCTTTTTTTTGGACAGTTTTTTTTTAATCATTATAATACCCTGCCATGACACTTGTTCCACATGGGACTCTTATCTGTCATAATGATTCCTTGGTGATCAAGAGCAAAGATCATAATTTGCTTTACCTTTGAGTACTTTCAGCAATATTCTTTTTTATGGTTGTAGGGAAGATGAATTGAATTGTGATTTCAACTCCAGCTCAAAGTCTCTAATCCATGTTTTATCAATAGTGCTAATTTGATACAAGAATGTTTGAAGTTCTACATCAAATTTTTGTTTCAGTAAGTTACTGCAAAAGTTATTGCTATTTATATTATTATATTACATTATTAATATTTTATCTGTTTTCATTGGTATGACAATTTTGACTTAAGATTGTATAAAAAAGCATACAACTTTATAAAAATAAATAAAACACCTGAACATAACTGAAATATCCAACTAATTGTAAATGATTGGTTAAAATAAGTAAACCTGGGGTAAAACGTGCCCCCAAGAATTTTGCCTTCAATTCTATACTGTTTTACACCACAGAATGAATTATCATAGAAAAGTACATTAAGTGCATAAAATGCTAAGTTAATGCAATTATTAACATACATTTTGAGTTTATGTAAAATGTGATATTTTCACAAGCCATATGCTAGGCTAAGTTTGAAATCAAAGCTTGGGAAAAATTTGATGTCACAAATTGAACATGAACCAGGATCTATAGCTTTATATGCCAATGTTCTTACCATCTAAACTATTGTACCCTGTTTGATCATAACTGCAAATCTCCCCCATATGAATCTATAGTATAGAGGCCTCTAAGGTTCCACCTATGGTGTCTCGTAGCAAAAATGTGCATTATACCTATTTTAAAAAAACTCTAAGGTTATCTTATTGCATAGACTTTATCTCTAAGAGGTGACTAAAAATCTTTTGAATACTTGTGGCCCAGGGTTTATAGTTAACCACATAATAGCATAATAGCTTAGATGGCAGCTACATCAGCTCAATAAGTCAAAGTTCCCTGTTTCATGTCCTGGCCATGAACTCAAATTTTTTATGTGATTTTAATTCGAAATTTTAGCCAACACGTGACTAATATGGCTAATATAAATTAATCTTAATATTGTAGCTAACCATGAAGCCTGATCCACAAGTACTTGAAAGTTTTAAGTTGCCTCTCCTAGATAAAATATCTGCAATTACATAATCTTAGGGGTATTTAGGGTATATAGATTCTGATGGGGATAGGGTTTTATTTTTTAATGGTGTTTAACGCCCCTTTTTACTAATGAGGCACCACAGGTAGTGAACACTGGTGATACATGAAATGGAATGATATATTGGGAAAGGATTTTTTTTAAGGAAGGAAATGTTCCAGGCCTAAGTTTAGGGTACCTTCCTGGCATTTGCCAGTTATGAGAACTGAGGAAAACCTGGAAAAAACCTCAGTCAGGGAGGACAGTCCTGGAGGGATGAGTCATGAGTCCCTGCCTTAACGACCTCAGCCACCCATGGCAGTGAGGATAGGGTTGCCAGATGTATAATTTTACTGCAACAATTCTGCTTTTTCTAACTCTGTTTCATATACTAAGTTAATTATTAATCTGAATATTAATTAAATTTGGAATCTAACATAGTGAAGCATGCATTAATAATCTCTTCTGAGTCAAATTATTTAACCACAATCTTTTTGGCTTTGCTTACTGAAGATTTACTTAGGACATGTTTTGTGGGCCCTTATCTACATCCTCAATGGTTAAATGATGTTGTATCATTTGTTGAGGTGGGTTGGTAGCTGTCTGGGTTGGCTCAAGGGGTCTTGCAATAAACTTGAATAGCTATGATACTAAATTAATAATTTTGGCATAACATCTTATTAAAAACTAACAAAGGCTCTGAATAAAAATATGTGATTTGCACAAAGGCTTATAAGGGAAACAAAATTATTTTAGATAGAGAGGGTTATTAGTAAAGGATGCAAGAATTATTAAAAAGTCAGGAATTTGTTAAAATATGAACCTATTGAATAAATGCATTAAATCCATTGAAGAAGCCCTGAAAAATAATACCCTGATTCCAAAAACATAAGTATATAAAATTAAGGTTCATAATCCATCTTTAGCCAGGATATTTGGCCTTCTGAAGATCCACAAATCTGTGGAGAAGTATTATGCCAATTATTAATAACTTAAATACCCCAAACTACTGTTTAGCAAATTGGTTATTAAAAACATTTTCATTCACTACCTAAACTTGATAGCTTAATTAAGTAAAAATTGTACTTACGAAGCTGTAGACAATGGAGTGGTAATATATACTACATTAATGTGTTCAGTTGTTAACACTAACTGCACTTTTTTTAAAACTTTGGACTAGTTTCCGGAGAGGTTCCTCCCATCATCTGCTGTTGTTGACTGCATGCAGTTGTTCGAAACGGGGGATGGATGCCCGTTCGCTCCTGTGGTGGTATCTTGTGGTTCTAGTAGAAACATGCTGAGTTCATCCAGCAGTGGAAAATCAAAATTCATTAAGTTGTTCTTATTTTTTAAAATGAAAATTCTCTCCCATGTGGATAGTTCTATTGGGTTGTGAAGTTGTTTCAGTAATTTAATTTCTGGTTTTATTTCATGATTTTTGTTCCAAAAATGAGCTGCTATTGCTGATTTGTCTATCTGTTTCAATCTAATGTTCCTAAAATGTTCTTTTCTTCGAATTTCTAAATTTCTTTTCATTTTTCCAATGTAGCTCTGCTCACAGTCTGCACATTTAATCTCATATATTCCTGATTTTTGCTCTGTAGGGATGGTATCTTTCATTGTGCAATGTACTACATTTTTTATATTATATTTGTTCTCTGGGGCTAACATAATTCCATGTTCTTTGAATATCTTCTTAAATTTGTTGTGGTAAGTTGGGTGGTATGTGAAACTTTTGAATTTATAACTGTCTTCGGTGTTCTTAAGTGTGGAAACTTCTTTATGTGATTTTTGTCTTTTATCTTTATTGATGATTTTTGTTACTGAATCTGTGTTGAAACCGTTGGTTATAGCCATCTTCATTATATGTTGATGTTCCATTTTGTACTCAGTTTCAGTCAATGGGATGTTGATTAGTCTGTGTGCTAAACTGTGAAACACTGCATATTTATGTGGGATGGGGTTATAGCTATAATTTTTTATGTAATTTTCTGTATGTGTTTGTTTCCTGTGAATTCCAAAGCTAAGACTGTTTGCATTTCTTATTATTTTTAAATCAAGGAATGGGAGACATCCATTTCTCTCTTCTTCTATGGTAAACTGTATAGATTTGTGCTGTAAGTTAAGGAGTTTCAATGCATCTATAGAATGTTTTTTTGGTATTATTGCAAATATGTCATCCACATATCTATACCATGTCTTGAAGATCAACGGGAATGCTTTGATGATATGCACTTCGAAGGAACTCATGAAAAGATCCACCAGAAACGGAGACAAAGAGTTTCCCATAGCTAGGCCAGAAACATGTTGTTCAATAAAAAATATTACCAATAAGTTTCTGGCCTAGCTATGGGAAACCACAAGATACCACCACAGCAGCAAATGCGCATCCATCCCCCATTTTGAACAACCGCATTCAATCAACAACAGCCGATGATGGGAGGAACCTCTCCCGAAACTAGTCCAAAGTTTTAAAAAAAGTAAGTGGAGTTAGCGTTAACAACTGAACACATTAATGTAGTATATTGATAGCTTAAGTTTAAAAAAACCCTATGGACCTGATAAACAAAATTAAAGACCAAAAATTATCAGCAAATGACACATTGGTTTCATTTGATACCAACACCTTGATTCCCAGTATATCAGAAAATAAATTATCAGATTTTATAATGAAATGGCTACAATCAGCCAACCAAACAGAAGAACACATCAAAGAATACAATGAAATCACTAAGATGTGCTTAAATCAAAAAAATCTTTAAACACGAAGCAGGGCTAGTAATGGCAAGTCCATTATCACTTTTCCTAGCCAACCTATTTATAAGCTATTTGAAGATGCATATTACCAAGGCTTTCCCTCACAATTTTAATGTTTGGTACAGATAAGTAAATGATGTATTCACCATAATAAACAAAAAAACAGGTGGAACATGCTTTAAAACTCTTAAATCTATAAGACCCTGCAATTAATTTCATCATCAAAACTGAAACAGGAAATATATTGCCATTTTTAAATCTTAAGATAACAAAATGTAATAATAAACTTGAATTTGGCACAGAAAAGATATGCATACAAACAGTTACATCAAAGCCCATAGTTTCAATCCTAGATCACATAAAGAAGCAGCATTCAACAGCATGATATACAGACTAGTAAATATACTACTGAACAAAGAGGAATACAAGAATGAATATCTACATATAATAGAAGCCACTAAATCAAATAGGTTCAGCAAAGAGATGATAAAAAAAAATCAAAAATCAAAAAATAGAAAAGAATGAAACAAGTCACAGCTCTGAGTAATTTAGCAGAGGAAAATGTATGAAAAGTTCACATACTGCCCAGTAGCCAATAAGAAATTTCCAAACATTTTCAAGCAGTGAAATATCATCTTAGCACCTCAAAACTGATTATAGTTTGAAAAATTTATTAAAATTAAACAAAACAGATTCCAGACCACAGAGGAAAAAATCCAGAATTTACCAGATTAATTGTCAGGTTTGTGAAACTATCTATATAAAAAAAACAACAAAGAGAAATATAGGCATAAGATTGAAGGGACATTGGATAAATATCAGTTATAACAAATAGAAAATGAGTGGCGGTATTGCATTTTTGGAATAAAAACATGAGATAGAAAAAAAGCATCAAGCTATTAAAAGCAGTTCAACCATCAAAGGAATTAAACATATGGGAAAAAACATGAGCAAAACTTAATGTATTTTGACATCCCAGAGGCAAACACTCTTTATTCAAGTTTATGCAAAACCAATGGAGTCAACCCAGACCCCTACCAAACCAATTTCAACAAACAGTCCAACAATTGTTTAATAGCTGAAGATCTGGAAGAGGATCCATGAAACAATTCATGAATAAATCTCCAGTAAGTGAAGCAAAAAAGTATATATTTAAATAGTTTGACTCAGAAGAGATTATTAGTACACCAAATGTTCTGTTTTAGGTTAGTTGGACAAGTTATTTAGTTTCAAAATATCCTGCAATTTAGTTATGATCTATAACATTGTTGGAAATCATCTTTGCTTAAATATAGATACATTCCTTGTTATGTGTGAAGCATTTCTGCATCAGTGGTCAGATGACATGAGCACACATGCAAGTGATAGAAAAAGAAAAAAATCAGTTAAATTGCCAATGGTGGGTATATGTTATAGATTTGTTAGATGCAACAAAAATAAAGAATAAATGTTTATTCTGGTTAAGTTCATATTTAGCATTTTTCTCTATAATGATTTTATAGAGATAAATTTGGATATAAAGTAGAGAGATGAAAAAAAATAAAAGATTAATTGAGTTGATAAAGCATAAGTTTTTTTTAAATATTTCAATAATAAAGAATTGTGAAGTGTTTGCAGATAAAAATATGCTCAGAATGGATTGTTTGAGTAATATATATATTTACTCATAGTACCTTATGTGATGTTTACAAGGGCAGATCTGCAAGACCTCGCACAGCAACAAGACCCTGATCCTCGGCTATGGTTTTGGAACATTTTGAGCACTCATTTGAAGAGGTCCAATTGAGTTTCCACTGCGTTCTCCGGATCTAACTCTGTAGGGCTTCTACCTATGGGTAACTCTTAAGGACATTGTATACCATAGAAAACCAGCTACACAGGCAGCACTTCAGGAAGAAATTGAAACAGCATGTGCTGCAATCGCTGAGGACATTTTCACAAACGTTGCTCACTCATAGTTTAATGTATTCAGAAGTGTAGTGATGCTGATGGTGGGCATTTTGAGCAACTGTTGTAACTGTAAAAGTCCAAGATGATTAGTGCTCATCATTTTTTGTTTGTTTGAATTCAGTTTTGTTATGTTAACACAGTTTTTTCTTTGCTTGAAATGTGTATACATTTTTTTGGCACCCTCCCTATAAACAGGTGAGGTATTTATATGTTGTGGCCATTTTACTCCAAAACAAAGGGGAAAATCAAAAAATGCTTCAGACAAAATTTAAAATGCTCTTTGGGGTACATAAGATAGCAACCTTCACTCATCCTTGGCACTATAAATGCCTCTCTGTGTATATAAAATATAAACCACTTTTTAATATTACAGTTGCACTTATTATTAGTATTAATTGTTACATTTTCTTTTTTAAATGTAGGTCAGTATACACAGCCTTTGTTAACTTGTTTGAATATTACTTTTAATACATATTCTATTTTTCATTTCCTGAAATCTAGCAACCTTAAAAGGGGAAGATTTGCCATTGTGATGAGACAGGACATGGCACCTTAAATGATAAGGACATTGGCACAGTAAGTCACAGATCTATGGTTCAAGTCTGGTGGTAACATTGAATTTTTCCTATTCTGACTCTGATTCCATGCATTCTGAATGTCATTTCATACAAAAATTGAACAAATATATACTCATTCAAAGATTTTTGTTATAAAAATAAATAAATTTAATATAATTTGAATATCATGAAAAATTTGAAAGCAATTCATACCTAGTCATGGGTTGAGTCACATTATAAAAGGCATAGGGCTGTCCTGTTTCTAGCATCCAGAAAATAAGCTCTCCATTGTAAGAGCCAGTGGCTATAGTTTGAGGAACTCTGTGAGCTGCAGCAAGAACATCTTCTGTGTGGTGCATCTCCCAGCTTTTTCCTGAAGTGTCTTTTCCAGAATCTGCAAACTCAGTTATATGTCGATTCCAGCCTACTGCTAATATTCTACCTTTCACCCAGGTGAGACTGACTACCTCACTGCAATCAATAAATTAGATATATTAATGTGAGAATAAACAAGATAATGAATTATTTACTATTAATTAATTATTAATAAATAATTAATGACCTACGATTATTATTTAGATCTTTAGATTAACTGAATATTGATGCAGAAGTAGACAGAATAAATGGTAAGAGAAATCAAAGCACTCAGAGTAAATCTATTACATACTGCATGTCTGGCCATTAAATCATATAGGTAGAATGTAAATAACTTGACTGTTCAGACATGGCAAAATACATTATGAATCTAAGAAGTAAAATGAATAAGAGGGATAAATTGATGTAAGTAATTTCGTATGTTCAAGGAAGGGTTATAGGATATGGGAGTTGGCAGTGCAAGTGCTACCAGATCTTAAGAGAACCATATGCTTTTCTGAACTAAGGTGTGAAGTAAATGATATAGTGAGAAGTGGGTAAAATGTTTGACATGACTGATTTTATCAAAGGTTAGCAATTTCAAACCCCAAATTATAAAAACTATTAAAGAACTTTTGATTATACTGTAGAAACAAACTCCCTAATTTACTAAACATAAGAAGGCAGTCTGAAAAGTTCCCTTTGTAGCAATGAAGGAATGAGTTTTAATTTGAACATTTTTTTTCCAAAAAATCTATCTTAAGGCCAATACTTATTCCAGTAATGCTCCAATGCATTTACTTCATCTCTGAAATGGTTTGCTAGATGGTTTGCAAAATTCTCCTCTACAGCTCCAATCACCTGTGATTTGACAAAAAATTGACCAGCAAGAAAGAGTTGAACTCTGGGAATAGATATAAGTCAAAGGGAGTCAACCTGGGGAGTATGGGGGATGCCCCAACAATTTATATTTTAAATCTCTCAATTTTTCCATATTGTGAGCAGGTGTACAGTCAGATCAAAAACATTTTTTTTTCCTTTTGCAAACCAAATCTTTTCTCATTATTAATATTTCCATCTATTTTGTTTAAAAAAATTGGCATAGCACTGTTTGCTTATGATTTTACCCTTCTGAAGATAATCAGTGAGTAAAATTCTTTTAGCATTCCAAAAGAATGATGCCTTAACCTTTCCTGCAGATGCAACCAACTTTGTCATGTTTGGAGCTGAACAACTGGCTTCTGTCTACTGTTTTGACTCCCATTTCAATTCTGGTGTTTGATGGTGGATCCAAGTCTCATACACAACTTTAAACTAATGCACAAAATCAGTACAATTCTGTTAAAATGCTCTAAACCCATTGCAATATTTTCATATGAATGTGTTTTGATCTGCTGGTTTTCAAACTTTTTCATATGCAATTCTTCATGTAAAATAAAGCATACATGCTCCTTTGAAATGCTTATAGCTTAAATAATTTCACACACTTTAATTTGCTGGCCATATAATATCATATCATGTATTTGTTAAATGAATTCTGTTGTTGTTGCAATATTTGGACATCCTTCACATAGGCCATCTTCAAGATTGGTAAGTTCATGTTTAATTGCAAGATTAGGCCATGTTTAATTTCAGAAGGCATTTTCCATTGTTGAAAATAAATGAAAGTTCTACACAAACTCTCACAAATTTGGTATATACTGCTATATTATACTGCTTACCCTTTTATATAGAACATTATCACTGTACTATGCTAAAACTTATCTATTAATGAAATACTCATAACATATCAGCTTTAGAAATCTTAAAGACAGTTGTAAATGTAAAAAACACCTAAAGTTGAGGCCAAGAACTTTTTCAGACCACCCTCCTGCATTAAGAGTGAGATCTAAAGAAAATGCTTTTTTGAACCATAAATACCTATGTGACTATTATACTACTTTGCAACATCAAAAATTTTAAATAAACACACATACTGATGTAATAATTTGACAATATAGACTGTTTGTGGATTGCTTTGGACCTTGATAAAATTTGAAGTTGTACTCCATTAAGATGAGATTTCACATGAACCAGTACAAGTTTATCCATTAGTACTACAAATAATGTGATGTCATATTCTGAAGCTAGAAAACCTCTAGCTGCATAATTATAGGTACAATGATATTTCCCTCCTGCATTTGCATAGAACAAATGAATAGAAACAAACAAACATAATTATTCTTTTTGCAGCAAATCATTACAAGATTAGCTAGTTAGCAAGTAAAGTGAAAGGTGTTGCCCAATGTGCTTGTTTTAAATAGGTTTAAGCTACCATGGAAAACAACTTCAATCTGGGGAATAAATTATATATCCCAGCTGTGCTGGATAATATGAGTTGAATGTATACTACTACTTAATGTAAATAAATATATAAGGTAATCAAAAAGTTCTATTGTTTCAGAATGGACATTTCAAAGCATCCTATTTTGAACAAAACAATACCTTCAATATTAAATATAGCCTTGATTGCTATTTAGGAAGCAGTGGCATAATGAAGAAAGACTGGGTCCCCCTGCAAAGTTTAATTTGGACTCCCTAAAAAAACGATTCATGTCCAGATATATAGGTTCAGAAGCATGTCTTCGTCTCAGGGAAATATCAAATTTGATAGGCTGATAGAACCTTGAAGGAGTGAGAGGTATTAAAATTTGCCTGTGTCACCACCATTCCAAGTCGGTCCTGGTGGTGTAGTGGTAACCATACTTGCCTTCTAAGCCCAAGGTCATGGGTTCAAACCCGGCCAGGATTGATGGATTTTTTCGGATGTAAAAATCCTAAGTATGGCTTCCTTTGGAAGAGAAGTAAAGCAGTGGGTCCCATGTCATACATTTATGGTACAAAAAAGAACCTCAAGTCTGAAACAAGAGGCCTCTGAGCAAAATTTGTCGGCCGTTTCACGCCCGGAATTGAATGGGACGCTGATGACCTGAGATGTTAAAGAGTGTCCTTAAATAAAATGGATAAAAAAAAAACACCATCCCTATTATTATCATCGTCGTCGTCGTCGTCCATCATCATCATCATCATCATCATCATCACCATCACCACCATCATAAGAAATAAAGCAATATTATTTCCTTGATAATAAGCGCTGCACCTTATTACATGGTGCACCGCTTACCTCCAAAACCTAGCACAGGCACAATGTAATATGTAGAATCCTTAAGGGCCATTGGAAGGAGCAAAGACAAGTATTTTTTGAGGCAAAAGTTTCCACTACTTCACTTTGTCAATTCTTCATGTTCATGTTCAATACATAAAGTATGAGTTCACTTAATCAAGCATGTGACATGGTGCTATGTAAATATGTTTTTATTAATTTTAATTTTGAAAAGGATCACTGAGCTGATGCAATAGTTACAGATAGAGACAGAAATAAAATGAAGACAGTGCAAACAACTATATACTTGACGCTAAAATGTAATTTTCAATTAGTAAGAAGTGTGCCAATTCTTGAACAGAGGTTTTTCTTTTATTTCCTTTTTTAATGCATTTTTGAAGACATGTAACTGAAATTAAAACATTCTCTTAAGTCTTCAATGTAACCTAGATAAACTAAAACATGTGTTTGCCAAAAAAGAATGTATAGAAGTATATAATGTATGCAATACACATGAAAAATATAAAACTTTTCTGCAAAAATTTTCTTCTGACTTTGAAGCTTTCCCCCAATTGAAAAGATTGGCCAGCATAAAATCACTGACACTTTAACTTTGTCACCTGAACTAATAAACCTAAAAAGTAAAATGAAAAGTATGCACTAATTCTTCCAAACCACTAAACTGAATACTTACAATAATACCTATAATAGGCATAAAAAAACAATACAGGAAAGCATTCCTTAATTTAAAGTCAGAGCAAATAGGAAAGAAAATAACACTGCCATAAATACTACAAAAACCGTGTGGAATATTATAATCAAAATGCTAAACCCCAAATAAGTGAACACACAAATATAAGTCTGAGTCAAGATGGACTGGCAGTACACAATCCTTCTGATATCATTAAGGTATTTAACACCTTCTTTCTGAATACTAACAATGTCATAATTAGGGAAAAAAACAATAGTAAAACTAAAGATGAAACTGTTATGAATAGCATGTACTTGCATGAGACAAATGCTGATGAAATTCACAAAATAATAAGCAATTTTTAAAATCAACATTCCTCTGGATGGGATGGAGTGTCACCTATAGTATTAAAACACTGCAAACAAATATTGCTGAATATATTGGTATATTTAATATATTACTCAACAGATCAGGGTTTTCCAGAAGTTATAAAAATCAGTGTCGTATGACCAATTCATAAAAAAGGATCAAAAGCAGGTGTTAATAACTACAGACCAATCACTCTAACCTCTGTTTTCAGCAAATTAATTGAGAAAGTACTAATAAATACAATAAATAGTTTTTTAGAATCCAATAACATCCTTAATAATTTTCAACATAGTTTTAGAAATAAATTATCAACCATCACAGCTATAGCAGAATACATGAATTGTTGTAATTGAAAGATATCCATAAAATAGCAACAGGAATTTACTTAGATCTCTCTAAAGCCTTCAACTCTGTATTTCATGTCTGCATCATGTGCAATGTACACAAATAAATTGGGGGAAAACGTGACCTTATATACACCATTAAATCTGACTATAATACAGTGAAATCAGGAGTACCACAGGGGTCAGTGCTGGGAACCATGCTTTTTTTTATTCTATATAAATAATTTACCCCAACCAAAAAACAGCAAGATGATCTCTTATAAATATTGTACTTTCAAAGCTGTTGACAATGGGTGGTAATATGACCTAAACTTAGGTATTCATTTTTTACACTAAACTGACATCAATGTGAGCATTGTGAATAAACTCATGAACATTTTTGGTTCAAGGTTACCAGGTTGCAAGAAAAGGAATGGAGATGGTTCATAGAGCATAGTAGAACATTGGAATTATTTTGAATACTGTACTAAAAGATGAAGAATACCATAATAACTGTTACTAATGAACACAATGAGTGGTTATGATACTGTTGATTAAACTAAACTCCGAAACCCAAACTATTTTTGTACAACAATTTTTTAACCTACAAGTTACGCTTTCCTTGGTGCAGTATAAATGCTGGCATATTTTTTGTTCTAGAATCAAGACTATTTCTTT
Organism: Metallyticus violacea; assembly: GCA_030762175.1. Classification (NCBI taxonomy): domain Eukaryota; kingdom Metazoa; phylum Arthropoda; class Insecta; order Mantodea; family Metallyticidae; genus Metallyticus; species Metallyticus violacea. Next base: position 17,777,183 of record CM060830.1, read on the forward strand.
AATAGTATTAAAATCCCTTATCAGTTTACACAATCTTTATTTGTAATAAATTTTAGGAAATATTATTTAATCAAAAAGAGAGAATGATGTGCTATATTAATAACAAAGCTACTTGCCAGTCCTTTTCAATGCTCATGTTACGCATGCAAATGCCAGTATTGAAGTTCCACATTTTTATTGAGCCATCTCTTGCACCAGTCAGAAGATTATGGTAAATCATATCAAATGTACCTGCAGTGATCTCTACTGGTATGATCTCTCCATACAAAAGGGAAGTGTGAGCATTTTTTATTATGAGCAATTGTTTACCAAGCCATGGATCCCATAGTACAATATGTGAGTCAAGACCAAGGGTAACAATCTAAAATAAGAAAGAAAAAGTACAATTTTAAAAATTAAAAAACCTGTAGGCTAAAGCATGTAATGGATTTTATCACAATTTTGGTTTAAATAATCAAAATTGGAAGCATTGCTAAAACACTTAATTTTATTTGTGGATAAATACTCATGTATGCCAATAAGGGTGATCCATGTTTTTCTGTCAATGACCAAATAAAGAAAACTAGCAAACAAAAAACAATAAAAAAAAGAAATACAGAATGAATGAAAATGAAAAATAAATAAAAATAAACATAAAAATAAAAAAATAGTTATTTAATTTAAAACAAAGTTGAAATCAAATTTAGTTTAAGAACTATTACAGTACAGAAAATTATAAGTTAATAATTAAACCAGTGAATTAATTTTATGCACTTAAACTCTGCTTACCAATAAAACTTCAGAACATGTTTCACAATTCGTTGCCTACATCATCAGCTGTAAATCAACTTCCAGTCCTCCTGCCTTATATATAACCTCTTTGGTATTAGTCCCATTGGCCTCAAAATGTAACTGCAGCTAAAATAATCTACTTAATTCTAGACACAGGCAGAATATCAAATGAGAAAAAAGCAGGTATTAAACAAATGATTGCTCATATTGCATAGGAAAAGCCTAGAGAAGCACAAGAGTTAGACTTAAGGAAGAAACATAAAATATAAACAGACAAAGAAATTGACAGTTGCTTGTTATTTTTAGGAGAATAATCACTATGAAGAAAATAACACTGGTAAATTTAAACATAATTCTGATGCAAAGGGGCAAAGTTCTTAAATGTGTTTTTTAAAAAGAAAGTCATAAAGTTAAAATACTCAAAATGTGAAAATAACTTAGGGATAATAGTGATAAACCCAAAGGTTGTCTATTATTATTATTATCATCATCGTCATCGTTGTTGTTTTTGTGAAATAGCAGTTGCTTTCCCCCTTCTGCTGCTCCATATCTCTAAACTGGTAGCCACAGTTATTCTATTACTTTCTCTGTAAACCATTTGTTAAATTATTGCTGGTACACTCCTAGTTATTACTTGAAAAAAAATCAGCTGCCATTATATTCTAAATCTACTGAAAATATACACTATTATCTTCTTTTCATACAGATGAACTGCATTGTGTGTTATACTGCCAATAGAATGTGGTTCATGTAGAACAAGTTTTGCAGCCAAAGGTAAATTTGAGTACATTTTATATAACACATTCCTCCCTTTTTCTCTATCTGTAACAATTTTGTAACTCATGCTGAGCCAACCAATTGCCACAACCTTAGAACCTCCTCCTTCTCCTCCTTTATGGCATATCAGCCCAAGATCTAGCCACAATCTGTTCCAGTGACCTCTACTTCCTTTACCTGTCTTACAACTTCATTGAGAGGGCAGTATTGCAGAGGGGATTGTTATCAGCATGTGGGGCATCCTACCATTCATGTATCACAGCTTTTGAATTACTGTTTTACATTCTCTGCTTAGGTTATACATGGGATATATAGGTCCAAATTATTGTTCTAATCTCTAATTTAATTTTAAAATGCAAAATATAAACTCTTAACTCTGTTTTGCAGCTTCAGCATATAAACTACAAATCTAAGCTAAGTTGTGTAGACTATTACATACTTTCCCCTAAAGACACCATATAATCATCAAATTACACACTGCCATGGGTGGCCGAGGTCGTTTAGGCGCAGACTCGAGAGCAGGAGGTCTAGGGTTCGAATCCCACCAGGACCATCCTTCCTGACTGGGGTTTTTTTCAGGTTTTCCTCAGTCCTCATAACTGGCAAATGCCGGGGAGGTACCCTAAACTTAGGCAGGGACGTTTCCTTCCTTAAAAAAACATCCTTTCCCAATTTATCATTTCATCTCATGTATCATCAGTGTCCACCATCTGTGGTGCCTCAATAGTAAAAATGGGCATTAAACACTACTCAAAAAAAATAAATCAAACTACACACCAAAGCTTTAAATTAGAATATAAATATTACGAAAAACTAAGGCAAGGTTGTAAAAATTTAGCAAGATTTGAAGTTTTAATTAATTCCCTCAAAATTTACTTAAGAACCATGTATTAAATATCATGGCAATAAGATTAAATTTTACATACACATTTGAAGAGTGGATTGTATAACACCTTGGTAAGAGGCTTGCTATGAGTAAAGCCATCTGTTGCATCTTCATCCACAAGTCTGCTGCATATTACTACTGCAACTTTCATGCTGCAGATAAACCAGTTATGAGTCTGAGGATTGTAGTAAGTAGATAGAGGTGTTCTCTCACCAAGATCATTTGGCAGATGAATGTACGTCTGTAATAATATCAATGGCAAAGAAAAAATCTTATACTTTAAAACCATTCTAAATTGTTGCAAATATTTCAGATATTTTTGTAATGTAATATTCCTACTTTAATTTTTAAGTTTTGATCTAACTGCTACAGCAGATTAATTCACATGTACAACAACAATGTAGTTGCAATAATGTTTAGATCAAATACTTATAAACAGTAACTCTAAGTCTTAATGAATTGAAAACTTGAATGCAGATGTATCAAATCAGATCATAATGCTGTTATTAAATAAATTAAACTATTGAAATTATAGAAAAGTAGAGCAAACAAAAAGAATTTTGCATCAAAGAGATGTTATATGCAGAACATTAAACATCTTGGAGCCATGCAGTTATGCAGTCACCTGCTCTTTAATGTCAGAATCAATCTATTTCGCTCCCTTAAATCCAATCTAAGATTACCAGTGCAAATCTATTCAGTGGACTTAAATCCTATCTTATGCCAATTTTGTAACAGCCTATGGTGAGAAATGCAATCTTTTCAAAGAAGAAATCTCTGGCCTTCCTTCAATTAGACTACTAAAACCCTTAGTTCTGAATTCCTCTTTCTGTACATCTTGTTGATTGTGACAAAATAATTAAAAGTATTTTAAAATAAATTGTCCAACAATCAATCAACCCTCCTGATTATATGTTATACATCAACATAAAGTTTAAAGGTCTTGGACTTTTTAAAGTCAGATGGGAAGCTTATCTACAACAAAACATATGTAACTCTTTCTTTCAATCAGCAAATAGGTTCTAGAAACCTACTAGGTAAAAGCCTGGAGAAGCTAAAGATGAAATCAAAGAACCTTGAAATAGATTATATGATACTCAATGAATAAGAAAACTTTTAAGAAAGAATGGAGATGTTTGGGCTAAACTCCCAATGAAAGGAGTTTGTTGACCTTTACCAAGAATACCTCTGGCAAACTGATAGATTCCATACCATGAAAGCCTCATTTTGAGAAAATGGCAGAAAATTCTGAAAATGACAGTTCATATCGCCATTGGATAAGCACTGCATAACTCCCACTATCACAGAATTTGCTCAATGATCAAGAAGAGCTCTGATCAAATAATTTCCAGGTCATTGAAGAAATTCTGTGTCTGGAAACTAATGAAAGCTCAAGAAGAATCTTTTATGATGCCATTATATCAAACAACAATATTATATAATAGATCCTGCCATTGGATTTGAAAAACATAAGGGCCAAATGGAGGAAGCAAATCAAGAAAAAATTTAATATCTATAACATCATAGAACCACATTTTAAGATAAAATATGAACTTCATAATGTAGAAGTCATTGGTTTCATGGTGAGAGCCCATGATGCTATCCCTCTGCACTTTTCCCCCTTCTGGAAAAGGCTTATTTACAGAAAACAAAGATAAAAAAGTCTTGATAGCTGCTCTATGCAAATCTTTATTTCTATTTTGCCACCATCTGTACAACCAATACGAATTTTTACAGAACAATTTTAAATAAGCTCTTCCTTCCATAATTCAAATTCTTTTTATATGTATTTGTTTTCTGTTTTCTTTGTTAAGCTCTTCGTTCTTTTCTATTTAAAGTTTGTTTCTAAACTTATTCATATGTATTTTGGCAGCCCACATTGCAGGGAACTGATATTGTTTTGTCAATATGACAGTGTTTCGAAAAGTAACAACAAACATTATTTTTTAAAATATATGTCTGAATTAGTAATATAAATAATGTGTCATTTTTCAACATAAGCACCCACCTTTTCAGTATATTTCTCATACTGTTGCACCAACTTTTTATTTCATCAGAAAAAAGGTTTTTAGTTATGTCTTCAACCAAGAATGCACCAGGGGTCCAAAAACATGGGAATCTGAAGGAGAAATTCAGGTCTTTATGTGGGATGCTGTAAGATTTGAAATCTCAATCTTTGAATGAATGTCAAGAGTTGCAGCAGTGATGTGCTGGAATGCATTGTCATGAAGGATAAGAATGCCTCTAGATAAAAGTCTCTGCAATGACTCCTTATTGCTGGCTTCAACTTGTTCTCCAGTATTGCACTGTACATGCACTATTTACTGTATCACCTGTTTCTTGATAGTACTCCAAAATTGTCTCATTCATATCCCAAAAGAAAGTGAAAATGACCAGAGGGTTGAGAGTGAACTTTTCTTGGCCGGAGAAGAAGAGTGGCGCCATTCTGAAGACTGCCTTTTGCTTTTTGACTTATAGTGATGCACCTGGATTTCATCCCCTGTGATGATACGTGCCAAGAGGCCATCCCCTTCCTATAGATGTGGAAGTCTGCACATGCATTATCTTGTATTTATTAGTGAGCATCCTAGGCACCCACCATGCACACAGATTGTAGTTCTTGAGAACTTCCATAACATGGAACGAGCAGATGCGATATTGATATTTAATTCCCTGGCTAAAACTTCTTGAAATATGCAGGTTCTTTTGAATGATGGTGTCAGCATGTCCCACATTCTCACCAGTCTTCAGTAATAGCCAAGCTGGGACATCCAGAGTGTTGCACATCAATGATTGATGTACACCCACTTTTAAATGCATATCTATTCATTCATATACTATTCTCTAGCTGTTTTTTTTTTTTTGATTGATTTATTTATGGACGCTCTTTAACATCTCAGGTCATCAGCGTCCCATTCAACTCAGGGCGTGAAACGGCCCACAAATTTTGCTCAGAGGCCTCCTCACTTTCAAGCTTGAGGTTCTTTTTCGTGCCGTAAATGTACGACACGGGACCCACGACTTCACTTCACTTCCGAAGGAAGCCATATTTAGGATTTTTACGCCCCGGAAAAATCCATCGGTCCTGGCCGGGTTCGAACCCGTGTTCTTGGGTGTAGGAGGCCAGTATGGTAACCACTATATCACCAAGACCGACATTCTCTAGCTAATACAGCTATCTACATACCTTTCCAACATGAATTTCTTAAGGTTTTACACCCTCTGACCATAAAAATCTTATAACTGCACATTGTTTTTTTTTTACGGTGCACAGAGATAAAGGCACCACCATTTTGTTTCAACAGTCTTTCAATTCAGCAGGCCATACCATCTGTTGACAAAAGTCAGCACCTTCTCAAAGCATGTATCTTTCCTTGTTGGAAGTTTGAAATGTCTGGAGTTTCACTTGGTGTAATACAGTGAATTTGCTGTTACTTTTTGAAACACCCTCTTGTAAGGGTATTCCAGCTTTCACGAGAATGGTATTTTGTATTTGAAAATAAAACCATCAGTTCTTGTCTTGTAGTTTTTTTTTTTTTTTTTGATTGATTTATTTATGGACGCTCTTTAACAGCTCAGGTTATCAGCGTCCCATTCAACTCAGGGCATAAAACGGCCGACAAATTTTGCTCAGAGGCCTCTCTTTCAGACTTGAGGTTCTTTTTCGTCCCGTAATGTACGACACGGGACCCACGGCTTTACTTCCCTTCCGAAGGAAGCCATACTTACGATTTTTACGCCCCGAAAAAATCTATCGGTCCTGGCCGGGTTCGAACCTGCGATCTGGGTTGTCTTGTAGTGGGATTATGTGGGCTAAAATGGCAAGTTGGTCCTGTGATGTCTTTAAGGCAGGTATAAATGATAAGATGATTGTGTATTTGAAGATGTTATAAGTGCTGATGATTTGATGTTCAAAAGCAAGGGTAATGATTCAATTCTGATGAAAGAATTATACCAAACATGCCACCCCAGCTTTCCACATCTAAGAAGAGGCATTTGTTGTTTTTTTATGTGGTAATTCTGACAATATTAATACTAATGCTGATGTTTCTGATGATGAAAATATTGACGATAATGATATTATTTAACACTCCATGAAACAGAGAAAAAGGCTTGAACAGTGTGGGTGCTGTGTGATAGAGGCTTCCATGCTAAAAGTACATCACAACTAGTACCAAAATTAACAAATATCCATTTTAATGGCACATATAAATGTAATGAACAATGTAAAGTTGACTGAAATATTTTCTGCATTTTGTAATAATTACATTTGTGTATAATATTTTCTTTTTTTAGTACCATATTATTAGTATTAGACAATGAATTTTTACATTCCACCCATCAACGAACTCAGCAAGTTCCTGTAAATTATACCTAATCTGTCGTCTAACACACTCTTATGCTTCACATACTTTTAAATATGGTGTGACTGGTTTCAAACAGATATCTTCTCCATCTTCAACTGGATCGTCAAGTAGGTTGAAGATGGAGAGGATGTCTTCGCAACCGGTCCCACCATATTTAAAATTAAGTGAAGCATAAGAGTGTGTTAGACGACAGATTAGATATAATTTATATTTATATTTATATTTATATTTATATTTAACAAGTTTCACTGCGTGAGTTTGAATTTTTAAAAAATGTCTTATTTTTCGAAAGTTCTTAAATGAATCAGCAAGTTCCTACTTAAACCATCAGAAACTGCCATAGAACCAAACATCTTGGGATCCAACCACCAAATCAAGCAGTTGGTCAAAAGCAGGAGCAATTGCCCCTGAAACATGTCCTAGTGTTGTATAAGTAAGTGGAGTTAGCATGAACATGTTTATAGGATAAATAATAGTTTTACCGCTAAGAGTTAGTGCACATATCTTAAGTAAATTTTAATATATGTAGAGTTTACTACACAATATAAGACATCACAGCTCATTTGATGACAAGTCTTCACTTTTATTATGTTGGTGAGTACATAACTAGTTAATTTTTTTTTTCTGTACTTTCACATATGTTTACTTTTTTTTTTTAAATTTATTGCTATTATAGGCAAATTTTTACAACTTTTTTATGCCATTTTGTTCAAAAATTAATACCTTACCTTATCATTATGTATATTGTAGTTCTTAATTTTAAAGATTAAATTTATTGAAAGTGCTAAGAAAAATACAAACAATAAGGGATCTCCACCTATCTGACCCAATGCATTTTAGGTGCACCTCCTTGCAATTACATAAATTTTAATACAATGGTGATTTTATACAAACCCTTTTTATTTAACTTCTAAATAATTAAATAAAGTACAAAATTTCCACCTTGATTGCATCAGACCCCGGTCCCCAGTTCATCAGCAGCAGCAGCCTACTGGAATTCCAGGGGATCAGGCTCAAACCCAACCCAGGGGATTAAAATAAAATATTTCAATTGTTGTACCTATACCATGATTTTATCAGCTAAGTACAGTCTCTACAAGCAACTAATTCTTTTATTTCCCAAACATCTACTATAACTGAATTTGAAATTTATAAAGTGCTAAGAAAAATTAAAAAACAAACTACAACAGGGCATCAATCTATCTTAAGATGTGACTCCTTACAATTACAATCATTGAAGCAATAATTCATTTATATTACCATCTTTACCTAAATTCTAGATAGTTAAACAAAGTACAAAATTTCCATATTGATTGCGTCAGTTCCCAGTCCCAGATTCATCAGCATCCTACTGGATTAAAGTAGATATTATATCCAACATAAGTATAAGTATTTTTCTTTTTAAAATATTAACTATCAGTTGAATCAGTTAAAATAACTATTTTAAAGTTAATATATTTTTGTATGCTATAACTCAGTTTGGTATAGTGTATACTCCACATTCAGAAAGTTTAGTGGTGCCATTTCCTGTTCTTGAATTTATATAAAAGCATGGCATTTTATTGCTGTACAAGTAAAGCAGGTCTGTGGCCTCTTCCAGCTGTTCATGGAAAGCCAATCAGATTGGCATATGACAGCAAGAGATTTAGAAATGTAATGACATACTAAATGAAATAAAGACTTGACACCAGCCTAGAGAGACTTGAAAATAAATTTATTACAGAAGATAAAGGTGGCAAGATTATAAGGCAAGCAAGTATTCATTCAAAACTTACATTTTTGGATAGATAGAGTTGAGATATTGCATATGGGCAAGAAAGATGTATGGAAAAAAGAAACAGATGGAAAGAAATAAGTCAGCACAAAAGTGGTGAACAAAGTGAATTTACACCAGTGGCAGGTGGAAGATGTTCAAATTCCATAACAGACTGAGGGACAGAGAGAGGGCAGATTCAACATGAAAAGAAAATGACCCAATGCAATATGTGACGGTATTCTAAAACATGATTGAACCAGTTGTAAGGGAGGATCGAGACATTATGAGCACAGAAATGTCACAAGATACGTCATTGCCAAAGAAGATTGTCTCCCTGAGGAGGGAAGAGAGAGAAGCACTATGCATTCTACCAGAGAAGGAGGTGTGGCGACAGTGCAATACAGTGAGCAGTGCTGAAAAAGAGTGGTTGGGAAACAAGATGGAGGGAATCAATTGGGAAATGAGGAGATCATGGAAGAACAAGCATTCTGTCATCACCACATGGAAGCATTTTGGTGCTACAATACACAAAATACACAAAAATCAACAGAGTATATCCAGCTGAGAAGTGAAAAAGCTTTAGATAAGTTTAGATCCCCTTGAAAAATTAAGATATATTGATGAATTTCAAGATTCCTACTGATGACAGTTTAATTAATTTTGTAACCTCCCACTGAAAGACAGCTGTAACTGTCCAGAAGAAAATTCAGATCACCTGCAACTCTGCAAGCAGCTGAGGATGTGGACAAGGGTTCATGAAATATGTTCTGCCAATAAATGTTGGTAAGTAAGAAACATGAATATATAATTAACTCATCAGCTAAGGTAATTTATTTATAAATTGTATATCCACTGTGGAAGTTCTACAAAATTACATTTACATAATATCACAAAGTAAATTTTATTAGGTTGGTCAGAAAGTCTTTTTCTATAGTCCCTTTATTTGTCTCTAAGTTATAAGGCAATGGATGATTTGTTTACATTTGCTAAAGGAATTATTTTAAACAACACTCTAAGATTACTTTAAGCATATTTATTACATTATATATTCAGTATATATATTCTCCAAATTAAATAAAGAATGTGCAAAAACAAAATAGCAGTTTGCATTCCTCTTATATTCTTATGAAGGAAAGGTATGAGTGCTAAGTCAGCAGCTGAAGAAATATGTGAGGGTGTTTTTTTTTTTTTTTTTTTGAGTAGTGTTTAATGCCCATTTTTGCTACCGAGGCACCACAGGTGGTGGACACTGATGATACATGAAATGAAATTATATATTGTGAAAGGATTTTTTTTTTAAAGGAAGTGTTCCAGGTCTAAGTTTAGGTACCTTCCCGGCATTTGCCAGTTATGAAGACTGAGGAAAACCTGGAAAAAACCCCAGTCAGGGAGGATGGTCCTGGCAGGATTCGAACCCCAGACCACCCACTCACGAGTCTGTGCCTTAACGACCTTGGCCATCCATGGCGGTATGTGAGGGTGTTGTGTATGAGAACAGCATCAAACTAGTTCTGGTGATTCAATGATGGAGATAAGCCATGACCTTCAGCTATAGAATAAAGTTCTGTGAAATGTTCTGAAAGTAGAACCATTTGCAATTACTCTTGAATTGTCAGAAAATTTTGATATTACCAAAACAACAGTAGCATCAGCTTGACATAATATATAAAAGTCAAAGAGTAGATCCATATGAACTTACCAAAGCTTAGGTCAGAGACAAGTTGACATTTGTAAACAACCTCTTAAAAATTCCTGATGATCGATTCTGGAAACACATCATGACATATGATGAAAAATTATTTTTATTTCATAATTCTGAGAGAAGAAAGTGATGGGTATCCTGTAGGAAAGAACTCAGTCAATGGTTTATTAAGGTCATTTTGAGTAAAAGGTGACGATTTGCATTTAGTGGAATTTCGAAGGTGTTGTCCAGTTTGAGCTAGCTCCAAAATGTTATTGAGTTGATGCTGAGTTGTACTGTCAGCAACTGTACAAGTTTATGAGTTTTATGACTATGCTACCTGCTATGTTTTAATAAATAGAATGCATTTAATATGTAAAAATACAATGCTCCTGCCCAGTGATCAAAACTGATTCAACGAAAAATCCAGGAATTAAAAGGAATAGTCTCATCCAGCAGACAATCCAGATGTTTAGTCTTCAAACTATGGTAAGTTCTGGTTCATGGCAACATTTCTTTGATTAGGTTGTTCAACAATCTTAAAGATGTCAAAAACACATGTTCTAAGTTTCTTCCCTCTAAATCCAATGATTGGAATTGCCAAAAAATTAAAACGCTGGCAGAGAGACAGATAAGAGTTCTCAAATATAATGGCCTATATTTTGAATTTTTTTTTGTTTGCTATTATTTTAGTTAGGGCACCAGTAAAAGGAAAAACATTTCTGCCCAACATTATCATTTACACATTACAAAATGAAAATGCAATACCAATTACCTGGATGCATACTTGGTTGGGCACATCCCAAACCTTGATACATTTGTCTTTTGAAAGGGAATAAACTTTTTCTCCAGAATTTTGCAGAATAACACTGCAGATGGGTGCATGATGGCCTTGGAAAACCACACTAGCTTTTCTTGGTACAAATGTATTCCAAACACGAACCACACAATCAGGACCTCCTGTTACTATTGTGTGTGTCTCTATATAGATAAAAAGTACATATGATTATGTTTAACATCAGAGAAATATTTCAAAATAAATTAACAAAATATGAAATAATAGTGTTAATATACCTATAAAACATCATAAATAGAATTTTTAAAGCTTTATTATTGAATTTAATTTATTGATGAGCTAAAAAATATTATAAAATGGCAACCACCTAATTCTGGCCCTTGCCAATTTGTAGGTGTTGCTCATTACAAATTCTTATATAAACAATATATTGTAACTCCATTGTCAACAGCTTCGTAAGTACACTTATTTGAATATATTGTAATTTAATCAAACTTTTATTTCAAACATATGACTTTCTCCTCACCTGTCCCCAGCTCATCAGTAGTCTACTACTACAATATCCAGGAGGCATGTATTTCACCCTCTCTTATTATAACACACACAAAAAAAAAATGTTTACTTAATATTAACTTTAACCCTTCAAATACACAAGGAGCATTCTAAAAGTTCTTGGCTTAACCAAGAAAATACAAGATTTAACAGAAATGTTTTTTTTATTGTTCAATATAATCACCTTATAAATAAATAAATTTAGTCAAATGACTTTCCAATTTTTTAATAGTTTCAATAAAATAAGATTTGTTTAACTGTGAAAAATAAGCAACTGTCTCTGCTTCAACCTCATAATTTGATGTGAATCTTCAATCAGCTACTTCTTCAGGCTTGGGAAAAAAAAGTAATCACTGAAAACCAAATTTGGTCAATGTGGCAGGTGTAGAAGCACTTGGAGGTGAAGGTTATGCAGTTTTGCAGCAACAATTCCAGACGTGTGTGAAGGTGTATTATCTAGATGAAAGAATACTTTCCTTTTTGCAAGGTGTGGTAGTTTAGCCTGAATAGCATCCTTCAGTTGGTTCAGTTGTGAAACATAATACTCCCCAGTGATGGTTCTGCCCTTCTGGGGGTTGTCTATGAGCATCACACCATGAGAATCCCAGAAACCTAGAGCCATGACTTTTTCTGCAGATGGAAATGATTTTGCTTTCTTTGGTGCACTTTCACCTGTTGCCACTCTTTTGTCTCTGGCATGTAGCAATGAATCCATGTTTCATTTACTGTTATGAAACATCGGAGAAACTGACTGGAATTGCATTTAAACAAGTTTAAACATTCTTGCAAAATGTTCATTCAAACAAGTTTTAGGTCCGTTGATAACAAACATGATATTAATTGAGCAGAAAGGTTTCTCATACCAAAAACTTCAAGTAAAACGTAGTGGAGACTGCTCATGAGGTCTTTGCAATGTCAGTTTTCTCACATACCTTATGGCAATAATTGAGTACAGCATTATGAATTTTTGTCACAATTTCTCAGTTAGAGCAGTTTTGGGATGCCCTTACCACTCATTATCTTGAATGAATGTACGATCATGCTTAAATTCAGCAGCCCATTTTTTAACTGTTTAAAATGAAGGGGAAAAATCCTTTAATGTGGAATCTAATTCCTTTGTATTTCTGTTGGGGTTAAACCTTCAAATCCAAGTACTTTATGACAGTACATATTTCAGTTGTATCAATTTTATAGGACAATATAAATATTCATTTACTGTATTTATAATATACAAGAATGTGCATCTATTTAGTACTAAATGTATGAATAAAAATGCATAAAACTTAACGATTTTAATATCAATAATTATTAACCCAACTTCAATAAAAATGCATAAAACTTAATGATTTTAATATCAATAATCATTAACCCACCTTCTGCAAAACAGAAACAGGAAATGCCCTTTGCTACATTATAGCTGTACATGTGCTTTGTACCAAGTGTATCAGAGAGAACAAGAGAATTTTCTGGGCAGAGAGAGCAGGAAAGAAATGCATTAAGTGATGCATAATATGCAACCTGTTGAACCCAATCTGTATGAATGCTGTCAAACTCATTCAGCTTAAAACTTGGTACTTCTCCCTGCAACAATGGACAATGCATAGTGCTTGTTCATTTCAATGTAGGTGAAACAAATACCTGAATCAAGAAATGGATCCAATGCATGTTATTTCTGCATTTATGAGCATCATTTCATAAATAGCGCACACACATTTTTTTACTTATATTTATATTTTTTTGACAGTATCTCAATACAGTCCTTTAGAGAGTATCCCTTCTTCTGAATGATCAAGTTCCAACCTTTGAAAAGTTGCACCATTTCATTCAAAGAACCACTTCTGTTCACTGTTGAATGGTTTGGTAGCAGCTGCAGAAAGCTCTTCCAGAGAATTTATTATTTGTTTTATTTACAGATGCTCTTTAACATCTCAGGTCATCAGCATCCCATTCAAACCTGGTTGTAAAACTGCCAACAAATTTTGCTCAGAGGCCTCTTTTTTCAGGCATGAGGTTCTTTATCGTGCCATAAATGTATGACACGGGAGCCACGGCTTTACTACTGCCCAAACTAATATGGGGGTAAAGATGCCATCAAAATTACTTCTTCTATGATTTTATATTACTGTTAGTATTTTGTGAGCAAATTTTAATTGTATCACATTTGGCCCAAGTTGCAAATGTACTTCTATAAAAATAAAATAAAAGCACAATAGATTAGCATCATTAAATTCCTTTATTATCTTTATTCTAATTTTTATTTATGATTAATTGATTCTTGCTCACAGATTTGTGGGAAAACATGGTTGACAATTCCGAGAGGATAAATACAGTAAAAAGATTGTGGTAAAAAATTACAGTAAATTTACAATGATGTACAACTGTGATTAGTTAAATTCAAAATTTTGTTACATTTCAATGGTAAATTTGTTTTGTTGATTTGATTTATTTTGGACGCTCTTTAACAACTCACGTCATCAGCGTACCATTCAATTCAGGAGTGAAACCGCCGACAAATTTTGCTCAGAGGCCTCTTCTTTCAGGCTTGAGGTTCTTTTTCATGCCGTAAATGTATAACATGGGACCCACGGCTTTAATTCCCTTCCAAAGGAAGCCATACTTTGGATTTGTATGCCTGAAAAATCCATCGATCTAGCCGGTAATTTCATTGGTAGAAAATACAATAATGTCACATAATTGAAATAATAAAAATTATACCTATATCTACAATGGGATTCAGTGCCATGGCAACTGCCACAGGTGGCCATAATTTCCAACCCTATTCATGCTCCTGCTCATGAATTAGAGGATAAGGAAATTAAAATACCTCAAGTCTTTAAGGTGCTGACTTGTGAGTGAGAGATTTGTGGTTCAATTCCTACCAGGACCATCCTCCCTGGTGAGGTTTTTTCCAGGTTTTCCTTCTCATGAATACCAAATGCTGGGGAGGTACCCTAAAACTTAACCCTGGAATGTTTACTTCTTTAAAAAAAAAATATTCCTTTCCCAGTTTATCATTTCATCTCATGTATCACCGTGTCCAGTACCTATGATGCCTCAGCAGTAAAAACAGGTGTTTAAATACTATTAAAAAAAAGTGCCATGGAAAAGTTTTTTTAATACTCATCACAACATGGATACTAAAAATATTTATAATAAAAGGAAAGTATTACATGCTGAAGTTGCATTCCCAAACAATTAATTGGTAGCTAATTCTATAGCTGAATGCTTTCCAATCTCTGTGAGTAAATAAAGGACAGAAAAATGAACTTTCATACCTGGCGTATCTGCTTATATTGATATTGGTTAAATCTCATTCCCATTATATCACAAAATGGGCCTTTTCCTACAGTTTGAAATGATAATATTTTAATGTTTCCTCCAGCATCACCAACAATAAGTCTTGAGTACTCTCTTGCATTTTGAGGAAAACTGTATGCTAAAGTGACAGGAGTATGTTCAAGACTGGTAATCTGAAATTTAAGCATATAAATTGCTGCTATTATTCTATCTCTACATAAACAAATAATAATTTAGGGAATTCCTTTCTTTTATTGTTTTTGCTTTCTCTTTCCCTCTCTCTCTCTCCCCTATATACACCAATAAAAAATAATGTAATTCATAAAGAACAATATAGCAAAAATAACAAGAAATACAGAAGGAAAAATAAATAAAATACTGAAACAATCACATAAATAATGCAATATTTCTAACCACATATGTTCTTCTTCAAAGGCAGGGAGTAAGTGAAAATAAATATTGAATTTCAAAGATAACGTAATATGTAGGAACAAATTAAACATGCCACAAAAGAAAAGGGTGATGGGGGAAAACTAAAAAAGAGTATTATACTAGTTTTAAAAAGCGGGGGAAAAAATGTGTACATATAATAACAATAACAGCAACAATATAAAAAGGAAATATTAATTTGTAAGATTTAACCCCTGTGGTATATAAAAAAAATTGCTGCTATTTCTCTATTTTTCAAGTAACTTTCAGGGACATGCATCAATAAGTTAAATTAAAGACATAATCCAAATCCTTACACTGGAAGAAGGTATGTCGAGCAAACAGAAAAGAAAAATTTGTAACTGTTTCATTGCTTTATCAATATCTGCTTCTCTAGTTTTTGTTATTTTAGCTTCATTGTTTCCTATGAGTTACTTTATTTTAAATTTTTATTTTTGTGTGTGTGTGTGTGTGTGTGTGTGTGTGTGTGTGTGTGTGTGCACGCGTGCATGTTGAACATCTCAGTCAGTGTTTAAAGGTATTTCCAAGACCATATGAAATGAGATACTTGAATGAACACTACAAGTGTATCATGAGCAAAAAAATAAAAAATTGTGGACTACATAGTAATAATTGTTGATAAAACCACTGACGTTTCTTGTGAATTTCAACTGTTTATTTTGTTCTGATATATTATTGACAGAAAGCCATTGGAAAGATATTCAAATTTTGTTAATCCATAAGGTCAAAATGCCAAAGCCAAAAATATGTCTCAAAGCTTTCTTTTGCCACTTAAAAACTGCATTAGCATTATAAAAATTATACCACAGCAGAGTTCATATAATAAATTGGAGTAAAAAGAGCTGACTAATATACTGACAATTGCTTGTAAATAATGTAATGTTTTAGCCCACAAAGTAATAATGTTATTTGGGATAATTTTTAACTAATTATTGGGTGTAAATTTTTCAATTTAATTTATCACCAAAATGAAAATCCAATAATTTAATTGCTTTTGCATAAACTGCTGAGTTAGCACTACTATTTAAAATAAAAGGTGGGAGTGTAAATTATGGTAACTCTTTTTTATCTAAAAGATAAATAATTTGACCACAATTTGATCACACATCCCAAACTCCTGGTAATGATGTCACTAAATGGCAGTGTGATGTACAGTTATTGCACAAAGAGTATGTGAGCTTCAGTGATAGATCAACCATGGGGCAGGATGGAAATTACTAGTAGAACAGCATTCTTGTGTGAAAATAGATATTCTGTAAAAGAGAACTGCCACTGGGAACAGGTGGAAACTGCATAGAAGAATGCCCTTGTATATTGATTGGATTGTTTGAAGTGGAGGAGAATATTTCAGTCATGGCTGACTGTTTGACTACATTTCCAATAAGGGTATATTGAGGAGGAAGGGAGATGCTGAGTGGTCAGTCCTTGAGCAGTGATTGTGCAGACATATTTGAGATTCCTAACTTGTTTCCAGATAGAACATGATGATGCCAATGGAGTTTCTCCCACCCCAAGAAATTTTAACCTTTCAGAAGGTCTGCTTCCATACAAGATGCCAGCGCAGAAACCTTTACAAAGTGCAAGCCACCATGATGATGGTGACGATGATGATGATGATGATGATGATGATGATGATGATGATGATGATGATGATGATGATGATGATGATGATGATGATGATGATGATGATGATGATGTTGGTGGTGGTGGTGGTGGTGGTGGTGGTGGTGGTGGTGGTGATGGTCATGGTCATGGTGGTGGTGGTGGTGGTGGTGTTGTTATTGTTGTTATTTTTTGGTTTATTTAAGGATGCTTTTTATCATGCCTAATCATTAGCACCCCATTAAATTCAGGGCATGAAATAGCTGATAAATTTTTCACACAAATTTCTTCTTTCAGGCTTAAGTTTCTTTTATGTGCCATAAATCCAAGACACAGGACCCATGGCTTTATTTCCCTTCTGAAGGAAGTCATATTAAGTGCTAGCCCATCTCACTTTGTTACTTTTGACCCTATACCAGAACCAATGGAATGAAATGATAAGAAATGGGAAATCAAAATATTCATGGAAAATAAAGATTTATCCCCGCATTTGTTTTAGCAATCAGAGGAAACCATGAAAACACTCAAGGTCAGGCCGACCTCAAGGGATTTGAGTCCAGGATTTATCAAATGCAAGTCAATAGTTAGCACCTGAACCACCCCACTTGGTTCTTTCATACAAATGGGCTGCAGCATTTTAGGGCAGAATCAATTTGACTATCAATCTTAAATGTTTAAGAAAACCTGTGAGTGTGTAACATGTGTCACGTGCATTAACCACAAGCTGTATGGATACTGCTTAAGTTGCAAGGAAAACCAACATTGCAAAGTGAACAGCTCACATAATTCTTCAAGAAGATCTTAAATTGCAGAAAGTTGCAGCAAGGTTAGTGCCACATGCACTCACTTAAGTTTAAAAGTGAACTCAATATGCAATATGCTGGAACCATCTGACACACAATGCAGGAAATGGGGCATATGAGTAGTATTTTGAGGCAGGCAAAAATGTATGCATCTGTTTTGTGCTTGTAATGCCAATCAGCCTTGTGATAAAAACACATGCATGGTATTGTTCATTACAAATTTTTCACACTTTCCATCTGGGGCGCATGACCCACATTGTTCATACTATACAGAACTTCCTTCCATTTGAATATTTAAAAGTTCTGTGTTGTCTAGCATTATCGAGAAAAAAATTAGTTGGCATGACTTGTGCTCCAACCTTCTTAGATGGTTTCTGTTTTATCATAATTAAACTATTTAATTTTAACTATGTGTTAGCTTGATTTAAGATCTGATGATTGTCAAGTATTGTGTCATCAGTGTACAAGACAGGTTTACAAGGCTTATAGATGCTGAAGGACCTGTGAATATGGTATACTTATTGGTATTAAATACCAAGGCTGCTGATGGCTTTTGACCTAAAATATAGAGGTATAAAATAATCTTAGGTTCACCTGCACAATCCTTTATCAGTCCTAGTAAAATGAAAAGCTATAGCCTAATTTGTTGCTACAGCCTAATTTCAGATTGCAGAGAGCACTAACAAAAATCCTAGTGATAAACTGAATATAAATTTCTGAAAAGAGAAATCAATGATAATATTAAATATAAATCCATTAAATACATCCTTCAATATAAAATGCTAACATCAGTGACTCAGCTAGATGGCTGTGCTAAATCATGTGGGTATTCTATCACTTAACAATCAAATAATCTGTCTCATTCTCAGGAAAGATTCTGAACCTAATTTCCAATTTAAAAGCTAACCTCTAATTTAGATATACAGGACATTAATTATACTCACAATGATGCGAAGATTAAATTTTCCGGCAGTGGCATCATAAAACCGAAGATCTCTTTCAGAGGAACTGGTACAAACAGCACTAACATCTGGTAGGCAGATTAGATCAGTAATCCAGGTTGAGCTTACATGCAGGAAAGCTAAAGAAAGTATGTCCATCATATTAATTTCTGAAATATTTTCCTGCTTACTTGTCATCCTCATACATATCATTTCCAGTCACATTCTAGGTTAAGGTCAAATGATCTTTGCTAAAACATATTATACAATTTAAAATTAATTTTGCATTGGAACTAACAGTGTTGGAACAGTGAAGCAACTAATATATTCTTAATTAGCTAGTAAGTTGATCTGATACTCTTATGCTCCACTCACCAGTGAATTATACAAAACATAAATCTTGTACTTACAAAGCTGTTGACAATGGAGTGGCAATATAACTTCAACTTATATATTCACTTTTTTACACATTCACACTGAAGTAAGCAACTGAAGATGGGAGAGATTCTCCCGAAACGTGTCTTACTTTTGGGTTAGTGAATGGAGTAAAGTGTAAAAAACTGAATATATAAGTTGAAGTTATACAAAACATGTTTCACAGGCCTTTGCCCGCATTATCAGCTGTGAATCAACTGCCGGATTTGTTGATAGTTTAATAGACTTAGTGTAGCTTTCATGGACATTTTATGAACTTTTGGATTAATTTGTCTTCTATTGGGATCTCGAAGTTCATAATGTTATCTTAATATTTACTTATAACTTTTTTTTCCCCATATTCCCAACTATCTATGAATTTCAATAATTTGATTTCCATTTCTATATCATGTTTATCTCTCCAAAGGTGATAGGCAAAGCTGATTTATCTTCTGATTGTACCTGACCTGTATATTAGCAAAACTAAAAGAAGCATTGGAATTAGGATCAAAGAACACTGGAGAAACATCTGGTACAATCAGATAGATAAATTAGAGGCCGCACATCACCTTTGGAGAGATAAACATGATATAGAAATGGAAATAAAATTATTGAAATTCATAGATACACCTTTGGAGCTAGGAATGTAGGAAAAAAAATTGATAAAAAAACATGAAAATAAGATTATGAACTTCGAGATCCCAACAGAAGACAAATTAATCCAAAAATTCATAAGATGTCCATAAGAGCTACACCAAGTTCAACCAGCCATGAACAAATCCAGCAGTGGATTCACAGCTGATGAGAAACATGTTCTGTACAATTCAATGGTATATGGAGCATAAGAGTATCAGATCCACTCACCAGCTAATTGTGTGTTTTTCTTTAAATCTCTAGGCAACATGATATTTGTTTATATTTATATTTGATTCCATTTTAAGTATATATTATATGTTTCATGCATTATAAATATATTTACAATTGCACAATAGATTTACAACTTTAATATGATAGGTAATGTACAAAAGAAAAAGTTCCCTTTTAGAGCTACTAGTAGTGGATGCAGAAATATAAGGTCATTAAAATATATGACTGCCATATATGCAGAGGAATATTCAAGGAATGTACTACACTGGTAAGTGTTTCCTTTTGCATTTTTCACTACTCCCTTTGGCACTGAAGTCATCTATAATATTAGCGTCACCCAAGAACACATGCCTTATGCCACATTAGATGGAGATGCATGCACAGTGCATACTAGTCATAATAGAGTTGTGCTGGTCCTGACAGGGATGCTTAAAATGGGTGGTGAATAATTTTGAAATCACAGGTACAGTGTTGGACAAAGTTCATTCCTAAAGATAACAGTTTTAACAAATAAAAAATTAGATGAAATAGAAGCCAGTATTCAGCTACACTTGCACAACAATTTTTTTCCATCTTATGCAAGAAGAAATACACCAAAGTTACTAAACTTAAAAGCATACAAGTGCACACATGTTCATGCTTTGCAAGAAGTTGATTCACTCAAAGAGTGATTTATTGCAATTGGTTTCTGAATACATTTAGAGTAGTGATATTGATCCAAGCTCCTTTTCTTCTCTTCCACAAATTGTGGTTTTATCTAAATGGGCATGTGAATACACAAAATAGACAATACTGGTCTTCAGAAAACCAGTAATTTTGCATTAAACCCTCCACTATGACTGGAAAGTTGATGTTTTGTGTATTAAGTGTAAGAACAATAATAGGTTCAATATATTTTAAAGAGATAATAAATGTGCATTGGTATCAAACACTAATCATAAAGCCATTTCTTCAGCATTTCTCCTCAACCAATTCACTTAATCTCTTTAAATAGTATGCTGATGACCTGAGATGTTAAAAAGCGTCCGTAAATAAACTAATCTTTAAATAGTAGAACCTTTATTAGTAAAAGAAATGCACGATTACCTTGGGCATATGAATAATCAGTAAATAGAATGAGAGAAGTCCTGTAGTTTTGAATAATCCTAGTGAATGAATTTGTATTGATCTGGTAAGACAATTCTAGGAAATTTATGATGGGGATAACTTCTCTATTGGTGGAGATAACTTCTCAGCTGCATAAATGTAACAAACAATTGCAAGCAAGAAAGATGAGAGAGGGACAGCTATGCAATAAACCATCCCAACAATGTGTTCATTATGAAAGTAAGAGAAATACTAATCTGATTCCCCTATAAATGCATAAACAGAAAATGAACTTGACCAGAAACCACTGCACATATTTTGCTCATTTGCCACCAGGACTATTCAAAACTACTTTACTTTGTCTTGATCAACATTCCTATGATGTCCTGAAAAATAAATGTTCTGCTGTTATTTGAATCCTTCTGGAATAGCTTGTTTTAAATATGCTCCGTAGAAAAGGAATGTTCTTTTTCCATGATGAATAATGCTCTCTCTAACAAGCTGCTGACTATGACAGTTGATAAATTAAAAAAACATCTTGTTGTTGCTTGTATCCAAGAAAAGTAAATACTTTAATTATGTGATAAGGAAATTATCAAGTATCTTAAATACCTATTTTCATTAATAATGAGTGATATTAGTCTAAGTTTTCACTTTTAATATATGCATATTTTAATAATATTATTGCCTATTTTCAGTAATGTAAGTGCCATTTTGCCTGTCTATTTTAACCAAAATAAATGTCTGAGCTTATAGGCTCTATTAAATCACTCTGTATATGACAGAATTTTAAGGATGATGACGAATACAAGCATGGTGCTTTACTGTTCTGGTGATCTGATTGCTAGACATATACATATAGCTTTAATTTTAAATATATTTAGAAATAAACACAGTGAAAAACAGTATTAGACATCCAATAGATTAAATATTTTAAAATGCTAATAACATTTTAAAATATTTTATCTAATATACATATGGTTTTGAAGGTAACCTCATTCAGCATGCATTCATTAATGTTGTGAAAGAGGCTCATTTAAACCTTAATAGAAACAGTAGCTGCATTTGGTTTTTTCCTTTCTTTTACTGTGTTCAATATGCACAGCACAGATCACATAATAAGTGTCTATGCAATACTCGAGTTCCTTCCATACTCATAGAGGCTGCAGTTGAGATTCATGTGCTGAACCCAAATCATGACCACAAATTTTTTCTATCTGATTTATTTGTCAAAAGTAAATGTAAAAGTTGTCAAAAATATACTTGTAATATTCTTTGATATTTATTTTCTTATGCACTGCTTACAGAACTTTCCTCCTTAAGATTTTTGGCAAATTTCCAGTTATGAGATAATAGCTGCATCCTAATGGCTCATTAGAATCATGCGTTTTGCTGTGGTCACAGAGTATTTTTGGGCCTTTAAGTTACATAATGAGCTGAGCTCCATCACTGCACTGTTCCATAAGAATGCATGCAATATTATTGTTTGATCAGATATACTGTTTGTACTAACACTGAAAATAGCAAAACAAGTGATGTATGGAATCCCCATCTATCATTGTTTTCTGGTAAGTCACAAGTGAGAAAGAGTGGTTTCCTTTCCAGTGGTATTTAGCCGAGCTGTTTTTTCATGGAGAGTAAGAAATATGGTGAATTAATAACTTATGTGGTGAAATGGAGGGACAATAAAGATGCTCATTTTCTTTTCTCCAAACATAAAACAGATGTTTTATCACATGGAAACACTCCAAAGGAAGAAAAGACAAATATTTTGGAAAAAGACAATAAAGCTCTCAAGTCAGAAAAGGATGCATGGAGTTAACAAGGTGCTGCCTCCTTTCATGCATCAGACTGGTAAGGGGTACAGAAATATATTTATCTATCTTTTAGATATGTGCATGTATGGTGCTTACATTGCTATTTACAAATTCATAGGGAGGGGTAAACTACTCTGACTTCAATGTAGAGAGTGCTCAAAGCCACTTAAATTCATATAAATGCCTGAGTTGAGTACTATATTTGAGATTGACTGCAGTTATTTAAATCTGATTTCTGAGAGCTGGAAATGTATTTAAATGTGACACAAACAGGTTAACAATATTTTAGGTGGAATCAAATATGTTTGTGCTTACGGCTTTTAGAGTATACTGTTCGCTCATATTCAGCATCAATGGACCAATAGTTAATTACACCATCATGACTCACTGTCAGATATTTTCCATGGAGGTAGCTTATTTCTCGAGTCTGAAAAAGAATAAGAGGGGGGGAATTAAGCACACAATACTATTTTTTCCTTATAATAACAGATATAAATATGAGATTGCTATAGGATATATATTTAAGCACATAATGTGCACAGAGTAGCTAATAGCATGCTTAACTCTTTCTGATTTATGAACTAAATTTTTAAGTAAAAACACTTATGAAATAATTATATTGTGATGAGTTTAATGTATGAATACCTAATCCTGTAAAATAAATTACATTACCAATAAGAATTAATATTACTAATATTCTCATATAAGACCAACTTGGTTTCAGGAAAGAAATATCAACAGATAATGCAACTTTTAAACTTACAAATGAAGTTCTGATAGCATTAAATAATAAAATGCATGTTAGTGGATATTTTGTGACTTAGCCAAAGCTTTTTATTGCATTAATCATGAAATTATATTAGAAAATAAATCTTCTATGAAATAAAAAATGATAATCTTAAATAGTTCATTGCATACCTGAATATTACAAAACAAAGAGTTCAAATAAAAATAATTGTAACATTTTAGTTTGGGGGATTATTAAACAAGAAATCTCACAAGAATCCATCTTGAGACTCTTTTCAGATTACAAGAATTATTTGTTATTAGCATTAATAAACTTAGTTGCCACTGTTCTCTTTGCTGACGACATTAGTGTGGTAGTTCCCACCAAAAACATTAA
Organism: Metallyticus violacea; assembly: GCA_030762175.1. Taxonomy (NCBI): domain Eukaryota; kingdom Metazoa; phylum Arthropoda; class Insecta; order Mantodea; family Metallyticidae; genus Metallyticus; species Metallyticus violacea. The sequence goes on from CM060830.1 coordinate 17,801,169, forward strand.
TCTAACACCAAAATTGAATTACATGCTCAAATATATGTGAGATTGGTTTAAAGGAAACAAATTATCATAAACCAAATGAAAATGGATAAACCAAATTTTGTAAAATTTATAACATATAACTAGACAGATTTCAGTTTACATGCAGGAATCAATAATCAACTATTAGAGCATATACAGAAATCAAGTTTCTGGATTTTCAAGTTGTTCAACAGTCATTTAACAGTTAATGATGTGGACAATAGTTCCACAAAACATATGTCCTGAGTAAATATCATTTAAATGAATCCATAAAGAGTGCTTTAAACATCTGACTCAGTACAGATTATTTACTGTCCATGCTCTTTTAAAATTCTTTCAAACTATAATGATAATTTTAGATCAACTAAATGGGAAAAACATTGTGTTTTCAGATAATCTGAATATAAATAAAATTGAAAACAGCAACACAAATAAACACTTTGTAGATATTGTAAACATGAACAAATAACTGCAAATAAACCGACAAGAATAACTGAAAAAACTGCAACAATTGTTATTCAAATCATAAAAAATCTATCACAGGATGAATAATATATAGATCTTATCCAATACAACAGTTGTTGAGAGATCAAGAGATGGCAGCAATAGTTTTACATAAAGCCCGGACCCAGCCAGGCTCAATCTCTCTTTCTAATTTCTCCAGGTTTGCCAAGCAACTTCACTATGTCAGAGTTGGCAGCCCTGCCAGTCATGTTAGAACCCCCAATGCCTCAACAGGAAAGGCGCTGCCCACTTCAGTTTGTCTTGTCTCTTAGCGGATTCAAGAGCCCAGGTCGAAATATCATGTGGTTTTTAATTTTTTAGTTTAGTCTTAACTTCAATGTTAATTTTTTATATTGCAATATGTGTGCACGTGTGTGCGTGGGTGGATGGGTGTGCGTATATATACACATACATACATAAAATATCTGGTAATAAAATAAGATGTATAGTAAACATAATCAATTCATCCACTACAATTACCTTAATTACAAAAGCCAAAGTATAAAAAACTTTCCCGAATTAATAAAAAACACCAGACATATGAAACTAGAAAATAGAGATTTGCTAGTTTCTTATAGTGTGGTATCTCCGTTCTTTAGCATACACAAAGAAAAACTAATAATTATTATAGAGAAATGACTAACCTCAATAAACCTACCTAGAGAAGTAATAGAACAACATCTGAGCCTCACCAATTGCATTAATCACATCTATCTTACATTCAAAGGCAATGTCCACACACAAAAGAATGGTCTAGAAATGGGAAATCCACTCTAAATATTTTTGACAGATATATAAGTGAGTTTCTTGAAAACAAAATTAGTTTATACTTTTCCACATATATATAAATGTTGGTACCATTATGTATATGAATCTTTGCAATAGAAAAATGGAAAGAGGATGCAACGAAACTACTTAACCTACAAGTCAGTACTGTTACTTTCACAATGGAAATAGAAAACAGCAATGTTCTTTTTTTTCCAAGATATAAAAATTAAAAAAATGCAAATATACTAGAATTTGGCTTTCCCAGAAAAGATACCCATACAGCTAATTACATAAAAAGCAACAGCCATAACTCAAAACAACATAAACTAATCAACAGCTTCACATTCAGATTAACTAACCTACCAATAAGCAAGACAGAATACAATTCCGGGTACCAAAAAATCATAGACATGGCACGAAAAATAACTACACAATAGATCTGATCAACAAGAAAATAGAAAAATTAAAAAAAAAAAAAAAACAAATAAAAGACCACCACACTAAAAGGCTACAAAGGAGATTATATGTACAAGAAATTTGCATTCCATCCATGGGCACACCAAAAATTCCAGAAAAATTTTAAAGATGCAAGCATTATTTTGGCTCCAGTAAATAAATGCAGTTTAAAAAACCTCCTAAAAACCAATACTAAAGACAAAATTCTGCCAAGAAAACAATTAAACATTTACAAAATCAGTTGCAAAGACTGAAATATGAAATATATTGGAAAAACAAAAAGAAACATTACCCTACAGTTTAAGGAACACATGAGCAGAAATTTAAAATATAAACATACGGAAAAATCAGCAATAGCATACAATTTCAGGCAGGGAAAGAAAACAAAAAAGAAAAATATGAATTACAAAATGAACCAAAATTCTTAAAAGATCTTAAATCAACAGTATGGGAAAATATATTCAAAGAAATTTAATTAATTTTAATCTTCCAAACAGCAGTATCCTCATCATTAAATTAAAATCTACAGAGTGACATCTTAACTATGCTGGGAAGCTGACAGTGGAACCATGCTGATGATGAAGTATGTCCAAGTAAGTGGAACAAAATTAGTAAAACTGGAGTAATGTCCTCATAAAAAATTACAAATCAAATAGTTAAGTTCATCATGCTTTTATATATCTTGATGGTACATGTTGATAGTTTTTAATTGATGTCATATATTTTTTTGTCATTTATTTTTTGATAATTTGTATTTATTAACATAGTAATTTATATTTATACAATGTAAACATTTTGATATTAAAATATATAAATGAAACATTGTATAAATAAAAATTATACATATGAAATATGTTTAACTTAGGCCATTAAGTCCTCTGAACTCAGTTGGCCAAGTTAACATCAACCTTCATCTGGTGCAATAGAACTTCAAGTCACAGTGCCTGATCATTAACATATATATATATATATATATATATATATATATATATATATATATATATATATTATGTAACATTCTAACAATACTTTGAATGTAGTTGAAATTAATCCATATTTCTTAAAATTGATGTTGGAAATAAAGTCTGTAACTTTTACAATTATTTTGTAAAGCCCCACTTCTTTTTGTATTTTTATATTACAGTATGTATTATACTTCAGCATCTTGTTTTACACCATATACATTATATAAAAATTCTTTCTCATTTTGTATTTTATTGTTCACTATTATGAATTGTTACTATAGTGCCAACATCTTCATTTATTTCATGTTATCAATTTGGGATATTAAGATATTCAAATTATGTATAGGTAATAGAATATAAATATTTTTAATTACATTTTCATTTATATTAATTTTAAATTACATTAATTTGTATGCCCATTATCACATCTGTAATGTACCAAGGACAAAATAAAATTAAATAAAATGTACATAGCAAACATTTCGGCATAACATAAAGCAATAACTATATACAATAAATCAGGACTCTTACTTGTGTTAATGCAGGGTAATATGTAACTCTCAGAATTGGGTGACGATGGTGACTTGTTGCCATTAAAGGATATCCCTCCAGTGGGGATGTGAGCTCTTGCCTTTTCCCTGTTATGTCTTCATGTTGAAATTCCACCAGTATTTGGGAAACAAACTCATCCCAGTTGATTGTACCATCACATTGAGTATCCATCTGCAACAAGTGTGCTTCAGCTTTAAAATTAGTAACATGTATAACTAGCTTCAATTGTCCTGATTGACATATGAGACATGATATCCTACTGTGGGTAACCTTAACCAAAATTTAATGTATCAAACTTTACATAGAATAATGCAAGTGAAATCCATTCACTTGAGTCTCACAGCTTTAATAATAATTTACTTGTTTTACAGAGATAAGTACAAAATTTTGAGAGGTCATATTAAACAGAATAATATAATAGGATGGATATTTGGTTGGTAGTGAGCATTGGGGATGGTGATATTTATTGATTTTTCCTTACCTTTCCAATAAAGAGCTTCCAAATTATTTTTAATTTGTTTGTTACTATCTAGTTGGCTGCATTTCAGTAGATGTTCTTTGTTTTATGACAGTATTCACATCCTTACACACTGTCCTTGATTAATTTCATCCTGAAGAGAAGTTCTGACAGGCAATCATGCTCAACAATTAAGTAAAATTGGGAACTCCAATTTTTCTGTTTCAATAAAAGATATCTTAAAGTGTATAGATTTTCGTACGTTTTCCTTTAAGTTTTTGTTGGATATTTTGTTTGTAATATAATAAGAATAACCCAAAACTTGCTACTTAAGAGTATGTTGCTTTTAACATAATCCTATATATATATATAAATAGACTTACATTTGAATTCTATTAGGGTAAAAAAAATTATAAAAAATATAAAAATTAACTGAAATATTTAAAAATAACAGAAAAAATATATAGCTTACTGCAGATACTTTCTTTCTTATGTTTGTCAACTCATTACATATAAGTAATATAATTGTCTTGATACCAGTAACTAAATACAATCACTATCACCATTTATGCTCAAATTCCATGCAAATTTGATTTTTTTCCCCCATCTGAGTTGCTGCTGTCTTTTAATTTATTATTATTATTATTATTATTATTATTATTATTATTATTATTTTATTTTTTTAACATACATAAGCGATAATTTTGCTTTTTCTTAAATAGTTGGCAGGTTTCAAGGATCTCTTTCCAGCTTGTTCAGCATAACAAAGAATGAATTTGGCATCTACACTGATTTTATAACCTTCCTTCAAATGGTATGTCAAAAGTATTTGTATAATTTAAAAAAAGTTTTGCTGTTTCCTATGTTTAATCACCTGGAAACCAAATTGTATGAAAAGCAATCAAATTTAGTCAAAGATCATACCTTAGCAAATACCTCTGCAGCATCTTTAGGTTCCAGTGTTATATCAGTTATTTTGAAAAGTGTTTCTAAAAATTCTCTCTGGGTAAGCTTATTCAACTTCACAGCCTGAAATTTAACAATGTTATGTTATTAAAAATAACTACACAGTATCTGCAAAATTTAAAGTTAAACATTATTTTCTATATCATATTTTGCATATCTAACTTATTTTACTTGTAAGCATATGGCTTTTTAAAAGTTCAGAAATACTAAAAAGAAAGAACATGAAATCAGAATGAGTGATTAAAATGTCAATATTTCATCCTGAGAAACTTAATTATCATTGGACTATAAATTTTAAGTTTTTTATTACAGAAATGAGATTACTGGAATTAAATATATTTTTTTATATTAAATTTGAAACTAGCAATAAAAATGTCAGGTATGGTCTAGTTTTCTTGTGATTTTAAAATATAATCATGAAAATTAAAGTATATTTTACTAAATTTGGTAATATTAGACTAGGCTTATCTCAATTACACTAACATCTTTTTAGTTTATCTGTTGCGATGTACTTCAATGGTATGCCTAACCAATGACCACCAATTGTCAACAAGTATGATGAACACCATTTGACCTAGTATCATCTTTTAAATGTTGAAATTGTGAAAATGCTATCCAGTTAGTCAAAAATTGGACGACAGTTTTCCAGTTGAAAGACCAACTAAGAGTGGGGAAAATGCATCTTTAATAACTAAAGTCCAAACATTGCCCTAAATGCTTATTTTATGATTATTGTTCAATAAAGGCTGCAACTGTATTTTTAAAGTACCAAAATTGTGAGTGAGCTACCGTCTGTCAGCTGATCAATGATCAATTCCACATAAGAGTATAGGATATTCCACAAATCACAGCTGCCCATTGCTATAATTTTATCAACACTGCGAGCAATTGAAAATGTTTTGGTGAGATATCAGATGCACAAATTGATCATATAATTCAAAGTTCCAAGCCAAAAAAATACTAAGAAAAATAGAAATAGTGCACAGAACCAGTTTAACCAATGTCATTTGGTTTTTAAAATTGTGATTTTAATTAAACATTCAATTAATGTTTTATGTTATCATGCTTTAGTTATCTTCAATTTGTTACCAAAGAGTTTAAATGAAAAATAAAGCAATATATTCTGTAAATGGTTTCAATTTTGACCTTCATCTGTTTTCTACTTCCACCTCTTCAACTGTTAGCAGAAATTAAAATGCCAGACTGGACATTCATAACTGTAAGTGCATATTATGAATATATTATTTGATTTTTATAATTTTATTTGTTAAATACAAAATAATTTTGCTTAAGCTCCATATTCTCTCAAATAAATTCTGGAGCTATAATATTTCTACAGAAGAATTGTTCCAAGGGCTTCTGACATGTTCTGTGCACAAACAACTTCACATTTTCAGTAAGACAGCCCTGAAGTCGATATCTAAGAGCACTGCTTTAGCCTTTGAAAGTTCTAAGTCTCAGATTAGATCATTTAATTCATTCTGAGCCATTTTGTGTGATTCAGATGGAATCTGAAGAGTGAAGTTGAGTCATAGGATATTGATGAATGAATGAATAGTGTTTAACGCCCATTTTTGCTACAGAGGCACCACAGGCGATGGACACTGATGATACATGAGATGAAATGATATATTGGGAAAGGATTTTATGGAAGGAATCGTTCCAGGCCTAAGTTTAGGGTACCTCCCTGGCATTTTCCATTTATGAGGACTGAGGAAATCCTGGAAAAAACCTCAGTCAGGAAGGATGGTCCTGGCGGTATTCGAACCCAGACCTCCCGCTCACGAGTCCGAGACTTAACGACCTCGGCCACTCGTGGCAGTGGGATATTGATGGTTCAGATAATTTTGGATTTTGGTTAGCCATTATAATCAATGCTACGGGCTCAGGTGAAATTGTAGTAGAACATATATTGGAGTATAGCATTGGATGAATAGCTGAAATTATATTAGAATAATTTACAATTTATGTTTTCTCTTTAAAGAGAAAACATAAATTTCTATATAATGCCAACAAGTACTGTTGGCATTATATAGAAATAACTAACATTTACATAGTTGTTTGGTTTTATTTATGAGCACAGCAAAGAGCATTGAGCTACTTTTTCCTTTCAGCCAATCATTAAGTTTTGCAGAACAGTCATTGCAGCAAACATGGAAAGTTTCTTCTTGCAAAATAATAGTCATATGTGCCTATAACACTTCAAAGATATTAGGAATTTAACACAAAAGCCAGGTGAAAACTAGCATTCACTTAGGAAATGTTCACATTCAATTAAAACTAACAATTAAGCACAAATAACACAACCCTACAAAACCACAAATCTTCCTTTACTTTCCTGTAAAAGGGATGTTGCAGTGGTCTTTACACATAAGACTACCTACATTATTCTAAATTGAATAAACAAGATATTGGCTGTATGATTAAAATCAGACTATAGTGGCCATTTTATTGTTATTACATTTATAATTACTAGTGTAAAATCATCAAAAAATAATGTTTTTTATTTTCACAACATTGAATGTTGATCAATGTTATTTGTGTAAATGACCATTGGGATTCGACATTACCTTGGAGTGTATCTGTTGATCAATAAGTTGAATTAAAGGAAAACAACACTTGTTTATATATGACTGAAAGCAATTTGAAGTTGTTACAAGTGTTGGTTATGTTGTTAAATTTCAACAGATATTGAAAGCCAATTGAAAAATGCACATAAAATTAATACATAAAAGTATAAATGGGGAGAAGAAGAACAGAGCTTCATGTAATAAACTAATGACTTCTAAGGAAAAAATGCTGACTTGGTATTGGGATTTCGACATCCACAGTCTGATGAGTTATTAATGAATGGCTAAAAATAAACCATCATCAGTACTGGTTAAATGTAGCTGAAAGTGGATACACTAAGATTACGATGGAAAAAATGAAGCTCATCAATTTTTGTAGACATTTTAATGTGCAGTAGACCCCCAGATTATATTAATAAAGAGTATCCTGACAAGTCACTGTAGTTAATTAAATTGTACTTAGGAAGCTATTAGAATGTATTAAATATGTTAAAACTAATTCTATTTACTTGTACAACATTAGAACAGGTTTCAAGGGCAATCACTCTCATCATCAGCTGTTGACTGATACTGGATTTGGTGGCTGGATACCAAGGTGCTTCTTAATGGTCTTTGATGGTTCAAGCAGGAACTTGCTGAGTTCATCAGTGGGTGGTATCAAAATTCATTAAGTTTTTCCTTTTTTTTAGAATGAAAATTTTTTCCCAAATAGCTGTTCTATTGGGTTATAAAGTTCTTTCAGTTTAGTTCAGTTTAGCCTTTGGTTTAAATTCATGATTTTGGGTCCAAAAGTGAATTGCTATTGCTGATTTATCAAAACTAACATTCCTAAAATGTTCCTTTCTACAACTTTCTAAATTTCTCTTTGATGAATCTTTGGTTACAATCTGCGTAGTTAATTTCATAAATTCCTGTGTCTGTTTTATTGGATGAACTCAGCAAGTTTAACCATCAGAGACTGCCATGAAGCATCTTGGGATCCAGCCACCAAATAAGTAGTTGGTCAAGCTGATGATGGAAGTGATAGTCTCAGAAAAATGTCCTAATGTTGTATCAGTGCAGTTAGAGCAAACACGTTTAATACATTCTAATAGGATAGGACACTATAGCCTTAGAAAATACATGCATATTATGAGAATCACAAGGAAGAGCTTATGTAGACTTTGTAGACTTTGTAATGAAGATGACAAAACTGCTTCCCATATCATCTTTAAATGTGAATATCTTGCAGGAGATATAAACTCTTTATGACAATTAACCCAACAGATAGGATACCATAGAAAAATCCAGTGAACAACCTATTGATCTTTATACAAGGAAATGGTTTGTTCATATGGAAATGGTAAAGATAGGGAAATAATAAAATAAGCCTTCAGGCCTTATTGTTAAGGAATTTAAAAACCCAACCTAATTTAATCTAAGGAAAAAATATAATTAATAAATGTTGGGTAATCATTCTGAGTTTTTAATTTTATAGATTTTAAGCATGGAATAAAGAGTGAGGCATTATGTCCCAGCTTGCATCTACAATTATCATTGGATTAGGGTAGCTACCTGGAAAGCCTCCTGCATTTCAGCCAGTTGTGATTTATCAAATAGCTGTTTTAGTTTGATACCTCCTGTGTAAGGCTCCATTTCAGAGGGCATACCATCCAATCTGTTAAAGAAAAATATACATAAAAAAGAGAAAAAATGCCAATGGGGTATAACAAACTAAATATTAGTTTATACTTATTTAAACAGAGCATAAAATAATTCCTTATTATTTGTCTAAATCTTTAGGACAAAGATTCAGTTGATTGATCTATGTTGAAGAAGCCTAGGATTTGTAAGTTCTAATGTTAACCAATGTACTTGCTTTGGAATGAAGAATATACTTGAATTAAGTTTAACTAGACTGCTTCATCATTTTGCAACTAGTTTTGAATTGAATGCCTTAATTATATGCTTAAAGATAAGCGGCATAAAGGTTTCAAACATGGAACAAAAAAACAACAACTTTATTATGTGAAGATATTAACTCCATGAATATATTGACCATCTTTGTGATCTTTTGATAAGCATATTTACTTACAACTCCAAAGGTCCAGGATTACCTTTCCTCACTTTGGTACATAGAGAACCAGTGTGAGAATACCTGAAAAAGCCATAAAGAAGTGAGTCAACTTGGTGTTCTGTTAGCCTGAAATTCCACAGAGATAGAGTGTTTATTCTTTTTCATGGTATCAGTGTGTGCTAAGTCATTTCACATGAAAATGATCATCAGATCAATTGAAGAAAACCACTAATGTTTCTGTAATTTGCAAAAAGAATCTGTTTCATTCTAAGCACAGAACGGATGACTAGATTATATTCTTGAACTTGGGATCAAATCCTTTTCCATTACAACCTGAATGACTATAGTAGTATGAACTTGAGGATCAGAAAGTGCCATTATTTTAATTCTGAATTTATTAGATTTCCTTGGTATATGAACTTTAAATTTATATTTTCCTCACACAAAAATGACCAAAGCATTTTGTCAGCATAGCGATTTTCCCCAATAGTGAAGTTGTTCTATAAAATCTCTTATCAAGGAATCAAAATAAGAATGAGATGGCAGAACTTGGGTCATCTGATTTCCTCTGAGTCCTCTCAGCAAGGTCAGAGCTTAAGGTATAGGGCAGAGATTCAAATCTCTTTTGGGACTTTACAAGTCTAAAAACTTCTAATAGAGCCTTCACATCTGGTATATCAGCTTCTTTTAGTTCAAATTTAAATGAAGAATATTTGTTTTGAACCACATTTAGTTATTCCTTTATTTTAAACAATTCATTCATTTCGTCATTTGAAATAGGAAACTCTAATGAATCTCTTTGGCTCTATTTCCTATGACTTTTGCTGTATCTTTTATTCCAAGCAATTTCATTGCAAAAGTGTTCTTGTGCAACAGCAGCCTACCCTTTCTTGTCAGATCCCTTGCAGACACGAGAAATGATTTTTACTCCAGAAATATTGCAGTTCAGACATATGATCTTTAATCTGTTTTTTGATTAGTTCTTTTATTTTCTAATTTGAATGTTTCTGAATGTTGACACAAGCTTCATTTACAGGGTTTTTAACTAGGACATAATTTTAAAAAATTATTAAAATATGATACAGATATGTGTGGATGTATTTGCATTAATACCAAAGAAATATTCATCAGATACTCTAAAACATTTACAAGAGAAATCCATGAAATATATCATAGAAAATGGATAATTTCAATTTTTATACTTAAAAACTATTAGAAATGCAGAAAAACTCAGTTATTTATATAAAAAGCACACTAACTACATAAAAAACAATAGCTATAACCCAATTTCACTTAAATACATACGACATTTTTAATAGTTTGATATGCAGATTAGTTGATCTGCTCATAAACAGATTACAAAAAATAACTGCAATATATATTCAATACAGCAATAATCAATAGATATAGCACTAACAATAGTTAAAAAGATTAACTCAAAGTCAAAAAACCATTAAAGACATTTCTAAACTTAAAAATATTGAAGATAATTACAAATGCAGTAGATTATCATCCAGAATATCATCACAAGTTGGGAAAATCTTCAAAGAACATGGCATAAAATTATCACCACAAAATAAATACAATATTAAAAATTTATTATTCATTGAAAGATAGCATAGCATCAGAGAAAAAAATCAGACATATATGCAATAGAATACTAAGATTGTGATTTAAAATATATTGGGAAAAATGAAAAGAAACTTATCAATTGATATCATTGTATGATTCAGTTGAACTACACACTCTTAAAGCTTCACTTACTTTTCATAAATGTTCTCAAAACCATTCATACATTCATGAAAAGTAAATGAAGCTTTAAGAGTGTGCAGTTCAACTGAATCATACAATGATATCAATTAATATGATTGACTTCATTGTGCAAATTCCAATTTACATTTAAGTAGAAAAGAAATTTGTTTACCAGGAAGAAAGAACATTTTAAAAATATATGGTTAAAACAATAGGAACACAACCATGAAATAAGCAAGAAGTCATTTTATTAAAAGAAATACGTATTACAAAAAAATTATCTACATAGGAAAAAATTTGTCATTCTTAAAAATGAAGAAAAATTAATGAATTTCAAAATCCCACCTCTGGACAAATTCAGCAAATTCCCATACTAGCCAATAGATGCTGACAGAGTAGCAGCTTGGATCCAGCCATGTCCACATCAAGCAATCAAAACTTACCAATTAGTCAGTCAGCAACTTAAGTTGAGAACAAAGTTTCCCGAAACATGTCCTAATTAAAAACCATATAATTGAAGTTTGAGTCAACATTCAAAAACATTCAACTTAGAATATTTCAGTTGCTTCACTGTCAGTAACTTCTAAGCATAGTTCTTCTATATCTTCAAATTAACCTTTTCTGCTTGTATCAGCTTTCTACTTTTTCTCACATACTTCATCCATTCTTTTTTCTTTCACCTGTTTTAATAATTTCAAAATTATTTGTTTTATCATAAAGTAGTATTTCATAGCAGATGTAATATGCTATTAACTTAAATCCACCTTGCAAACACATTTCTTGTATAACTACTGGGGCCTTCTGCAAGTTGGAAAAGCAAGGCATGCAACATAAAGCAGATACTGGCTGAATTTTAATAGATTTCTATTGTGTAGGAAATTTAAAGTGTTAGTTGGTTGATAAGATTGGCTATGGTAGATACCTGTCCAAGTGCACTTTTAAGGCAAATTTCTTAAAATAAACATGGACCTAACCTGATCTGATCCAACCTAATTTACTTTGTTTAGTTGCACTTGAGGATTCACACCACAAGAAATTAATACATTTATCATCAGGTATTTTTGCTTATTTATGCTAAAGGGGCTAAAGTAAATTGCTGTAGAACACTAGCACCTGCACATTAACTGTAGACACTTGATCTACATGTAAGTTGCACAGCAAATCTGAAAAAACTCACAAAAAAAGATATAATACCAATGAACTATGGGTCCTAAAGATCCTACGAAGCTGATCTAACTAAATTCAGGATAACAGTGACCATATTTGTACACAAAATAACATGGAGTATCTGTGTGTCAATGCTGGTGCCATCAGTGCAAAAATATATATTACTGGTTGCATTTCAGATCTGTGCAATGTTGCAAACATCTGATATCATCCCTTCCCTAATACTCATATAAAATCCTCCATAAAGAGAATATATGCATAAGAAGAAATTAGCCAATAAACTTCATTTATTAGGTTCTGTAAAGAAAAGATATGTTCATCCAAATAACAAAAATATTAAATTAACTTTTCTTTTATTATGTACCACAGTACCATATAAAAATGACCATGAATGGAGACAGAACAAAAATGTTAATTAAAAATACAATCAGAAGTATTAAGTGTGCATAATAATTAAATGTCATACTACAGTTTTACAGTAAAAAGAAAACAGCAATATGGAGAATATGTTGTCACCATTCATTACAGAGCAACATCTTAATACCATACTGAGAAGCAAACAGTGGAATCATGCTGAAGATGAAGGCAACAGCCTTTGAAACATGTCCAAGTAAGTGGAACAAAATTAGTGAAATTTGAGTGATTTCCTCAACAATAATTTGTTATATTATACTATATTTCTCTAAGAAAATTCCCACTATTCAAAACTACTCATAGACTTAAGTCAATCAAGTTTTTATCAGAAATTTTATGAAATTGGCTTGGAAGTACAACTTTCTGGAATATACCTTTAAAAAGTCAAGTAGATCCTGAAATAAGACTGCAAGATTTTATTCTCCTCTTGGAAAAGTATATTTACTTTAAAAATTTGGGTGCAAGTAACTTCTTAAGAATATTAAATATACTTTGAAGGCAAACCTATTCATATCACCTATTAAATGTTCAACAGTGTAACACATATCCAATTTTGCTTTAAAAGAGAGAAAGAGAGGGGGAGAGGGATGCAGGGGGGAGCAATTCTTGATCACGAATAGTCCAAATGGTAGCATATGTGATAGCCATCTAGGACCTGCCAATTTAAAAATGTCATTTAACTTACTATTCAGCAATGCCTCTTACAGTTTCCTGTACTCACAGATTCTCTTAGAGCTGTTGGAGAAATACTTATGAAACTCTGATTAAATATTCTATCTTTCTAACTCATTGCATGCTTTCTCTGCACTCAGGTGGAAGGAGTGACAGGCACTTAATTACTGCATAAAACACCTCACACTTCAAAAGAGTAGAGAAGGAATATTGCAATCTTATCATTGCATAACTGAATCTATATCTATCCCTAGCAAATTCTTAACATATACATTATCATGAACCAACTAATATTTATTACTTTAAATAGTGAAATAGCATCACACTTTTCAACTGCAATAAGCCTATAAAAAGTGTGCACTGTTTTTTTTTTTTTTTGAAAAATGATCATGTTACATTTCTTTTTTACAATGCAAATATCAGTGCTTTCATCTTTAGCCAAGGAATAATGTGATGACCCTTCATATTGAATTAAACTACTTGACATATTAGGAGCAATTACAAATACATTCAAAATAGTTCAAGAGAGTGGAATAGATGAGTGGATTAACAGCAGAAAGTCAAGAAATATGGAGTAGTTTACAAGATAAGTGTACGTTTAAAAACTAAAGGAAATTTAAAAAAAAATGGGGGCAGGAAAAATATGCAGATGTTTGTAAGAGAAGGGAAAGGGAGAGATTTGCTTGAACTAAGTGGATTAAAAGTGAAAAAGGAAGAGTGTTTGCTATCTGGAAAAATAAATAGATAAGGGTTTACTTTTGTATAATTGAATGTCCAGATACCAAAGAATGGAAAGAAAAAGTATGAATTAGAAAATGGGACAATTTACAGATGGTAATTTTAATATTAAATTATTTAACAGATTATTTTAATACTGTACTTAATTTTTAAAAGTGGATCATGTTTCGAACTTCCACAGCAATGCTGTAAATATTTATTTTTCTCAGACATTTTCAGTTATCCACAGAAATACAAGCATGCAACAATGCTGTTATAGCAAACAGTCTGAGTGATTTTAAATATCTAATAACCAATTAGGTATCAAGCAAAGAAGACAATTTAATAAATCAATGTTATAAATTTATAACCATAATACTTATATGAACATGAACAGAAAATAGAAACATTTCATAAGCAGTTTTAAAAACCCTCAAATAAACTCCAAAAGAATTTAACCCCTAAAATTGTCTCTTATACATTTAAAAATGCCCTACATACAGAGAAAAACCCATACTTGGCGACACTGGTCTCCAGAACCCATAGCTCATGGCTAGAAGGTATAAAACTAATCTAACAGTTCACAGATTGCACTAACACCATATTGGCAAAATCTGTTGTGTGCACTCACCACTACAGTCAGGGTGTTAGCACTAGAACTTGAATAGCTAGTTTCTTCAATTAGCAAGGCTGGCTTAGAAAACTAAGCCAGAATGATGATTTGAAAGACTAGCAACACAACAGTACACTTAACTGGCTTCTCTTGCTTTATAAGTGCATATCATATCATATCATATTAAGGTTTGTCTAGCTCCATAGGCACCAACTTCTAGGGACCTATGAGGCATAAGCCCATCCCCCAAAAGTTTTCACAGAGGGGGCTCATCACATCCCCCCACCAATATTTCTTTCCAAAGGAGGATGATAATATTAATATCTTAAAAGGTAAAAAGAAATACACCTATAAAGATAATGAGAATTCTGGCTACAGTAATTCCATTAATATCAGTTTTCTGTGCTCATGTCAGCAAATGAAGCCAAGCTTGCGAATCCTGAAAGGAAGGCGTAAAATTGATATTTTAGACTTACATCTGGTCTAGCTGGTCAGGGTTCAGTACATGAATTGAATTCCTGGTCCAAGTAATTAAAAATAGCACATTTCGACCTGCTGTCTTTAAGCTACAGCAGTGGACATTAATGCTATAATATAAGTCAGAAAATAAAGTACAGAATAGCTTTATCACTGACAGCCACAACAGTAAAGTCTATTGGAATAAGTTGGGGGGGGGGAAATTCATATACAAGGCTAATTTTGCAATACAAATTCATATTAAAGAATAAACACCATTAAAAGTGCAATAAAACTATGAGTTCAAAGAATCTATTAATTATGAATCCTTATTAAATTTATCTTATTAACCTCTACTGCTTACTGTTTCTATTTATTTAATAGTATCTTTACAGTGGTATCTTTCAATAGTTTTGTGAATTTCTAAAATTTAGTATATTTTCTTATAAATGATTACATGCTTATTGAAAAACAAATATTTGAAATATTAAATGTACGATATGGCGCTGTTTTTCTCCCTATCTATTTAAATACTCACAGTTATGAAAATAGGAAACAGTCCGTATAGAATAATATAATAATAATTAAAAAATTATCAGATGTAATAAAAATGAAATACTGAAAATGTGCTTCTCTTTGCCTGTAAACAATATCGTCGTTGCGCCTGCCAAGCCCGCTATGTAAGATTTTACAGGATAAAGAAGAAACATAACCCGAACATCTGACACCATAGGAATACGTGCAATGTTTACAATATTCTCGATACATTCAGCAACAATGTCGTTATATGATATTCAGTTGCCAATGTGTGAAAGTCACGAAGACAACCCAATGGTAAAATTCTGATCAGAAATTGTATTTTTGGATTTTCTAGGCTTCATTACATCTGCACCTTCTAGTTTCATATTCCATTTTCAGTTTCGAAAAACCAGCATACTCATATCTTATCGCGATTTAAAGATCTGTGCGCAATGGGCGTGGCACCTTTAAAAGTCCCCTATGTTCTTTCCTTGGGACAACTCCGAATTTTGAGATGATTGTTTTAAAATTTGCGGACTTGAAGACTCAAAGTGTTGGCTGTTCTGAAAAGCAGCTGAAGGCTGTTAAACAAATCGTTATATTTTTGGCATCGGCTTAAGAAATTAACAATTACCCTGAGAAATTGAAGAAACTTCTTCACGAATGTTATTTTTCAGTTCATCAAATACGTGTGGATTTGTCTTGAATGCTTTTTCATTTAATGCCCCCGAGAGAAAAATCGCAGGGCGTTAAATCGGGGAATCGAGAGAGTCATAAAGTTATTTATGACACTTATCATCGAATATTTCATGAATTGCATTGACTATATGACTATGTGCCGTTGTACAGTCCTGTTGGAAAGTTGCGAATCTATGTTCCCTGATAACTAATTCACGGAAAAGAGGTTGCAAAATATTCTGTACATACCTATCGTTATTGTTTCTTAAAAAAAAGGGGGAGGTATATTACTCTCACTGATAATGGCGCACCTCACTTCTATCTTTTGATCATGAAAAGTTCCTTGCGGAGCAAGGTTAGGTTTTTGTAAATATCAGCACAGGTTGTTTTGTAAATTAGTTACCTACTTAAGCAGAACCAAGATTGGACGGTAAAGAAATTGGATTAGGGTTCATTTCTCCGTCATGCACTACCTTCAAAATTCACTAACAAAATCTACTCCTGGATGCAGGGTTATCCGGTTTAAGTTTTTGCACTACAGTAGCTTTGTAGCCGTTCGAACAGAGGAGTAGGAAATTTCCGTTTACTGAGAAAGATATCGAAGTATTTTTTTAAAGAAATGTTCAAGAGCATGTTCAATGTCATCTAACGCTTCTGTGAGTAATGTATGTGACTGAGTACACTTAATATTTCCCATTTCACGAAATTTATTTACCAATATGTGAATCGAATCTTTACTTGAAAGTTGCATAAATCGTAAATAAGTACTCGTTGGGGAATAGAATATCTGAATTGAACGATATTAACGTAATTAATGAATACTTTATATACTGTCACACAAGTACATGTCCGCACTTTCCCGGAATTAAACTCGTACCGACTTCTACTGTAGCTCCTCGGTCGGCTTCAAGCGTGGGAACGAGACGAGAACTGCACATAGAGCGGTTCCGCGTAGGGAAAATTAAACTAGCATAAATGGGAGCTGAATAGTTCATAGTACACTTGTTTTACACGCTTCGTATCCCTAATCAGCTGCAGTTGTCTAATCACATAAATTTCCCTGTTTCCTTTTTTCATTTGCATGTGTTTGCCAATTAAGATTTTTGTCAATAGTGACCCCCTGAAATGTTGTATGTCCACCTTCTGGTATTTCTTAATTTTGTGTTAATTTTAATGCTGTTTCTCCCTGTACCTCCATACAATTTGTATAACATTTAACACTAAAACCACCAAGCAGTCATCTTGACCACCATTAAATTTTTAAACTGATAATGCTGCCATAAATTTTATTTTATTATGAGTTTATGACCTGGCCTGTTGTTTCATAACTGATTAGGTCACATAACTTTTATTTTTGAGTTAGTGATTGACTTATCAAGATTTATACTTAAAACCGCCTAGTGGTCAATCTAACTGCTTTGTTTTTCTAAAAATAATTGCTTTGTTTAAGCAGCTACATATGACTCACAGTAATGTGTTGCAGGAAATTTTAAATTGTTAGTATCTGAAGGGTAAAAATGTCTTGGCGACTGGTGTGGTGCAGGCTCATCATATTACAAATGAAGATATGTTCAGGATTTTCAATTATATTTTTGAGGATCACTCAATCTGGAGGATGATACAGACATAGCCAATAGGATAGGGGAGAATGGTAATAATTCAGATAAAGCTGATCATCCTGCAATTGTTTCAGAGAGTAGTAGTTTGAATAATGAAAGTGACTTGCCAATAGTAATGGGGATCTCCATTCTTCAGTCATACATTGGGTAGAAATAGTTTCTGCAAAACACTTAGATTTCTGCATTCTGATCTATAAACCTCAAGATCAGAATATATGGACACAAGTAAAATTCTTGAAAAGATTCACTGATAATTGTCAATTATGCTACAATCTGGGTGCAAATATCATTATAATTGAGTAACTTTTACCAGCAGAAAATGATGCCCTTACTTGCAATTATGTTAAACAAGCTTTTATTCAGTATAAAATTTTGGCTTCTAGTAGATGTTGAAACAAAATATCTTTGTAACAGATCCCTGTATCTTGGTAAAGATGAACAGAGAGCAGCTGACAAGAAACTTCTTTAGTGTGTTGTGATGAAATTGTATCACCATATCACAATAAGGGGTAGAATGTCACTAAAGATAAAGTTTTACTACAGTGAAAATTGGCAGCAAGCTGAAAGCTGAAGGGATAGTCTGATTTATTTATTTATTTATTCATCCTTTTGATCATTTTACATGATATAGGACATGTCAGAGCTACAGTTGCTTAATATAATATTAATTTACAATTAAAATAAACAAAACATACAAAAAGGGAAATATCGGATATTTCCTGGATACCTGTTTATAAAACACATTAAAATCCCTTTGTAAATACATATTCTCCTAAAAATTTAGACACCACCTTACCTGTTTATAAACAGAAAAGAAATAAAATGTTCTGGACAGTTCAATGTACTCTGGTGCAAAATGACTTTCAGATACAATTAGTTTCTGCAACAAAACAAAGTTTGCAGTAGACATTCTGGACCAGATGGCAAGAAAATATTAAATATTCTGTTCATTCTAGGACACGTTGATAGCTAGTGCATGTTTTCTTCCACATTCTTGACTTTGCTGCCTTTAAATCATAGAATATTTTAAAGGTAATAACAGGAAGAAGGATTTTATTTAAGGATGCTCTTTAACATCTCAGATTATTAGTGTACCATTCAATTCAGGGCATGAAATGACCAATAAATTTTGCTCATCGGCCTTTCCTTTTAGGCTTGAGGTTCTTTCATATACAATATATCTATAACATTGGACCAAAGGCTTTGCTTCCCTTCCAAAGGAAGCCATACTTAGGATTTTTACACCCTAAAAAGTCCTTGGCCAGGTTTTAACCTGTGATCTTAGGTTTATAAGGAAAGTATGGTTACCATTAGACCACCAGTACCGTAGTACTGGTAGAAGTAGGGTAAGTAGGGTAAGTCACAAACTTGTTATTCATGAACCTGCTGAAGAGCTACTCAGCAAATGTTGTTAGAAAAACCAAACAAGACGATGGAGGATTAAGAAGAATAAGCTTCAAAAAACGCAAAACAAATAATTGGAGAAAACAATACTAAATGGAAAAATGTTGAAAAAGACAAATATGTAGAAAGCTCTTTTGTGGATCTGCATAAAAGAAATAATAAAGAAAGCAATTTGCATTGAATGTAGATAATGGACTGGAATCATATTGCATTGCTGTATTTTGTATTATTTGTAGTCCTATTTAAAGATAATAGAAAAAGATTTAAAATTTACAAATACACTTTTACAATTTGTCAATAAAGGTTTTCCATACACATATTACAGTCTTTTATTGAGCTATATTTCTATGTTTTTGTTATTAAATATATTGTAAAGTAATGCATTAATATTTCATTTATAAGGCTGCATTAAGATTTTTAAAGCATTTTATATCATTCATTAGCTATCTTTTTTTCTCTATTGTAACATCTGTTATATGTCATAAGCATAAACAATTATATTCCCTCCCTGTTTATAATTACTTCAAGTACTTTATTTATGTATAATAAGAAAAGAAATGGTCCCAACTCCAGTTTTTGAGGTACATTCTGTTTCACTTTATTGAAGAGGAACCTGGTATTATTTTTTGCTTTATTTTAAACATGTACTCTATTTTGTACATATGATTTTCAAATGGTTGACTTCTTGTGCTAATTTCTCAAGTTTACTCCATGAAATTTTTACTTTAACAAGAATCAAAAGCTTTTGTAAGATCAAGGAATACTGCAACTATAATTTCTAATCCAAAGCATTTATTGCAGAATTGTTTATTGTTTCTAGTGTATGAACTATAGATTTACATTTCTGGAAACCATATTGAAATGCCATTATCATGATTATTTTGAAGTGTTGCAAGTTGTGTTTGGTGAGTGCCCAGGATACTGATTAAGATGATTTATGTGCAGACTTCAATAGTTTTTGGTGTGCTCTAACTGAAGAATTTCTAGCACATATTGGAGTACACCAAAAATGATGGCACACATCTTCTCTAAGCCAAGAAGAAGTTTTCATACTGTAAAACATTTGCAATACAGTCATCATACTTTCCAGATTATTACATGTTTGCAATCTGAAGGATGTTTTTACAGGAGAAAAATTTGGAATGATAAAGAGATGAAAGTAGCAGTGCTTTCTTGGCTGCAGGCAAAATATTTTTTTCTGATTGAATAAGGATTTGGTGTGAGTGTGAAAAATGTACTAACAGAATTATATATTTCGAAATATTTATTTGTTGTAACTTTTTAAATTTTTTTTACAAAAATGAATTTGTATGCTTCTCTTATTTAATTTCTTGAATTTTCTGGCAAAATTAATCTTTTAACAATTTTTTAAACCTTTTATATTGCTTCAATATATGTCTTTAAATGTTGTACAACCATAGGAATTAAAAAAAATAAATAAATAAAAATAAAGCAACAAGTAAAAACCATTTTTTGTTTAAAACAGGAAATGTGTAGCATGGACCGTGCTCTGATGACTGAGAAGGCAAAACCAAGTGTCAGGCAAAAAGAAATACATACGTTCAAATCATATTCTTGAATGTTTTGTTAGATTTTGAAAGTAAAATTAATGCTTAATATAAGGAAGTACTAAATATTTTAACGGACAAAATGTATTTGAATTTTAAGGCATTTATGCTAAAACACAAAATGTAAATTAATTGTTTTCATTTTCAAAATAAATTCCACATTAAAAATATTCCAAAATGAAAAGTAAATATAAATTGTGTTTATTTCACTGAAAAGCAATGATATTACTTTATATCTGCGTATGTGTGAGCATAGATATTTTAAAATTCTAATAAGCCTTTGCAATTGGAAACCATATTATCATGTGCATACTAAACATTTTTATTTGCCAAAAATAACAAATAAAACAATTCTCACAAGGCTAGGATTCAAACTTCAGTACCTATCATTACCAGATATGAGCTTTTAACTACTTGACTATCAGTATATATGTGGCATAGATAACTGAATGAGACTAAGTCAATGCTGGAGGTCTAGTGGTAACTATACTTGCTTCATAGTCCAAGGTCACGGGTTCAAACCTGGCCAGGATCGATAGTTTTTGAGCATAAAAATCATAAGTCCTTGGGAAGGGAAGTAAAGCCATTGGTCCTATGTCATAGATTTATGGCAGTAAAAGAACCTCACATTAGAGGCCTCTGAACAAAATTCATTGGCCATTTCATACCCTAAATAGAATGGGATACTAAAGAACAAAGATATTAAAGAGCATCCATAAATAAAATAAACCTATATTAAGTCAATGAAACTGATGATAATAGAATGAGGCTAAAGGCTGTAAGATCTGCATGGAAAACTTGGATAAATTAACACTTTGGGAGCCTACTAATATTTTTTGTTTTAGGTTGTACCTACCACATCACAGAACAGTAGAAATTTTAGGTCAGTAGGCTAATGTGAAGTGCATATCATAAACCCTCATTTTTTTCACTTCAGTTTGAAATTAAGTGATGTGATAGTGTAGCTTATAATCCTCCATCAGAAGTTTCAGCTTCAAAAAGAGAAACCTCCTATGAAATATTACTGCTGCACTATCCATTCAGGCTATATTATTATCCTTATGCACAGCTAATGTGGTTAAAACAGGGTGTATTTAAGAAATAGATATGTTCATCATTGTAATGCATTTTTTGGCATTCTAGCATTGCCACAACAGCTGGTTATCCTTGCAGATAACCTTTGTTTTAGGTTGTAACCACATCACATCCTTCAGTAGAAATTTTAGGTCAAGTAGGCTAATGTGAAGTGCACATCATAAACCCTCATTTTTTTCACTTCAGTTTGAAATTAAGTGATGTGATAGTGTAGCTTATAATCCTCCATCAGAAGTTTCAGCTTCAAAAAGAGAAACCTCCTATGAAATATTACTGCTGCACTATCCATTCAGGCTATATTATTATCCATATGCACAGCTAATGTGGTTAAAACAGGGTGTATTTAAGAAATAGATATGTTCAGCATTGTAATGCATTTTTTGGCATTCTAGCATTGCCACAACAGCTGGTTATCCTTGCAGATAAATGCACTATAGGCAGGGATGTAGTCATAAAAAATTGTACCAAAGTGCTTTGCAAAATAATCATCATCACCACCACCACCATCACTATTATTATTATTGTTGTTGATAGAAATACTTTTAATACTGTTGCTACTTTTATAAATACTGCTAATCCACGTTTATCATACGCAAATTAAGAAGATAATGGCTGATTAAATAAATATATATAAATACCTAATCAAAACAATTTTCATTGCCTCTCCTACTCTTGTTAACTTTCTGTTGATGGCCATGAACAGTGATGTAATTACCATGACCTATGTATGGTACAATGTTCATCTAGAAATTGGAGTTCATGGAATTTTATAAAATCACAGGTGAAACATCACTGATTTTCCAGTTGGTTTTGATTAATGTTTTAAGAATAATTTACAATATTAAAAAAAGTTCTAGATACATTAAATTCACATGGTATACACTTTCATGGTAAAAGATGATGATGATTATTATTATTATTATTTTAAAAAGTAAAAATAAAGCTGGGCATTCTTAAGTTGCTGAAAAGTGAATGGGTATTCTGACAATCCCTGGCATGACCATGTACCTGATTATAGGTATTATGATTTTAAGTATGTACAAGTGTAATGCTAAGCAATCTCACATAGGACCAATAAAGTGTCATTTGGTCATCTGGTAGAATCATAAACAGTGCTTTTAATTGGATAATTGTGAAAATAAAATGCAACTTTGGATATAACAAAACAGTTTTATGATCTTGGATATTTTGCGTTCATTCCATCATATACATGGAGCATGCCTAGCCTAGCATCACTGGTAGCAAAATTTAAGTTCTTGACTTTCAAGATTACTTCTTAACAGTCCAGATGATCCTTCATTAATAATACCTGGAGGTTTACACATTACAATTCCAAAACAAAGATCACAATATATACATGAAAAGATAATATTCTTGGAAGGTGTGTTCTCAAGAATGCCTCAATCTACATATGGAGACTTTCAGCTTATTACAAGATTAGAGCCTTTAGTAAACAATTTCTTCCCATATTTAATGTTCAGTCTTCATATTTTGATATGTAACATGATTGTTAGTTAAAATTTAAATTGGAATTTGCACAGTGAAGCCAATCATATAATTGATTGTTAGTGTTTTTCATTTTCATTGTTTGTGAAATATTAAAGGGTGGCCATATTCATTGCAGCAAGTAGATCAAGAGTTGGTCACCTGAGTGTTTTGGGTTTGAGTCAGCCTCAGATAAGGAAGAATTTTAATATGTGTATTGGGCTGCATAGACCAATAGACTAAAATGCAGTCCTGCCATTATGTCCATGTCTCACATAAAGCATCTGATCTATACAGGTTTGTTGACAACAATGAAAAATTTACAGATGTTGATTACACTCTCAGAATCAGTTCATGATCATGATGGAAGTAGGTATTAGTTTATGGCCTGACATAAGGCCATTCACTGTTGCAATATTCATGCTATCTGATATGTATTTCAAGAGAGAAATCTGCATTTCCTTTCTGGCCACAATTAGCTTGAAAGAAGCTCAGATGTGTTGCATAATACAGTGCGATGTTCAAAATTAAATATAGAGCAGTGATTAAATTCTTAACTAAAGAACAGTTTTCTCCCAATGATATTAAAGTATGCCTTGACAATGTGTATGGAAAAGCTTCCCCATCATATTCCACTATGAAAAAGTGGTCAAAATTATTTTGTTTGAAAGAGCCTTGAAGGTTACACATAGGGCAGATATGTGAATGTGTTGACACAAGAAAATATCTCTCTTGTGAACAGAAAATTCTGAGCAACAGGCTTCTGAAGACAAAACAAAATAGTAGCTAGGTTGGGGTTTTCTAAAACATCTGTGCTTCACATCCTTCATCAATTTTGCATATGCCTATTGCCAGCACAAGGTGCATGTTCATAATTCTTTCAGCAATTTAAATTCAAGTGTGCGTGGAATATTGTTGGAAGTTTTTTAATGTTTGTCATGGGCCAGAAGGTAGTATTGGAATCCATCATCATGGGGGGAGAAATTGGTTCTTTACTATGATATTATTACAAAAGGAGAATCAATGAGGTAACAGAAGAAGGTGAAGCACCACCTAGAAAGATCTCACGGTCCAAGAAGAAGATTAAGGCAATCATTTTTTTGGACTGTAGAGAACTCTGATGATAGATTTCAAAGAAAGGAACACAACAGCAAATAGGAAATACTATGCTGAGATACTGCATCAAATGTGCCATAGAATGCTGAGTCAAAGATTCATTTGCTGCACAAAAATGAACCAGTCCACATAGCTGCAGTGAACACATGTGGCTTCCAGGAGCTGGATCATTGTTTAGCTCAGTAACTATTACCTGTTTTCAACACTGAAATCTAATTATTGAGAATGGATATTCATAAATGTAATCAGCTAAAGGAAATTCGGCAGACTATTCTTTTGATGGGAATTAAAATGCTAATCCAGAAATGAGAGATATGTAATTGAAGTAAATGGGAATTACATTGAAAATGGATATCTGCATTTTTATTCTGTCATCTAACATTTCAGGTTAGAAACTTATGGATTGCAGCTTGTATGATATTAAGTTGTTTAATACTGCCTATGTTATTATACGTTTATAAAAGCACTTTGGGTGGTAACCACATATCTGAATAGATAAAACAAAAGAGAGGAGTTTCACACTTATGCACTTCTCGATTTCTGAAACGTCTACATTTTCTTTAAATTTTACTGTGCTTTCAATTCAGCATGCACATGCATTTTAGCAACAGAAAAAAGTATTCTTCATAGTAACACTAAACTAGTATATATGCTGAATTCTTCATCTTCTGTAAGTCATGATTTCTTGCCAAATCTTCTTGTATTTGTAATAATTCTACATTGAAGCTTTGGTCAGGGATTTTACTATTATATCTATTATTATTTTTGTCCACTCTATAGACAATGCAGTTTAGGTTAAGTTTAACAAATTTATTTTTAAAAACATATACATCAAATGTTGTATGCAGGTACCTCGCAGCAGCATACTTTATTAAGAACACATGATATTGAGCAATTACGATATTTTCAGAGCCCCTACAAGATGTAAGACATCAATCAAGTCCCCAGTCTGGAATTTTTTCTTTTTGGCAATTATGTTCACTTTGTTGGAAGCATTTTCTATCTGTGTTTTCCATGACTGATCATCTTCAATTGAGATATTGGTGCAAAATAAGACTTCATTCACTTCTTGTTCCAATTTATATGAACAAATTGACTTGAATATTGATTTAAGGTTATTTAATGCAAATTCTCTCATTGCAGCAGCACGGCAAACAAGGTTCAGAACAAATAAACCTGTAAAAAAAAAAAAAAAATTCATTAATATATTTTAACTTCAACTATTTAGAGAAATGAGACAATTCACAATACTAAACATTTTTGGAACTGGTAACAAGGAGCTTTTGAGAAAATTTGGTGATTATATAGAGAACGTAAGAGAGAAATGATGAAAAAGAGTGATTAAAGTTAAGGAAGAATATAGATAGGGAGACAAGGAAGGAACTAAGGAAAGTACGATCTAACACATATATAACCAGGGTGTTAAGTGTATAAGATCCCAAAAATATGTACTCTAGGAACAATGATAGAAATGTAAAAGCATTTGTTAAACTTTTTGTAATGACAGAGTAAAATAAATATTCTATTTAGCTTAAGGGAATACATAAACCTTAAGGGGACAAAACATTTATTTTCTTATATTTTGCATTTAGTTTAAACAGCCTTTCAGCCTTATGTCTATAACATAATTTTTTTTATATCTGCAATGCTGGCCAAGTTATCACTGAAACACTTCAGTTGAAATTGTACTTGCATTTAAATCAATCCCAGTTATGCCACTTTCTCTAATTAATTAGGCATGAAAAGGAAATTATGATTACAAGCATGTAATATAACTTCTCTGATTGGAAAAGAAGTGAAAATAGTGGACAAAATGAGGAAATATGGGGTGGGGGTATTAGGACTAAGTTAAACAAAAAAGATAGAGGAGAAATAACACTGGAAAGAAAAGCAAACAAAAAAGTATGTAGGAGTGGAAAAAGTATCAAGAGCTAGGGATTGAGTGAATATAGTGTTGTCAGAAACCATGGAAACAAAGTAAAATAAGAGCAGATTTAAAATTAGAAGAGCATATATCCCTCATACAGATATATGCACCTATAGAAGACAAGGAAGACATAGAAAAGGAATATTTCTATATAAAACTACAGGAGGAGATGGAGAAGCAAGAGAAGAAAGCACACATGTTATTGTAATAGGAGATTGGATAGCCAAAATAAGACAAGATCCATGGAAAGGTCATGAAAGTAAGGGAATGCATGAGGCACATTGAATAATTAATGAAAATGAAAGAAGAAAGATTGAATATTGTATATACAATTGGATTGAGAATACACATTTCCCACATACAAATATGTAAGTTCAAAGCACAAAGAAGAAATGTAAGAAGTGTAATAAGACTATTTTACATATACTAGGTATACAAAATATGCAATAACATATATAAAGGTTTTTAGAAGTGCAGAAATGTCTAGAGCATAGGTTACTTATATGTGGTACTAGATTTAGGAGACCAAGAGGACAAATGCAGAAGGAATTTGAACAAATCAAAGTAGCAGATTTAGAAGATAAGGAGAAAAGGAATGTATGTGAAGAAACAGTTAAAAGAAGATTAGATCAGAAACAATTAATTCCAATGAAGAGAAAAATTTGGAAAAGAAATTAAAAAAACTGAAGGAGGTAAGTCAGCAGAGGAAGTTTGTGGTATCACAAAAATTAAAAAATACAAGAAAATAAAAGAGCATGAACTAGTTACATAGCAAACAAAAATGAGGAAAATTATGAAAGATATACAGAAACAAGAAATTTAGCGAAGAAAGCAATTCAGGAAGCAAAAAGGGATATATGAGAAACATTTGGAAAGGATTAGAAGAGAAATTCCAAAATAAGAGCAGGGAATTTTGGCATATAGTCAAGGGACTAAAAATTTGTAAGGAAAGAAAGAATAAGAAACATAAAAGATAAGAATAATGAAGTAAATATGAAATTGGATGAAATATTGGGAGTATGGGGGGTTTATTATAAAGAGGGGACATGCAATAAGGAAGAGATGGAAGAAGAACCAGTAATCTATTAAATCTGGAAATAGCTCAAGGGGAAATGAAATTGAAGAAAACAGCCTAATAGGATATTATATATGCAGAGATCCTGAAATATTTGGGAGGGCAGCCCATAAGAGGTTTCTTGAAATTATGAACAGAACAGAACAAAAAAATTCCCAATGGACTGTAAAGAAATATAATAATTCCAATATATAAAAAACGGAGCATATTAAGTTGTGAGAATTACAGAGCTATATGCCTGTCACCTGTATTACTAAAGATCTACTCAAGAATAATAGAAAGGAAATTGAGAAGGGAAGTAGAGGGAAAACTAGAAGAGGAACAAAGTGTTTTTAGAGAAGAGTGCCAAACAAAAGATCATATTTTCGTAATGAGACAAATAATAGATCATAAATTGAACGGAAAGAAGAAAATACATGCAGCATTCCTAGGCCTTAACGCAGGATTTGATTCAGTAAGAATTTAAAATGATGAGTTGATCTGGAACTGATGATGGGAGCAATTACCTCCAGAAACTTAGTTTTCCTTTTTTAAATATTAGTGATGTAAGCATTACAAATTTGACTCAATCATTTTTAATTCTTAGTATTAAACATCACTGTTCTAGAAGTGCACCATATTTAACTATTTGATTCAGTGCCTAGAGAAGAAATATGGAAGCATTAGAGGAGCTAGAAGTAAATAGAAAAATAATTAGGGTTATCAAAAGTTTATATGAAAAACTGGTGAGGGTAGTGAGAATGTCAGGGAAAATGTCAGAGGAGCTTGAGATGAAAAAATGGGGTGAAACAAGGAGACAGTATCAGCCCTTTGCTATTTAACAGTTTTATAAATTAAATTATTATACACTAAAGAACAGCCTGAATGAAAATTGGGAATTGTAAAGTGAGTTCAATAAGTGTACAAACCTTAGTACAAGAAGATGATAATAGTGCTGCTGGCTGAGAATGAAGAAAAATAGAATGGTAATAGAATGGTCAAGTGCATTAGAGGAAAGAGGGATGAAAGTGAGTATAAAAAGGGTAAGGTAATGGTGATAAGTAAAGAAAGAAAAGAAGAAATTAAAATAGCATGGAAGGAAAAGATGTTGGAAAATGTGGAAAGTATTGAATATTTGGGAATATTGATGGAAAAATAGATCAGGAAGTTAATAATAGAATAAAGAAAATAATAGATGTATAATATACAAAACAATAGCAGATAAAAAGGAAATCTGTTTGAACACAAAAATCAGAGTATATAAACCAATATGTGAAGCAATTTTAGAGTATGGGAACAAAAGCTGGACCATTCAAGGTAAACATTCTAACAGAATGGAAGCAACTCAGACGAAATATTTAATAAAAGAGTTGGCCAAGTAAGAAAAGGAATAATAAGGGAGAATTTAAATCAGGAAAATATATATTTAGTACAATGGAAAGAAAGCAGCTGAGATGGTTTTGAGCATGTGGTAAAAATGGCAAAAGATAGATTGTCAAGATTATATGAAGCCAAGACTGGAAGGAGGAAGAAGTAGGAGAGGAGCAAGATTGAAATGGCAATAATATATAGAGAGGTTGGCACATAATCTTAGGAAGTTGATAAGAAAATTGTGAGAAATGACAGAAGATACAGGAGAGTTTAGAAAGTGGTTGAAGAAACCTGATGCTAAGAGGCATAAGGGATAGAGGAGGAGGCAGAAGAAGGGGAGGAGATGATATTGGAGCCAAGTCTCTTGCACATTCCAGGTTAATGCTTAAAATGAGTTCTGCAGCTGTTAAAATGCACCAAACACTGTTGCAATATTTTCTTGCAAATATTGGTAGATTTGCTGTTGGCAACCATGGCACCCATCTTGTACTAAGCATTCTCATATGCAAATCTTCATGTAAAATATAACCTAAACATTTCTTTGAAATTGCTATATCATCATCTAATACCATATTATGTATTTGTTTAACGAATTCTGCTGTTGCTGTATTTTTCAATGTCCTTAAGTGGTTCATCTTTAAGACTGGTATGGCCATGCTTAATTCAACAGCCCATTTTTTTTCATTTTTGAAAATTCTTTTACAAAGAATTTTGTCATTGCATGATACTTAATTTTATCCACTTATATGGAAAACCCACCCCACATCTGCTTTAAAAACCGTATTAAATAAACTATTTGAAATAATGAATTTCAAATGAATGCTTTGGGGTATCCTATTTTTTCAGAAAAAGAACAAGAATGTGATGTATACATTATGTTTCTGAACATCCTTTAGTAATTTTATGTACTGTTTCTTACGCTTATTCATACTTCATGCCATCCTAAAACATACTAAAGTATTGCACACTTAAAACTGTTTCAGAAACATTTCATTCTCGATTGATCCAGAAACTTACCTTTTGTACCTATACAATTCTTCACAGCCTGTAACAAAGCTGGCTCTAGAAACTGTGCTGGTGGACAGTTCATTCCGGATTCCAAATTCTTGCTATCGACATCAAAGAGGATTGCATGATAGGACACTCCTGAAAGTAAATTACATCTTTCTTGCAACAGTATTTTTATACAGGGGCTAGTTTCTGGCCTGCATCTGCAGATAAACACAAGCTGCATGGGGCCAAGATTGTACCAATCACTAACTCTGTGGATGCATTTCTACTTGCAAAAATTGCATTAAAACAATATTAGTTTTATTCCTTAATGAGCACTAATATGTGTTAACAGAAGTTGTTCAAAGTATCTGTGAGCAGTGACACATTTTTGGTATCTTTTATTGAAGTTTACATTCACTCTCAACAGATTGCTTATCCCATTTCTGCCCTTATATTTTCTAAGTTTCCCTATAGTGTGGGAATTACTTGTATAGATTTTAATTTTTCTCTGCTTTTATGATAACATTTCATTTAAATATACCATGTATGCTGTTCTTGAATGCTTCAGAGAAACCTGGATATGCCTTATGCCTTTTCTGGCACCTGGGAAATTGGCACCTCCCTCCAGTCATGAGAGAGAGAGAGATATAGAGTTTGCTGTCTCTTTGCAAGAGGCCAGAAACCAATTAAACTCTAAATAAAGCAGCAGTTTTCCTTTCTTAGCCTGCAGAAGGAATTCTTTCAGCTTCAAAACTCAGTGAGTGAGTTAATTTAAATTACAAGAATCCTTTGGTCAGAATTCTTCCCTTAGTGTTGGAGCATTAAATAATTGGAGTTTTGAGTTCATTTATTGTTTGCAATTATAAATGAAACAAGAACTTAGAAACAAAAATAATACATGTCTTCTGCCTTTGAAGAACATGAGTTGTTCAAAATATAGAGAAAATTGGGTGACTATTCAAGTGATTTATCTATTTCTGCATCTCTAGTCCTTGTTATTTTAGTTACATTGTTCCAAGATTACTTTAGTATCCATTTTTATTATATATATATATATATATATATATATATATATATATATATATATATGGGATAGAATGGAACAGAAATAAACAGAAGGAGATAAGAGAAAGGCAATAATGAAAACCGCTATCTACTTCAGCATGAGAAACCATTGTAAGTCCTGGACTTAAGAAAAACATGAAGGTACACAGAACACTTTGCTCTTAAACCAATACTCTGGCTTACTCTGAAACATGCAAGAATGGTAAAGAGTAACATGATAGCAAACAATTATGAATGTAAAACCACAATTACTTAATGCTCCAGCTTGCAAGAGGAATTTTGATTAAAGGGCATTAATAATTTAAATTAACTCATCCACACTTTTGAAACTGAAAGAATTGCTTCTGCAGGGTAAGAAAGGAAGTTGCTACCTTATTTGGAGTCCAAATGCCTTCTGGCTTCTTGCAAAGAGAAGCTAACTCATTCTCTATCCCTCCTTCTGTCTTAGATAAGTCATATGACTAGAGGGAGGATCCAATTATGCAGGTGCCGCAACAAGCATGTCCTTAGTAATGTTGGCATACCAATAGTCTGTAATAACACAAAGACTTGAGCTATACTCATCTCTTAATTGCAAACTGAGCACAAAGACAGAAATAATGTATGCTCTCATAACAACAAACTGCAAGTGACCATCTATGTGTAGCCGTCAGTGTAGCAGTCAGTGACAGCTTATTATTTGTAATAATAAGCTGTCTGCTTATTACAAATGATTAACATGACCTTGTGCTGCACTCAGCTGCAAATGCATGCTAAAATATAACTCTTTGCATATCCTATTTTCAGAATATGTCATAAGACACAATTCTTCATTTATTTTATTCTTAATGATGTGCTGTAATTACATTAAAGTATTTTATAAAATTAACTTCTTATTTACCCTTTTCTGCAGCTTGATGAATAAAGTGAACCCCATCTCTTATGTCCACTTCTAATCGATCATTTTGTACTAAACCGAAGTATTCAGTTGCCACCTCAAGCATAGCAGGATCAATGTCTACTGCAGTAATTTTTATCTGCAACAATGAAAGGTAATACAGAGAGGGTAAGACACTCAAAACTAGAAAATATAATGCACTCCCCAGATAGAAAGTAAATTAACATAAATATCATTTATGTTTCTAGCATATCTCAATTGCAACTGTCACAGATGAGCAAATCAAATAATTATATTATTATGTTGTAATAATTTGAACTGCATATATATTCTTTAGTTAGTTCTCGGAGCATTCAGTGAGTTCGTGGAGCAGCCACAGACCCCTACGAACATTGAACTTGTCATATACAATTACCACAGTAGCTTTCAATCTGTATTTACAAAAATTTGTCTGCATCTACATAAATAATTACAATTAAAATAAAAAAAGAACACTTAGAACAACTCAACCAAACAACAAAAACAGACAAGTCCCTTAATCATACAAATTTTATTATATACATGTTTACATATACATTGATATGCTGTGCAGTATAATATTGTCACTCATATATTCCTTTACAGAATAATAGGCTTTTTTACATAGGTATTTTCTAAGAGCAGATTTAAAGGAATTGGCATTGTTTATTAAGGCTTTTAGGCTAGAGGGAAGAGCTTTGTACACTAAAATGCACTCATAATAAATGCCTTTTTGATGGCATGGAAGTGCTGAAATTGGGCGATGTAGATTTGCTTTTTGTCTAGTATTCTTGTCCTGAATATTTTGATTTTGAACAAATTTTTGTTTATTTCTTATATAAAAGTTCATGAGGGATAAAATATATTCACAAGGAAGAGTTAAAATTTCAAATTTCCAAAAAGGTTTCTGCATGAATGTCTGCTATGTGTTTCAGCGATTATTTGTATGACTTTTTTCTGTAACAGAAAGACACATTCACTTTTAACTGAATTTCCCCAAAATATTAGACCGTACTTCATTATTGGTTGAAATAAGATTAATAAACTAGTTTTAAAGTCTTAATTGACTCCAACATTACTAATGCACGTATTGCATAGCATGCACTGCTTAGTTTAGGTGTAATAAGATCAATGTGATCTTTCCAATTCAGATGGTTATCAATTATTAAACCAAGGAATTTAATATATTTCGTTTGTGAAAGTGCAGTTATAATATCCTATCTGTAATTGTGGATCTGGAGATCTGTGAGTAATGAATTTCATAACATTTGTTTTATCTACATTTAGAGACAATTTGTTTGCTTTGAACCACACACACAATGAACTGAGAATTTAATTTAATGGCACAATCATTAAGGCTCTTTCCATTTATCAATATGCTGGTGTCATCTGCAAATAGAACTGTATGTCCTACATCTTGGATAGATAAGGAAGAGGTCATTTATGAATATAAGAAAAAGAAGAGGACCCAGAACAGATCCTTGAGGCACTCCATGGTTAATCATTCCCCACTCTGATACATTGTTTTTATTATTGAAGGGACAATTTATCACTACTTTTTGTTTCCTTTTGTCAAGGTAGGAAGTAAACCGTTTTAAATATTGATTTTTTATTCCATAGAAAGCTAATTTATCTATCAGAATTTCATGATTGACACAATCAAAAGCCTTAGCTAAGTCACAAAATATTCCTCCTACATGTGCTCTTTCATTAAATGCAGTTAAAATTTCATTAGTAAGTTTATAGATTGCATTTCTGTTGAAATTCCTTTTCTAAAGCCAAAGTGATTACTAAATAGAATATTGTTACTTTCAAGGTAATGGTAAAGCCTATTGTACATTACTTTCTCAAACACCTTAGAAAATGTAGGTGAAATAGCTGCAGGTCTATAATTAGAGACATTTATCTTTTCTCCCTTTTTGTACAGAGGCCTCACTATTGAATATTTTAGCCTCTCAGGAAATACACCCAATGTTAAAGATTCATTACACAAGTGACTAAGGGGGTACTAATTTTCTTTGCACAGGCCTTTATGACTTTGCTGTTGATCTCATCATAGCCAGAAGAGTTTTTTGATTTTAGTTTTCTAATGATATTACTAATTTCTAGTGGGGTAGTGATACCTGGTTTGAATTCATTACTATGATGGGGATTTGATGATCGTAAAATTTTTAAAGCATCTCTTTTATCACCAGAATATAAATTAAAATTTTTTGTTACATTAAGAAAGTAATCATTAAACACATTTGCTAAGTTTGCACGGTATTGTACCTCTTGATTGTTAATATTTAAGATTATTGCATCATCTTGTTGCAAATTTTTGCCTGTTTCTTGTTTTATTATATTCCAAGCATTTTTATTTTGTTTTTTGACTGATTGATAAGTATTTGGTAATGGAGGCCTTTTGCTGCTTTTATGAATTTCCTAAGTATCTTACAATACTTTCTAAAATGTATTTTTAATTTAGGGTCTTTACTGAGCTTTTGCTCATTATATAATTGTCTTTTATGTTGCAAGATTTTTTAATTCCTTGAGTTACCCATTTCCTGCTCATATTATAACTTCTTTTTTTAATTTTTAGTGGGAAATATGCTTCAAAATGCAATTTAAAAATATGTAAAAAATTGTTGAATTTACTATTAACATCATTTGCACTGAAAACACTATTCCATGATTCTTGTCAAAGAGCCTCCACCATTTTACTCAGGTTAGCATCATTAATATCTCTATATTTTATACATCTATAACATTCTTTAAGTTTTATTGTAGAATTTTTTTTTCATTATTACTTAAGCATCATAGTCAGAGAGACCATTGATCACAGACATGAAGACACAGAATATAATGACAGTTTGTCTGAATTTACAAATATATTATCTATTGCTGTGCTGGAGTTTTTACCAATCCTGGTGGGAAAGTAAATTGTATGAACCATGTTATATGCAGTTAGAAGGGAATTCAGTCAATTCATTCTTATACTTGGCATTAAGTAATCAATATTTATGTCCCCACATATAATTATTTCATGCTTAGGCTAAAATAAAAAGTTTAAGGTATCTTCAAGCTTCATCAAGAAAGTTTCAAAGTTTCCTAATGGTGAGCGATAAAAGCAGTTATAATTATTTTTGTATTGTTGCTATCCAATTGGATTGTGCATAATTCAATGTCCTATTCTGAATTAAATTTTGATACATCTAATGTTTTATATGGTACATCCTGCAAGACATAAATGCAAACTCCTCCGTTATTTAGTTTTTTCTGCTCCTGCTCCCAGACAATAACCATGTAATGACAATTGTGATAATTCCTGTTGTTTCAAATGATGTTCAGATATGCAGATAATATGTGGTTTTATATTGTCACAAGTTAAACTGTTTAATAATTCATCTGTTTTGCTTCTAAGTCCTCTAATGTTTTGATGAAATATACAGAGATTTTTTATTGCTTGCTGAATACACTTCAATTTTACTTCATTTTCTGTGCTATCATGATCATTGATACGATTATCATTTGATTTAACATTAACTGTTATTAAGTTTGACTGATGAATTTCTGGCCTGGATCAGGTGTCTTTATCCTAAAAAATGGGACCTTGAACTATTTATAACAAAGGAACCTTACCCTTGATTCTGTCAGCAATAAGGAGCGAGTTTCTGGGTTTCATCAATGCACGATCAAGCCTCAGATTCATATTACGCACCCTCCTATGAAGCTGAGGCCTATCATGCCTATCTAACAGTCCCAGAAACTTCACATTGGTATGCCTGCTTTTAGCGCTGATGTCACCAAGATCTTGCTCAATCTGATAATTATTATCTATATCAAGGCTATTACCTGCACCACCAACAATTACAACATGATAATTCTTACTGAAATCAGCACTTTCCATACATATTAAAAACATGGTGCATTAAGTTGATACTTTTGCATTAATAACTGGAAAACATATTCATGATGCCACAAAATAATTAAAGTTACAAGAAGCAAGCCTAATATTTATATGTAATGTGGCATTGTGCTACCATTTCTGGACCTGAAAGTAATAAAAAAACAATGGAAAGTTGGAATTTAAAACACACAGGAAAAGTACATGTAAAGATAACCTAAGAAAGCCAGCAGCTTGAACCCATGACAACAATCATGCAGTAATCAAGATTTTAGCACATAGACTAGTGAATTTATGTTTGGAAAAAACAGAACATGAACAGGAATACAACCAAATAGAAATATTGGTAGTGAAAATGTGGGAAAAAATTTATACCAACAAAAATTAAATAATGAATTTCAACATCCTGGGGGAAGAAAATACAAACTTCAAGTTCATCATTTGTCTACCAGAGCTGAATAGTACATCCTCCAAAGATTATGACAGTTCTTGCAACTGATGACAAGTAGTGGCTGATGATATGGGCAAGGGTCCATAAAACATTTTCTATTAAAATAAAAATTAGTGAAGCTACACAAGTGTTTAGTTTGACTTATCACAACATATTAATAATTATCCTTTTTATAATTAATACATATTAATAATTATTCTTTTAACTTTACCTAAGATTCCTGATCATAGAATACTATGAAATTATTTTGTTCCTACTCCAAAAAGTCTTCAAAGTATAAACACATTTCTGTGCTTTATCTTCATTTTTATACCAAAAAGTGGAGCTTTGGAGCTTGGAATGAAAAAGAATCAATCTGTTACTTACCTCTGTGATGAGAAAATCCACTAAAAGAACCCCCAAGACACTACCATCTAAAAATTATTGCAGGCATAAGAAATGAAAATGTTAAGCTCCATACAAAGTAGTAATTTTGAAGAAGCTTACCTTCTGGAAGAAATTCTGAAGAAAAGTGCACAGACCTCCTCCACCTAGACCAATCACAGCAACATTACATTTTGCTGCTTCAGGTGCTGCAATAGCTACACCCACTGTCATGTAGATGTGGTGTTCACAAGCAAGGTAACTTGTATCCACCATCTTTTTGGGCTTTCCTTTCCTTGATTTCACTGTAATGAATATAGCATAATGATTTAATTTAGAAAAATTGAAAGCTATCTCTATGACTTAGTTGCCATGGTGTAACAAGTGTCATTTAAAAAGTTTTAAGAACGATCCAAGATTACAGCAAAAGTTCCGAAGCAGTTTTGTTAAAAATATCCACTATCTTCCAGAGAAACATTTATGCAATAATACATGGTTTGGTGAAGAATCACTGTGCAGTGCGCACAGTTATATATATGATGGAAAAAAATGGCAAATATTGAACATTGTGCCATTATTAAGTACTTAGTAAAGAAGGTTATGAATACAACAGACATTTATACAGATACGGCAAACATGGCAAACACTCTAGGGGACTCTGCACCATAAGTTTCAATTATTTCCAAGTGGACCACAGAATTTAAACACAGTTGTGAAAACTTGGAAAATGACCCAAGCATCAGATGACAAAAGTTAATCATGACATCAGAAATAACTGATAAGGTGCATGATGTGGTTCTGCAGGATCGCTGGTTGAAGGTGTCCAAAATTGCTGAAACTCTGGGCATTTCAGGGGAATGCATATTTCTTTGAGGGAAGAATTTTGGTTGAAAAAATTATCCATAAGATGGGCTCCACAACTTCTGACTCAAGATCGAAAGCAAATCAGAGTGCAAATATCTCAGCAAAGTTTGGCCTGTTTTGTGAAAGATTCCGCTGACTTTATGCATCAATTTTTGAGCAATGGAATGCATTACTGAACATCTGAAACAAAGCAGCAGTCTAAACAATGGAAGCATTACGATTTTCCACTGCCAAAGAAGGCCAAGTATGAGAAATTGGCCATGAAGATAATGCCCTCATTTTCTGGAATGCTACGGTTATATTGCTAATTGATTATCTTCCCATTGAAACACTTATCACTGGAGCA
The DNA here is from genome assembly GCA_030762175.1 of Metallyticus violacea. Classification (NCBI taxonomy): domain Eukaryota; kingdom Metazoa; phylum Arthropoda; class Insecta; order Mantodea; family Metallyticidae; genus Metallyticus; species Metallyticus violacea. Next base: position 17,838,971 of record CM060830.1, read on the forward strand.
TATTATGCTAATCTTTTGAACTTATTGAAGACAAAAATACACAAGGCCAGGTACATCACAGAAGAAAGCCTTCTTGCATCAAGATAATGCAATGGTGAAAATCAACGAATACAACAGTATTCGTTGATTGTACTGTTTATCCAGATTAGTGAAAGGGCTAATGCTGTTAAGTTTCTGCCAGATTCAAACAGAGTTTAATTATTTACTATATAATGAGTAAAACAGAAATTAAATTGCATCATCTTTATAATTACACTGAAAAGTACTAGGTGACAGTCACTGTGGTAGCATTTGCATTATTAGTCCGGAGATCCTGAATTCATATCCTGGTCAGGTCAAGCAGTTTTGTTAAGGTTCTCTGTTTTTCTTTATCCTAAGAACATGAATGCCACATTGCAAAGCTCTTCTACATTAATTCATTTCATTCATCCCTATAGAATTACACCTATACTATTCAGTCCACAAACTACAGACATTGCAAGAAGATCAATTCAGTCAAAACAAAAATACTAAGTGCAGTAGCCCAAAGCTCAGACAGGAGCTCATTTGTGAGAGCCATTAGCATTAGCAAAGACTGCTATCACCATTATTACAGTATAAAATCACAGGAAAATGATATTATAAAAGGAAATATGCAATAATTAAATAAAATCTATGAAGTTATTCAAAATGAAAAAAAGTGATAAAAGAAAGATGTTTGCATATGTAGCTTCAGTTAATGCCCAATGGTGACAGTGACATTGTGTGTGCAAGATGACAATACCAAAGCCAGAGAAGGCATTTTGTGTATGGACAGGGGCTGTTGTGTGAATTTTGCTTTTTGCTTTTTAATTTACTTATTTCACCCTAAGCCTTATTACAGGTGTTAATTAGTGCATTAATATTTATGACATTTAAATTATAGATTTGGATAGTTCTGAAGCAGAGCTACTTATTTTTCTTCATCCATCCTATACACTTTATGTTTCAATGCTCAATACAGCAGTCTAATTTAATCTCTTCCGAGTTGAAATATTTAGAACGCTCTTTATGGTTCACTTACATAAGATTTACTCAGGACATGTTTCAAGGAACAATTGTCCACATCCTTACCTGTTTAACAACACAGCAGTATATCCAATATAACCAAATTGTTACATTATTTAAATTACATTATCAAGCATTTGTTTACCTCGAAAACTCAAGATTGCTTATGAGTATATGAAACAAAAATTCCACTAGAACAAATATTCTTGTTTAGAAATTCCATTTTGATTCAATTTAGTGCATCTCCTTAGGCTAGTTCCCATTTAATTGCTAAGAGAAATTCTGATTAGGCTCCACTAAGTGGAGCACTCCCTTACTCTGCTTAAATATTATATAGTTCCACATGCTAATAGATAACAAATTAGAACTACTTACAGATTTTCAGTCGTGCCTCGGATTGAACAACAAATTTGTTGTTAAGGAAAATCAGTCTGCGAAACAGCAATCCTCCATCTCTTTCTACTTCTTCGACAACAAAATCTCCAGAGATATCACTATGTCCTTGATAACACACCTCCCTGTGACCGACATCTGAACCAACAGAAAGAAATGGGATCTAGAAAGCAAAAATTAGAATACACAGGATTAACAAAACAGTAAGATTGATTGATTTATTTAAGGACGCTCTTTAACAGCTCAGGTCATCAGCGTCCCATTCAACTCAGGGCGTGAAACGGCCGACAAATTTTGCTCAGAGGCCTCTCATTCAGGCTTGAGGTTCTTTTTCGTGCCGCAAATGTACGACACGGGACCCACGGCTTTACTTCCCTTCCGAAGGAAGCCATACTTAGGATTTTTACGCCCGAAAAAATCCATCAGTCCTGGCCGGGTTCGAACCCGCGTTTTGGGTATAGGAGGCAAGTATGGTAACCACTACACCACCAGGACCGACAAAAAACAGTAAGATACAGCAGCATTATTCATGGTACCAAATAAATAGGTTTTTGTTAATTTAGATCTAACGTATATACCAAAATTTATATCTTTCATAACATTTCTAACAGGATTGGCCATACCAGAGAATACTGATTTAAGAATCATGCTTAAGCAGTAAGCTGTTATGATAATTTGTATACTAGTGCTCAGAAAAAGTTGAAATTTAAATTAAAAAATGCGAAATTATTCATTATGTATATAGTAGACAAGAGAATGGTGCAGCCAGGTTGTACTTGCAGACACCTAAAAACATGCATGCACTCCCCTCTCTCGCTCTTTCTCTCTCTCTCTGTGCAAATCTGTTTTTTGTGAGAGTCCTCTGAGAGAGTAAAACAATAAACTTTAAAAGAAAGTGATAATCAGATGTGCTGCTCTCTGTGAAATCCATCAACATAGGATATAGCTTACTCCATTCCTCCAACTCAGTAACGTGTTGGTAGAGTTGAGTTAGTGGAAATGTAGGTTTCTACTTTGAGCCAAAATAAGGACATTATCAGCTTATTGGGAAACTGTCATGTCGGGAAGTCCGACATGTAGACCGAAAACAGTATGGTGACAACATCCTGCCTTCTGTTATTCGAACTTCTGACGGAGGCAAGGCAGCAGATTCATGCACATAATGATTATGAAGTCATGGTGGATGTAAACTATTGTTAAGGCTTAGCTGATAGAAAGTGCATCTATGCTGAAAAGTACAGTAAAATACTAATTTACAAAATAAACTAGAAATGGGTCAGGAGTGAAGAATTAATATCATCCCTCATGCAGAAAGTTTAAAGATTAGAAACAACCCTTCTATAGAAAAGCACCAGGATACCAGGAACATAGGATAAGAGGAACTAGATATTTGCTGGAACAACTTTGTGTAAAATAAGAGGCAGCTTTTGAACTATGAATCCTTTGAACAATACTTAAGTTTTTTTAGCAAATATACCAATTCTCTGATAGAAATTTCAAATTTATTATGATTCAAATGATATCTTCCAGGAGCACCATCTAGATTACTCATGAACTTCTGGCACATGTCTCAATTTCTTTCAAATACCCTCATTCTAGCAAAGGATACTACTCACCGACAGTTTAAATTACAATCTAATTTAAGTAAAACCTTAACAACACACACTTATGAGCTGTAATCCATAAGTTTCCGGCCTGACTATGTTAGATTAGTTAGATAGGTTATAGAATAAAAATACAGGTATCATCTTTAATTTAATCTGCCTTTATATCACTGCATTTCTCACATCTTGGATTAACATTTCAATATCTAAAAGAGAGTCTGATGCTATCCTTTAACCCATTATTGTTCATAAATGTTCCTCCTCAAGGGTCAGTTTTCAGTTTTGAAAACAGACTATAAATTGGGCTGAACGGTGCATGATTCGGTTCCTGGAAGCCACATATGTATTTACAGCAGCCTTGGAATGATGCATTGTTGTGCAGTTGCTTGGTTCAGCATTCCACTTCACTTTTCTTGATATCACCATGCAATTGATGCAGTAACTCAGCATGGTATTTCCTGGTCACTGTTGTAATTCCATCTTTGAAGCCTATCATCATAATTCCTTTGCAGTCCCAAAAATTGGTGCTATGATCTTCTTTGTAGACTGTGTGACCTTGGCCTTTCTAGGGAGTACTCACTCATCTTCCGTCACTACATTGGTTCCCTTTTTGAAAGAGGATTATAGCAGAAGACCAAAGTTTGTCTCCTTGTGAATTCCAATGCCGCCCTTTAATTACCATGACAAAAGTTCAAAAGCTTCTGATAACATTTCACATGTACTTTAATTTTAGCTGCTGTAAGAATTTGGGGCACCTACTTTACAATGAATGAACTTAGGCATATGTAAATGTTGATCAAGGTTGCAAAGCACAGCTGTTTTAGTAAGCCCCACACTTGTAGATATTTCTTTGTATCTTCACATGCCTGTCACTTAGAACTTGTTCCTTGATGAGGGAGATGTTTTATTGTGTTAATACACCACCAGCCTAACCTCACGTGGGTCATCTTCAAGGCTTTCTCTGCCCAAACAAAATAATTCTGACTTTTCCTTCACAGTGGAATATGGAGAAGAAGCTTCCCCATACACACTATCAAGGCATTATTTAATAACACTGCTTGAAAGTCCTTCTTTAGCTTAAAATTTTATAGCTGTTCTATATTCAATTTTGAATATCATGCTGTTTTATGCAACAAGTCTGGCTTGAATATCATGCTGCATTATGCAACATGTCTGGTTTGAATATCATGCTGTATTATGCAACATGTCTGACTTTAATGAGCTTCTCTAAGCAAATAAAAAAAGTAAATACAGTGTCTACCTTCGTGAAACATGTGAATATCACTATAATGAATCAGAGTCTTGTGTATCAGATCGAAACTTTTCACATAATATTCAATATAAACATACAGACAAATCAGCAACAGATTTTATCAAAAACCCACTGGAATTAAAAAAAAAGAAATTCAACCAATGGACAAGCCTGAACTGACTCATCTTGCAATTGCCCAAAGACACCACCTTGTCAAAATACAACCATAGTTGTTGGTCCATCAGTTAGGAGATGAGAGCAAGGGCCCTCAAAATAAGTTGTGTAAAAAAAACTAGTAAGTATCTGAAACCTTCAAATTGCATAAAGTATCTGAAACCTTCAAATTGCATTCCTTTACAGTCATCAAACTTTTACTTATATGTCAAATACCTTATATTTTTTGTCCTTTGAGTTTGCAAAGCCTCCAAGTTCTGTTGGGGCTAGCAATAAGATGCTATCATTCAATTCTTCTTGTACAGCATCCAGTCCATTGTATGTATGCTCCCTGTGCAGAGTCACCACAGCCAGCCTGTCAAAGCCTGCTGATTTTATTAATGTTGCTCGACCTTCAGCAGTTGCAAATAGCCACTCTGTTTCTCTATGTACAACAATTTATATTATTAGAGATGGAAAATAAGTATTAAGAAATGCTTAAAAGGTATTATCAAAACCTAAAAACCAGTAAAACATAAAGAAAAGTGCAAGGAAAAACCAGCAAATACAAATACAAATCAACTAATTAAACTTGATACAAGGCTTTAGCAACCTTTCTGCAGTATTGTGCTGAAGTAATGCTTCAAAGTCACTTAGTATGCCAATCTAAGTCACCATATAGTACACAATAACTATTCAAACACCATAGACTGATCCATGTTTCCAATACAGTAAATAACAATTCTAGAATATTCATTATTTTAATAGGAACAAATATAAAAGTTTGTTTTGCAAAATTAAGTTTTGTACATTTTGTTTTGAAATTTTATTATAAAATAGTCATTTGTATATATTATGTTAAGAAATAAAGTCCAATAGTTTTGAACAGTAAAATAACAGATAAACCAAACATAAAACAAATTAAATTTTATATGAGTAATCTTTGATTATTATTGATCTCAGTTATTAATTAGCATCCTAGATACAATGAAAGCAATAAACCCAACCTGCATAAGATTGATAATCAAGATAAACATACACTGTAATGCAAAAGTAAAAACAGGAATGGAAATAGTATTTAAAATGAAAAAAGGAGTCATATAAAGGAATCCTATCATCCCAAAACTCCTTATTTGCATCCTAGATATGGTATTCATAAGAATGAATTAGGACAGAAACAGATAGGCAATCAATATAAATAAGTTCATTAAATCTCAGATTTGTGCATGACATATTGATATTTGCAAAATCTGTGAAAGAGCTCTAAAGAGCATTAGCAAAATTAAATGCAAGGAGTAAAGGAATTGGTCTAAATGAATATGTTAATGACCAAAGTCATGATGGACCAGATAGACCATTTCTTGAGGATGGTATACCAATAAAATACTGTAATGAATATCCCATTTGAGCCAAACAGTTCAACTGACAGAAAAAGAAACAGTGGTTGAAAGATGAATAAGACTTGCATAAGGTAAATTTTGAAATTTAAAATTCATTCTTCTGGACAAACACAACATAAGTCTGACTAGAAATTCTGCAAACATGAATAATTGTTGCCTATGGATATTTACCCAGACGATTCAGGTATGCCAATATGTTTAAGGACAGAATGAAGAACTGAGAAGAAATTGTATAGAGAATGCAGCTAACAAAGAAGACTATTCAAGGTTACTTAAAGTTTATATTTTCATCTCCTGAAGTTGATGAACTTCAACACTTCAGGGGATGAAAACATAAGTTTAAGTTAATCCACCTCCACCAGAGCAGAGTATGCATCTCTAAAGGAACACTGTTAATTATTCAGCAGTCGACAGTTAGCCGAGGGGTTGGACGATGGTCTGCAAAACATCTTTTAAAAGTAAACAAGTAAATGGAGCTAATAAGAGTGTGTAGTTTGGCTCAGTCATACAATAATCTTAATTATATGCTTTGCTTCATTGTACAAGTTTCAATTAGCACTTCATGGTTCCAAGAATTTACAGAAGTGATGGTGTACAGGTAACAAGAGATGGAAAAAAATGCTTTCAGATCTAAAGTAAATAAAACAATGAGGCATATATGAATTATGAATTGATAGGGAACCAAATTCAACAGTGAAAAGAAAGCTTACTCTGTCAGAGGTGGTTCTACCATTAGGTCACATGGTCATGTTTCCTCATAATTGGAAATGAAAAAGACATTAGTTCATATTTTGTCCTTTGCAACCACTTTTTAATGTGAAACAGGATTCTCTGCTTATGCAGGTACTAAAACAAAACACACATCACATCTTGATGCAGAGTCAGATATTCGGCTCCAGCTGTTCCAAATTCAACCAGATATAGCCAAGTTATGTAAATCAATTCAGACTCATCCCTATCATCTGAATATTTCTTTTATGGTCCCAAGTAGCATTTTTGATTTTGCAACATTAAAAATGAGGATCTTATGAGGATATATTATGGATTTACAATACTTCTTTTAGTTAGTTTTAAAATGTGTTGCCTTTTTTATTTGTGTGTGTTATGAAATCTGAGTTGAACATATTTTTTGTAATGAAATAAACTAATAAAGCATATTTCACATGTCTACAGTACTAAAATCTGAATTTTCCACTAAAAAGGGACCCATGACTTAAACAGTTTGGGAACCTCTGATTTATGTAATCATTATTTCATTTCATCCTTCATCATAAAAAGCATGTTGGATAATGCAATTAAAAAAAGTACAAAATTGATCTCACCTTCCCTGTGGCACTATGAAAGCAGCAAATCTTCTTCCATTCTCCCTTGCATACAGCTGGTCCAACACATGAACCGTATATCGTGGAATTGTGCCACCTGGCTGATACAATTCAAGAAACACTTCTCCGTGTTTTGCTATGTTTCCTTGCCTTAATTTTGAACAAACCAGTGCTGTCTGTTGTAGAGATTTGACAGATGACTTCACTTCTTCTGGAGAAGAAACTCGTATGATGTTATTTCCAGCTAATTCTAGTACCTAAAAATTGACATTTCTATTAGCACATGTTCTCTCAAGAGATTCTTGAAAACTTATATTTGGTGTCATTAATGTCACTTGCTTTTGAGGGCTACTGAAAATTGCTTTTCAAAAATAAAGGTATAATGGTCAATTTTAGAAGCAGAAGCACATGAGTATGGGGGGGGGGGAAGGTAATCTAGTAAGCACTGGTTCTTTTATGGTTTCACCCATGTCATGATAGCTGATGCGTCTGCACTCAGAGCAGTAACTCCTGGCAAAACAGATGTAATATCCATGTAATTGATTCGAGCTCTTGCAATTATATGGGTTGTTCAAATGAAATACAAGACAGGTGTTTTGAAGCAAATACAAAATTTATTGAACAATATACACTATATCATAATACAGTTTGAGAGTGTCTATAGATAATTACCTCCACCGTTTAGGCACTTATCCCAATGCTAAAGAAACTTCTCTACACCCTCTGTGAAGGAGAGATTACTGGTGAACCATTTTTCCACAGCATCATGAAGTGTGTAATGCTTAGCTTTTAGAGCCTTCTTCAATGGACCAAACAATTGATAGTCGACAGCAAAGAGATCTGCATTGTAAGGCTGTGAGAAATGTTGTCCATTTGTGTGGTATTAGCTGAGATGTTCAATGCATAGTTTTCTGTTCAGCAGTTGTTTGTAGTTTATTTATGGACGCTCTATAACATCTCCGATTATCAGTATTCCATTCCAGTCAAAGAGTGAAATGGCTGACAAATTATGCTCAGAGGCCTCTTCTTTCAGGCTTGAGGTTCTTTTGTATGCCATTAAATCTATGACAGGGACCCACAGCTTTAGTTCCCTTCTGAAGAAAATCATACTTAGGATTTTTACACCTGAAAAAAATCCATTGACCCTGGTCAGAATTGAACATGCATTCTTGGGTCTACAAGTATGGTTACCACTAGACAACCAAGACCAACCGAGTGAGGTGCAGAGTACCCATAAGGGAGCACACTTTCTGATACCTCAGTTATTTGCATGAAATGCTGTATATGGATTGATAGCCATTAACAGCTTATGTATGGTTAAATGGTTATAGTCCTTTACCATCATGTCCCAGATGTAATCTTTTCCTGTATCAGTACAGGCTCCCGTCCAAGTTGTAGGGGATATGCCATGCATATCTGCCCAGTTCAAAATTTGGCACACCACTTTAACCCTGTGCTTCATTAGAGACATGCATCCCCATGCATGACTATTGCATTTGACCAAAGATTGCACTTGCCAAATAGCTTCTTTGCACAAAAATTTAATTATATCTTGATGTATTGGATTGGATGCATACATTACACACAAGTGTTGCTTCAACTGTCTCCTCTACTCAGCAGACACCTGACTCAGACATACCACATTCTGTGATATTACAACAGATTTCAGGCCATAAATGCAGCCACCTCTAGGCACACCATTAAACATTTGCAGTGCTGCCAGCATTCTATGTTTCTTTTAAACAACCCTTTACAATGAAAATAAGCATGTACCTTATAACAGAAGATAATGGAAATTTGTCCTGTTATATCCACACATTTCTGTCAACTTTTTAGAAAATGCACCAATTAATCATTTGAAATTACTCAATTTTTCACCCTATATTTTCTTTCATTACTTCTAATGTGTGGGGGTTTGTTTTCTACACCTTTTTTTTCAATTTCCCTTATTGATAAAAATTACTTACTTTCAGGTCAGGGGACAACATGAGCCATAATCTCTATCTTCAAAAATTTCCCAAATGAAATTGAATGACTACAGATGAAACATTTCCTTTAGAAACAAGATAAAAGTATAAGTTTAGAATAATTGACTCGACTATGTAACACATCACTAATAGTTTTTAAAAGAGGAAAACTAAGTATCTGGGGCTAATTGCTCCCATCTTCAGTTCCAGTTCGACTGCTGGCCTTGTTCTTCGGGGTGGTTTGGTTTGTCTCTGGTAGCAGTTGGATGAACTTCTGTATTAAGACGTCACTTGGTGGGATTTCAAAGTTGAAAACACTACATTTGTACTTCCAGATATAAATGTTTTCCCAGACGGCGAGTTCTGTTTTCCCTGTAATGTTTTTAAGTAGTTTGGGATTCCTGTTTATATTATGTTTTTCATTCATTGGAATTTCCTGTCTGGGAAAACGTTTATATCTAGAAGAACAAATGTAGTGTTTTCAACTTTGAAATCCCACCAAGTGATGTCTTAATACAGAAGTTCATCCAACTGTCACCAGAGACAAACCAAATCACCACGAAGAACAAGGCCGGCAGTCAAATTGGAACTGAAGATGGGAGTGATTAGCTCCAGAAACTTAGTTTTCCTCTTTTAAAAACTACTAGTGATGTAAGTGTTACAAAGTCGACTCAGTTATTCTAAACTTATATTAAACATCACTGTTACAAACATCCACCATATTTAACTAAATGTATAAGCTTTACATGAGCTAGGGTACATGGCAACACAAAAGAGAGGGTAAGAGCTTGTGGCAAAAATGCAGAAACCTGTTATTGTTTACATCAGAACACTCAGCAGAATTCAGGATCAGCTACACTATGTGTTGATGCTAAGTCAATTTCATGTCCATGGTAGAAAATATTTCATTACTACTAACATCTCATTAGCTGTAAGCGCAATGACAGAGTCTTGCTGGAAATATCAGTAAGTTATTCAAAAACAGTGTTATGTTATAAATTTGAATAGTTTGGGATTTTCACAGTGAAATATTGTACCATATAACAAATTATTTATGATGAAGTCACTCAAATTTCACTTGTTTTATTCCACTCATTGGATCTGTTTCAAAGGCAAATTTCCTTCATTGTCAGCATGGTTTGAGTGACTTCCTCATAAATAATTTGTTATATGAAGTATATGTTATTCCTATATCTTTCTGCATTTATGACATTCTCAAAAAGAGATATGGCCTATTACTCTCTATGCATTTACTTGTCTTACAAGGGGTTTTATGTATAAAATTGAGTTTTTCTGTATTCCAATACCTGTTACTTTGGGTCAATACAAGACTACATGAAAGAAGCCGTGCTTCATTACCTAAATATCAGACTCACCTGCTTGCAATTTGTGGCCAACAAAGCTTAGATATACCAAAAATCCATAAAAGCAAATAAAGATTATATGGATTTTAAACCATTTAATTTAAATAATTATTACATATAATAGAGACAGATTTATGTAAAGTACTTACACTGATAGCAAATGTGCTGCTAGTTGCCAATTAAGGCAGTTGTTCTGTGGTAGTAATTCAATTAAGTTTATATTTTTTCTCAAGAATTATGAAATAAAACTACTTGAAAAAAAAATACTCACCTTTTAGGAAATGAAATATAGAAACTACCCTCTATGTCTATACATGAAAACATTTTGGCTCCAATGTAAAAATGCTTCCATTATTCACTGTAGTTTTCTTGAGGAATAAGATTTCAAAGCACTTACTCTTTGAATGTGAAGCCCTGGAGAGAAGAATATATCAACTCTTCGGTCCACAACCATATCCCAATATGGATGATCCCTTTATAGGAAATAAGTTTGTGGAATCTCATCAAGAACAAAGAATTTGGAACATCATAAGGGACTTGGGGGTGGCACAAAAAGCCTATGGCTGAAGTGCAGGAGTTCTCCAAAACTCTCTCCAATATCCCTTCCAATACTACCACTACTACTTGAGGAATGGGGGCAGTCTCTTGATAGATAATATGTTTCAGATCTTCAAGGTGTGAGAATGTGTGAACTCTTTCCTAGGTCCACAAAGTCATTATAGCTGCATCCTGCTTCAAAATTTCTATTTTACTCCCAGAAAGACCAACTGTATGGCCTGTGACAATGTCATTATAAGTGAATGGCAGATTTTCATACAGATGTCAAAACTGTTTGTACCTTCTGCATTTGCTTTCTAAAATGGATATGTAGATATTATCTTTTCCAAGTGCTTTCATTTCATCAATTATTAAGCAAACAGTTCAGAACATTAATAACACAAAATGATGACCATGGCACATTGTCTATAGTTAAACTATACTTTTAGGTTCTTAAATACTTATTCATGCATAAATTTATATTTTCATAAAATGTACATTCTGCACTAAAAATCAGTGCACCAACAACACCCATATCATGTGAGGATTGTTTAAAATGTTGTGAGAGGAGGAGTTGTTACTGTGGAATGAACTTGGCACCATTTTGAAGTCTGGTCCTCCACAAATAATTTCCCACCCCTACCATTCTATAATGCCAACAGCAATGTGCAATGATCATTTGAAATGGTGATTTTGTAAGTGGAAGACTACTTAGCTATCATGCAGTAATTTGATACTTGTTTCTAAATTGCACTTTGGAAACAGATTTCCATGGTGATATTAAGGCCACACTGAGAGACATGAACATCAGTCCCTACCATATCATTGTTCCCATCTGTGAAGCAAAGGCTAAACTGCAAATCCATGTTACACTACAGATTACAGTGCTCACGAGAAGATTGTGGATTATGAAATATTATATATATTGCTTCATTATTACAGATGATCCAAACTACATTTGTAACCAGGACATATGGTTGACCACATCATTTATGATTGTAGACTGCTGAAGAGGAGTGGGTCAAAGTTCCGGGTTCATTACATGCAAACAAATGCTATTTCCTACAACTTTTCTTTGAATACTGTAAACCACTTAAAATTGCATTAAATATTCCATTTGCTCTCTGAGCACTGCTAAAAATTCTTAACACAGCCTAAAATATATTTAAAAATAAGTACTGTCCTTTGAAAAGAGAATTTCTGCCTTTGAATTATCCAAATAAAAGATTGAAAATTTGAATTAAATAGGAATTTTTAACATTGTTTTATATTGGAATTTTAAGGGGAATACGCTGTTGTTTATCATCTAATATATCAAATTACTCATGTTTGAAGTAAAAAGAATTCACTGTTTATTAAAATTTTATGAAGCTTTGTTACAATAAATACATGAATGACATTTATTTTTAGTTAAGATGAAGATAGCATAACAGTATCTAATGCTAAAAAGGCATAGCCTACATCGTTTATCTATATCTCGAGGTTAAACTCTCTTCATGATTTAAAATAAGAAGCCCAATTTAAAATTGAATCACAGCACATTGGGATGAATTCTATATAAACTCTTTTTTGATAAGTTGAATTTGCTACGGATCTTGCAGATTACACTTTTGTCTAATATTTACATTTTACATTTGCATATTTTATACACTTTTGTCTAGTGTTTGTATTATATATTTGTATATTTTTAATGAATTGGACATTAAACATTTTTTTAAGAAAGTGTCAAATTTCAACCAGTTGTAAGATTGTAAATTATTAAAAGTAAAGGGGAAGGCAAATATCAAACCAAACACACTTCAAAAGAGTGTCTATCATTTACAAAATCAAACTTTTGCAGCACATAAGCTAGGTTCAGTTCATTCAATTCTATTTAGCTCTGGAAATAACAATAAAGTTAGCATGCATGTGGTAAACATGCACTGAATATTTAATGTTGCTTAAGCAAATTTGCTGTGCTGCTTGAAGCTGTGCAGTTCTACAGCAACCAATTCGTACATTTGTATCAAATTTCAATTACATTTATTATTTAGTGCTGTGTGTAAGAATTATGTAATAGCTATAATAATTAAAGAGCTATGCTTACAGGCTCAGCATTTGGCAGTTTCTTAAATTTGGTGCAGACTACAAGGAAAACAGGAAAGCCAGCTCTGTCACCATCTTCCTTCAATTTCTGCTCCACTTCTGTACATCGACAAACACGAAACATCCAGCCAGCTTTGGGAAAGAAATCCAGAAGCTTGGCAAGAATGTGTTCTTGAAGCAAAGAAATACAAATGTATCTCCCACCAATGCGGAGTACTCTATCTATTTCCTGATAAACAAATAAATACATATTAAAATATTCTTTACATTTTATGTAAATGCATTAACCCAGACATTAATAAACTACATACTTTGAAAAGTCTGTCTATTTTTTTTAAAGTTTCTTCCGAAGCATCTGGCATAAGTGCATCCAGAGTTCCTTTGTCCAACACTACACTGAACTGAGCATCACTAAATGACATATCAACGGCATCCATCTGTTGAAACATCATTTCAGGATATTCTTTGCTGTAAAGTTCTTGCATCTGCCTGATAACAACATGACTGATGTCAATGTTAGTTATTTGTCTGCAAATAAAAGTAAAAATGTTCTGTAAATGACAAACTGGTGTTATTTTCATGACTGAAAGGAATTACATACATCATCATCTGCCCCAGCCATATTACTTATGAATAAACCATTAAAAAATAAATTTTCATTGCAAACTTTACTTACAATGCTTGTAAATGTACTCTGGCCACTCCTAAAACGACTAAATTTTCTTGTATAATAGTTGGGAAAGATTTTCTTTTTTTGAGTAGTGTTTTGATGCCAATTTTAACTACTAAGGCACCACATGCGGTGGACACTGATGATAGATGAAATGAAATGTTAAATTGGGAAAGGAGTCTTTTTTTAAGGAAGGAAGGGTTCCAGGCCTAAGTTTATGGTACCTCCCCAACATTTGCCTTTTATGAGGACTGAGGTAAACCTGGAAAAAAGTCAAGAAGGACAGTCCTGATGGGAAATGAACCCCAGACCTCCTACTCATGTGTCCATGCCTTAACGACTTTAGCCATCCTTGGCAGTATGCAAAAGAAATTAATGCTAATTTTTTTGTCATATAGGTATAAATTGGAAACCTAAGAGATTGGTTTTATGCAGTTTATATACATATATTTTGCTTTCCCTCAAAAGAAATCTATATTAAATGTCTGGGGATAAAAAAGAAAGAAAAGACGGGGTATTGAATATCTTTAATTAAAATGGCATAACAAATAAGAAAAATTTATATTACATATAAAAGTCACAAATTTATTCAATTAAAATTCTCTAACAACTCTTGTGAGTCTAAAGTTATGGATAGCTGATAAAGTAAATAACTATACACTATGGTAAATGATTAGCAATATTTATTAAACATGGGTAAAGGAAAATGCTAGAAAAGGAATTTTACTTGCGAGGTAACTTTCTACAAGTTGAATTGTACTTGATGCAATATGAATAAGTATACTGCTTTGATCTATTTTTAAATTTATAGTTTTCTTTCAGTTTTGTAATTAGTTCATGAATATGATAATAGGTAAAAAATTAAATAATTAGAGGAATTAAAATTAAGATAGCTATATGTGATTTAAATGGTTATGTATCAAATTGTTAGATATTCCTAATTCAATTACGCATATTATGGTTTGGTCTGACAAATGACAATCTAATATTTTCAACTTAAAACTAAGCTACTCCATTGTTAGACGCAACAGCATAAGCTTAAGCAGATTACAAAGTTAAATTTATCAGATAATAAATCACATGTTAAGTTTCTATTCATTATTTCTTAATATAGCTTTACACTTAAAAATAAAATATTACACACCTTTTGAAACTGTTGTCACCACAGGAAACATACTAAGAACTGCATTGCGAAAAATGATCATTGACAAAAAAACTAGGCACTGTAATTTAGGTAAACAATATAATCGGAGAGCCTGACGGAAAGAAATCATGGGCTTTGTAATCACGAAATGCGAAATATAAATATTGTGACTTGTCCTCCAAATCTTGGAAGAGCACTTAACCTATTGCATACCTGTAACCAACTGTATACATGTCTACACTGAGTGTGGAATTTCCACACCCTACTACAAGTATCACATCCTTTTGTTTAATATATTTGTTAAGGAGCACGCAAAGTTCAGGATACTCTCCATACCTAAACAATGAAACATGCAAAATTTAGTGCACGGTACATCAAGCATTTTAGGTTATAATATTAAAGATTCAATATGAACATGCATAAACTCACCACTCAAATGCCTTTGAGCCTCTTTTCTTAAAGAATGCATTCCAATAGTCTTTTTCGCCAAATTCCTCGCGCGTTTTTGGCAAAAGATTCATTAAATTTTGTGAGCAATGACCTGACGTTCACCCATATGACAGTTCCTCCCTTCGTCACTTTCAGTTAGCATTTGCCAACATATGACAATTACCCGTCGAACTATTTGTTACCAACATTGGTCTGTTAAGCGGGCAACGTATGCCACAACTTCCTTTAATCTATAGAAGGCTGTGATACTGTACCAGCTTTTTTGAAAAAGAATTCGCTGTGAACTTTATGATGATGTTCCTTTTAGCGGCACTGGGACAACTAATTAATATTTACAACCGTTTTAGTTGTTTGTAATGTTTTTTTTTTTTATTTTGCGAATGCGAATATCTGCATTTCATTTATTTGAAGCAGCAGCAGTAAAAGTGACACAATAAAAGCACTGTGATACGGTCTGTCCATCAAAGTTTATAGTGGATGTCAATAAAAGTACGCGAGGAAATAATTTGATTGGCTGATCAGTGCCAAATTAGCTCGCGAGGAAATACCACTCAGTAAATAAATATACTGGATTATTTGTATGCTTTTCTTTGATGGTGAAGTAGCAGCCATAAGTGAAGCGGCCAATACACTGATTTCTCTGAATATCATACGAAAGGTAGTCTTTCTGTTTTATTCCATCTCTACACTCCAAGTATTGGGCTCCCCAGAGCTACCACAAGAAGACGATTTAGTAATTCAATGTAAAGAAAGATACTGAGACTGCAAGCATTAACTGAGATCCACTTACAATGGATCCCTGGTCACTGTGACATCAGCGGAAACTAAGAAGCTGATAGATTGGCGAAGGAAGGATGCATAATGAATCAACCTTCAACCCCTTCTACCTAGGCCATTATATGCAATGTAATTTCAAACAGTATAAAGAAAGTCGTCGCGGACTCCTGGAGGGAAGCAGTAGTTGGTAAAAGATGGGAACTGATTACATCAAAATCTATCCCAACTATCTGTCCCATTAACTGGCCTTGGCCACCTTCAGGATGTGCACAACAAATAATAAAACCTTGAAAATAACAGTTGAGTTTACTAGCGTTTTTGCTTGGCGATAAAATCTGCAGATGGACAGATTATAGAGATAACACGTTTTGAGAAAAATAATTCATTATAAGTATTAAAAGTTGAACAAATTTTGTATCTAAAGGAAGAGAAGCAAAATAGAAGAAGAAAGGGAAAATCTCTCTGCTGTATGACCACCTCGAGGCTACTGGCCGTATTGAGTGGCACCCATATTCTAATTGTTGCCCTATTAGACGATCCTATGAGAAATCAATATTGATCGAATTCTGTTCTTATCGATTCCCGATTAGTTTCAAATTCAGTTACTGGAGATATCGGTACAGTAAACGAAATTGCATAATTTTAGCAGTATCTTCAGGAACATCTTCATAGAATATGAATTATTTCTAATTTAACTTTAAATTTACTTTGGAGGTAAAGGAATTTTAGTTTATTTATTTGCTCTTTAAAACATTACACTACCTCCAATCCAGCGGTCATTTGTCGACTCTGCCAAAGTAGTGTTTTACTGCAGGTTGATGGTTTTCTTTGTTTGTTTGTTTGTTTCTTTCTTTCTTCTTCTTCTTCTTCACCTTCTTCTTCTTCTTGTTCTTCTTGTTCTTGTTCTTGTTCTTCTTCTTAATCAGATCCTCTGGGTACTTTGCGGTGTTGAAGATTATAGTGTCTAATCACCCTAATACAAGATACTTTTATTAATATATTATTTTGCTAACTTCAATATCTTCCTGACAAGTGGGTTCTTAGTCATCTGACTAATTAATGCAGCAGTGTTTTGTTTTAAATATACTCCTTATGTATGGATGCTTTACGATTAGATCTGTGCAAACCTCTAAACCTCTTAACGTTAATTTTGAAGCCATGTTTTTGAGAGATTATACAGACAGCAAGGATGTATTCGGGCTACAAAATACAGCAGGATTACAGCATGAACCAAATTTAGGGAATCATTCATTTTCAAGAATCTCTCAATTTTGCCCATGGTTTAGCCATATATTATATTGTCATTGGTTAACGTCCTCCTATGTACTATTAAATCTTCACAACTAACACATCAGTACATACATCATACATCATCACTAATGTATTGAGCTATTAAAAAGACATACGCTATCTGACAATTTTTTCAACAGCCTCCTATAGACATTAAAAGCCACATTAAAATTATAATATTTAGAATAATTTTAACAAGTACAAAATCTCCAATAGCTTTCATTTTGTATAGAATATTTTTGTAGTTTAATAATGTTGGGTATATGTATTATTGTATTGACATCCTTCGTAAATTTATCAATAAATTTGGATTGAGTGTTGATCATATGAAGATGTGATTTCTTTCATATTCTATTTAAAAATTAATAGCTGAATCTCATTATACTTGGTCCTTCTCGAGCTGTAAATGAGGATGGAGCTCAATTAAGGATTAAACCAATTATCATCATCTCAATATCGCTTATTGATATCTGCAGTTGTACTTCTTTCAGTTTTCATCATTTCAGCTATTTTGCATATCTTTTATCTTTTCTCCAATGAAAGTTGTCTCTGCAATTATAAGTGTCTAATCTCTTCGCTTGGTAATAACTGTTTGAATTAGCATCGAAGGTAAAACTGTTGACTACGAATACGTCATTATGAATTGTCCTTCCATACAATGAATATATCAATAGTATCTATAGTATACTTATCATAAAAAATGTAATAATCACCTTCACAGTTTTTCAAAGTGCCACCCAACCTGCTTGGTGTCATAAACTACGTGGAAAATGTTTCCTGCCACTCTTTTCTTCCGTACTCAGTCTCTAAACATGCTGCAATAGCTTCACCATCGGGAGAGAAGGTGCTTGGCGCAGGTTTTCTTTCAATTAACAAATGACGGGAGAACAAGCTCGGAGTGCAGCCTTTCTTCCAAAAATCTACTGTGCTTATAACAATATGGGCAGAAGCTTCTAAAGAGCACGTCTTGTACATCTCCCCTCCCCCTTTCAATTAGTCGGTCCTCTTCATTTTTGGTGATGGTGCCTCATCTTCAAAGCTCCAGACTTGTGACTGATGTTTAGTTGCCTGGTCTTAACGGTAAATCATGTTTATGCAGTTGTAATGAAGTTGGAACTTTCACAAACATTGCTTTTTTTTATTATCACCAGTTAACACGAAACTCATTTTGATGGTATTGAGGATGTGTGACGTAAGAGAAAATTACTGAGTGAGATACGTACGATCTTTTGAGCGCCTGCTGACAAGATGTTTACATTTTACTCTCTCTCTGTCTCTCAGAAAAGTAGGAAAACGATCTTGGATTATTCACAGTTGACACTGATATCCTAGTTGTGACCGGTGACGTGTCTCCAAAGGATAAATTCAGGACATCAGTTTCTAAGGGCAAACTTTCCAAAAGTGCATGCCAAATTTCCTCTTCACATTTAAATTTTTTTATAAATTCCTACAAACTATGTCTAAAAAAAAATAATACATCTACTACTTTCCACCCTGCACACTCAGCAATGACACAAGCACCTCTTTTACTAGCGCGTTCAGCAGAAAATGAACTATATTGCATCCAATCATAATTTTCACTTATGAAGAGTTAAGATTCAATAAAGGAACAAACTTTTAACTTGAACATTATTATTATTATTATTATTATTATTATTATTATTATTATTATTATTGTTGATGTTATTTTATTTTTCAATATTAACTCCCTTAAGGTCAACATATTTATTCCAGCGATGCTCTAGTGGCACTATCTCTCCCATGAAGAGGTTTTCCGAAAGCTTTGCAAAATGTTCCTCTACAGCTAGAGCCACCTTTTGATAGGATACAAAATGCTGAGCAGTAAGGAAGAAATTGGGTTTTAGGATCAGATGAAAGACAAAGAAATCAAATCTGGGGAGTGGAGAGGATGTTCGAATCATTCCCACTTTAAATCTTTAACTTTTCCATTGCTGAAAAGATTTTTTGTAAATGCATTCTCTTAGTAAAAAATTTGTTTTTTTTTTCTTCCACAAGCCCCCATGTTATCTCATGATTTTTTTTTTTTTCATTTAGGTTATTTAAAATAGTGTAGTAGTACTCTCCGGATAAGGTTTTACCTTCTGAAGGTAATAATTAGTAAAACTTTCTTTCGCGTCCCAAAAGACTGCTGCTAACCTTTTCTGCAAATAGAACCAACATTGTCTTCTTTGGCGCTGAACAACCGGCTTCTGTCTACTGTTTCGATTCTGGTGTATGATAGACTGATAGTGGATCCAAGTTTCATCCACATTTATCAGGTGACACATAAAATGTTCTGTGGCTGTTAAATTTTTCCAAACACTGTTGATATTTTCAGGCTAACGCGATTTCGATCTGCTGTTAGCAAGCGCCTCTGATCTTGCGCAAAGATTTCTCATATGCAATAAAAACTTCATGTAAAAATAACCTACGCGTTCCTTTGAAAGGCCTATAGCTTCGGCAATTTTACGCACTTTAATTCGCCCGTTATTTAATACGATGTCATGTATTCGTTCAATGGATTCTGCTTTTGTTACTTTTTGGACATCCTTCACAACGAGTTCATCTTCAAGGATGGTATGACTGTGTTTAAATTTAGCCATTTTTAATCTTTGAAAGCGGAGAAGAACCCCCGTACATTTTTATAAATTTGAATGAATTTCCCAAGGTGCCAAACTTTCTTTTACAAAGCTATTTATCAATGCATGATATTTAAATGTAGTCATATTATAGACTTCTCACAATCCTCTGCTTTAGACAACCATATTAAGCATACTGTTTGAAACAATGACGATATTCCAAATGAATGCTTAACCAATGTAAAGTAAATTATCTTGCCAACTGAATGACCACCTAGGGTCAGACCGCTCTTATTAATTCGTGATCTTGAGAACAGTGTTGTGTACGTTACATCTAAAATGTAATGCTAAACTTATTATCGATGCTTGCATGCACTACTTAGTCCAAAACGCATTAATACTATAGCTTAAAATAAAATTGAAGATGCTGATCATATGAAATGTCTCGGTGTTTAGTTTCCGTGTCTGTCACATTTTGTTTTAGGGAAGTTTAGCAGTTGGTTGGTGACGGCAATCTTGTATTAAGCAACCGTTACGTGATTATCAAATAACACTCAAGAAGCGATTACGACGCTCCAGAGGCTTCCCAGGGCAGCCAATCAGGACACTGGTGCTACGGGTTAATTAGAAAGCCTGACAAGTGCTTTGTTGGGGGTGGATCGTGTTCTAGAAGACTCACCCTGGCCTATACTGATCACCATGGTTTGATTTTACGCTTGTCTTGTTCAGTGACCAAAGGGTTTTGACCATAAAACAGTTCCTCTTTATAGAACTACAAAAAGCTTATAGATCATAGTCATCAAAGGATAAAATGTTTGAAATTTATAGAATAACCATCCTGAAATACTGATGATTTCTGGATTCAGATATCATAAATGTGATACAAATCTGATTCCTCATACATTTTATTTGATGTTAAATTTTTAATTTTTTTTTTTCATATTTCATGATAATGCATATATTATAATCTTTAAAGCAAATACCAAAGGACATTTATTCTGGAAGCTATAATGGAAGCACTAACTACAGAGATACAAAGAAAGAAAGAAAAAGAAAGGAAGGAAGGAAGGAAGGAAGGAAGGAAGAAATGAAGGAAGGAAGGAAAAAAAGAAATGGGGGGAAAAGAAAAAGAAAATAGATAGGTCGAGAAGTTCAGCGAAGATAAGAAAATGTGAAGGGAAATTAAAACACACCACACTATTGTTATAATAACTTATAACTAGAGAGTTTGAAACTAAGAATACAATTTTGACGAAATATGAAACACACATTACTAAAATTAGGGGAAAAAATGTTTTTTAATATTAACAAACCCAAAGTGAAAGAATAAAATTAAGATTTGATTATATACTTTACTTTTTATGTATAAAGTGTTAACAACCATACAGTACACTGGTGAAAGTAATGCCAGTGGATTTTGGAAATAAGTGAGACAAAGGATAGAAGATATAGAGAAGCTAGAGATGTAGAATAGCTTTGAGGTTAAAAGTGCTTTAAGCTTACATAAAATAATTAAAAGAAATTGGGGACGGGAGAAATATAGAGATAATTGTACCTTAGTTTTGGTACCGCTAAATCCTTAGATATTTTGTTTGTTTGAAGTTTATTTATTTTTAATAAATAGATATAAATATGTAACTTAAAATAAGGAAATTATTAAGTTTGTAGAAATTGGAGCTAATCGATAAAAGTATGTAGAGATGTTAAAATACTTTTACTATTATGTTTTTGGTTGGATCGGATATTTCAATGGGTAGCTGCTGGTGAACTGTGGACTGGGTTCTGGTGCAATCAAACTTTAAAAAAGCTTGTACTTAATTATTTAGAATTAAAAATTAATAATAGTTTTTGGTGATTTATGAATTAAGCGTAATCGATAAATTGAATTAATTCATATCTAATAGTGTTCTGTGGGATGTCAGACTTTCTACAAGGACGTGATTTGACTCAAACACTGTGGGCGGATCAGCCGCAGAAGTCAGAACAAGCCACACTTCAGTGTTGTAGTAGGGTGCTCCTTTTCAAACTTAAAAACAAAAATGGCTTAGCTACGGACATCCTGAGTCTTACAGAAATGTGACAGCGGGTGATAAATGTGGCATCGGATTACATTGAAGGAATGTAAAAGTCTCTAGAATAAATGGATTACTACTTATGAATTGTTGCCATTAATTTCTTTCCAGTCCTCGAACTGTAATATTAATAAATAGACAAACATTTGCTTTCTATTATCTTTGTCTAATCATCAATCTAGAAAAGGTAAAGGCATAATTAACAAACAAACAAAAACAATTTACTGTGGTTGCTCTTCTAATAAAAGTACCTGGTCTCTGGGGAGCGCTGAAAATAAAGTATATGCAATTAACCCTCACACACTGGAAATACTTCGTGGGGAGAAGCGATAAAACGAATGATAGCTTCCTGTAGAGTTACTCAATCGGCATTGAATAAACGTATTAATAATACCAACGCCAGTGCTTTCTCATATCTCAAAACATACCTTGCTTCGTAACCCCAAGATTTTTATTTGATTTGGTTTATTCACGTACGCTGTTTAACATCTCAGGTCATCAGCGTCCCATTCAACTCAGGGCGTGAAACAACCGACAAATTTTGCTCAGAGGCCCCTCTTTCAGGCTTGAGGTTCTTTATCGTGCCGTAAATGTACGACACTGGACCCATGGCTTTACTTCCCTTCCGAAGGAAGCCATACTTAGAATTTTTACGCCCGAAAAAATCCATCGATCCTGGCCGGGTTCGAACCCGCGATCTTGGGTTTAGAAGGCAAGTATGGTTACCCTACACTACCAGGACCTATGACCCATGAATGCGGGTTCAATCCCGACTAGGGTCATTTTATTTATTCGGACGTAAAAATTCTAAGAATGGCTTCTTTCGGAAGGGAAATAAAGACGTGGATCCCGTGTCGTAGATTTACGGCATGTAAAATAACTTCAAGCCCTAAAGAAAGGGCCTCTGAACAAAATTTATCGGCCGTTTCACTCTCTGAATTGAATGGGACCTGATAACACGATATGTTAAAGAGCGTTCGTAAATAATCCAAATAAATAAACATAGCTCAAAAGATCGCATTACCTGGGCTCTCAGTCTCCATAGAGCTCACATTTGGTTTCATGAAATAGATTACAAAAAGTGACGAACGAGACTGGAACTCGAAAACAAATGACCATCTCTTTAATCGAAAGCCATGACCGACTAATAAATAATGTCATAACCACGTGCCAGAGTGATACATTCAGAAACCTTCCTTCGTTATCGTGTGTTATGCTTTCGAGGGAAATCTTCATTAGCCAATGACGTACTGGCACTTTAGAAACTTATAGTCATAACTTCGAAATGAGAACAGATAGCCTATACGTTATCAATGGTAAATTGCTTATATATGATATCTTTACACCCTCTGAAAATATTTCGGCGTAGTTCATTAACACCCTATATAGATAGGCTATATTTATTAAAACGGTTGGATACTTAACGGACATTGTTCACATGCTGAAAACTGAAATGAGAAAACTTAGGTTACGAACTTGTCGACATCTGAATATTTCACCAGCTTGACCCTGTAACAGTCTAAAATAAAACGCAAATATAAGCTAAATGCTCAACACGAAAACCCTTACATTATCATGCAGTGAACCTTGAGGCGAGCGATACATATATAATGCAGAGCAAACAGCGCCTTCAGGGAATAATTAGCGGAGATAACATCAGCGGATTGGTTAATGACGGCGACAATAAGATGTGTATCATACAACGATCTCGCGATACGGTCCAGGTGCTCGTGTCTCAAGGTATGATAATAAAGCCAACACCGTTACTTTTACGAGAATGAAATGTGTGTGATTCATAGAATTTGGCAACAAATTGCAGTTGTCATAATTTTCATCCTGCTTAAACTGATATATGTTTAATATTTCCTGTTCTTCTGTTAATCGTTAATACAGAAGAATTGTTTTTTAATAATTCTTAGGCTTTCACGACCGGTGTTATAATTAAAGCCGTTTAAATTTTCCGGGCTGTTTTGCCATGGTCCACGGTTTAATATGCTATCAGAGTTTTCATCAACTACTGCGGTTAGCATTATCAGTGGACGATGAAAAACACCTGACATTTTGATTGTGATTTTATTATGTAGCATTCTCTTATTAACTACATTCATATTGTTTTAGTCTTTCATATGTATTATTATTATTATTATTATTATTATTATTATTATTATTAAATATTAAAACTGTTATGAAATAAATTACAAAAAGAGTAATTTCCAAGATTAACAAATCATTTTCATAAAACTAAAAATGCAATCGCACATGCTTGTAAATTCGGACACTTTTTAAAATTATTCGTTTTAATTCTACCCTTTGTTATTTTCATTACCAGGGAGTTGGCTCAGGTGGTAACTCTTTAGACTCGTATTCGGGAGGTCTCAAGTTCAAATCCTGCAGCAGCCTAATCTGAGTGTGATTTTCTGTGGTTTTCCTCATAATCAGTTAATTTTTAGAAAGGGTAAATGTCGAGTTAGTATTTCTCTGCCTCGAATTCGCCTTCCATTTCACCACTGATCTGAATTCTATATCTATGTATGTGTTTGTGATATTTTAGAGGTAACACAGTGTATTTAGTTTCATTCTCATTTCCTTTGAATGCCACTTGTGACTTACAAATACATGCAGATTTATTGAACTCCGCACACTTGCGAATTATACGCCATTACTACCTTATAAGACAAATATGTGTTTTTTTGCTACACTAGGGGTTGCCAATGCAAAAATGTAGTGTTGCCCTTCATTTGGAGAACTGCTTTGAAATCAGCCACGCCCAACAATCATATTAGACCACAGACATTGGTGAGTTCACCGCTTCCAGTATCATGCATGCAAAATTTCAGGAAATAAATTATACTGGTTGATTTATATGCTTGTTTAAACTTTAAAACACACTCGCGCAGCGGTACAGGGATTTAAGTGAGATTTCCGAGGTAGCAATGAGGTCATTTAAATACGTAATGGGTGCTAACTGAGCCTATCCAAAATTAGTACCTTGTCTTGTATGCGTTAATTTTTATAGACGAACTGAAATATTTCTTTATTTGAACTAGTGCGCTGTCTGTGCCAAAGATAGCCCATCACCAATAACATGGTTGAAGGCTTAGCCTGTCAGGGAGAGGTGAAGGGTACCTTCCATGGAGTTTTCGTTCTTGTGTAGGCCAGCTCTGGCAGCTCATGAAATTATTATCTGTCCTCTTATGGGATTTTGTATAACCTAAAGCGCAACAGAAGAACCAGAATGCAAACGATATTAATTAAAAATACATTAATTTACCATTATTAATAGTTTTTTTATTGATTTATTTAAGGACGCTCTTTAACAGCTCAGGTCATCAGCGTCCCATTCAACTCAGGGCGTGAAACGGCCGACAAATTTTGCTCAGAGGCCTCTCTTTCAGGCTTGAGGTTCTTTTTCGTGCCGCAAATGTACGACACGAGACCCACGGCTTTACTTCCCTTCTTCCCTTCCGAAGGAAGCCATACTTAGGATTTTTACGCCCGAAAAAATCCATCGGTCCTGGCCGGGTTCGAACCCGCGTTTGGGTATAGGAGGCAAGTATGGTAACCACTACACCACCAGGACCGACATTATTAATAGTACTGAGGTACAAAGCAATTATGTAATTATTTAAATACGGTACCAATGGAAAAAGATTGCCATTCCTGTAGAGTAAAACAAATAAAAATAAAGAGTTAAATAAAAACACGAGTCAATTAAAGACCTTGAAAACATCTTAAGCCATTTACTGAGTAATAAACGTTATCTGAAGACGACATGCTTGAACTAATGCTAGTAAATGTTGTCATTATGCTTTTATTATCGTTTTTAACTGTTCCCTGGAATGTCTTGCCAGCAAACTGTGATAGCATGACGTCACGTGGCCTCTCCAGCCTTTTCTGAATGTTGGTGAAAGACATTCATCTTTACAAGAGTGAGCACATCAAAAAATGAAGTTGTAGACAGATGTGAAAAGTGCACTTAATTGTGTACTACTATAAAAAACGAAATGAAAGATAAATACATAAAGTAAACTAGAGGATATTTACCCTACTAAATTGATATTCGTGTGAAATCTTGGTGTAAAATAACAACTGTATGATTAATATGGAAGTTCTTTTTTTCACGTATAATTTTTGTTATAAATAAATAAACTTAACGACTGTTTATTGTCAAATTACTCAGTAACTTCATTTTTAAATTTTGGTATTTTTTTTATTAACGCACCAAAAGGAAGATATGGCTAATCTACTAGAGCTCCCTCTTGTTATATTATCAATAGAGAGCGGAAAAATGTGAGAATGTTTTGACGAAATATGAAATCTACATCACTAAAATATGAAGAAAGAAATTTTATTTTTTAAATATATAATTAATAAGAATTTCCAAATTGAACAAATAAAATTAAGATTTAATGTACTCTCATTTTCATACACTAATCCTTTATAGTATATTAATTTTAATTTTACAATACACTATTTTGACAGTAAATTGCAAGAATGTTAATTGAAACAGTTAAATAATTCAGGGCTGTTCTGCCATAGTCCTTGGTTTAATAGGCTACCATAGCTTTCAACGACTACCATATGACGCCAACCGCAAAAAATCTGTGCAAAATGGGTACAATGAAGAGAAGAAGAGGAGAAAGGAATGTACAAGGAAACTGCTGAGCATGTTTCCACCAAATGATCCTAAATGTTTGAAAATAATACACTGGTGATGAAAGCAGATTTTATTACTATATAACCAAATAAAGCTCAGAACTGCAAGCGGGAAAATGAGAATGACCCAAGACCAGTTGTTCTTAGACAATATTTTCGTTCTCGGAAGCGAAAGTCACTGTTTTCTTCAACTATGAAGGACCATTAGTGGTTGACTGTATGCCTGAAGGAACGACAATGACTAGAGAATACTATGACACTTATATTTTGGATCTTTTATTTCAAGAGCTGAGGCGGCGGCGTCCAAAGAGAGGAACTTCAAGGCTGTTGCTTTTGCATCTCCTCACTGAACAGTTGCAAATTTGAGGAAACTGGAAAAGCGCGAAAGTGCAGATGCTCGACCATCCACCCTGCAGCCCTGACCTTGCACCATGGGACTTCCACTTGTTTCCATTGCTTGAAAACGTTTTAAACGAGTGCTTAAGCTATAAATTCAGCTCTGTTGACAATATCTCAGTCCGAGTACCGCAGTGCTTTTGTCAAGTGGTTGCACTGTCTACAGCTGTGTGTGGAGAGAGGTGGAGAGTACTTTGAAGGATAGTGAGGATAATTTTTCGAAATCAGTCCTTAGCTTGAACTTTAAGGTGGCACTTGCAAAACTTTTTAATTGCACTTCTTAGTACTAATTGTAAAGACGTTAACTGTCAAAAATACATTTGGTGAAAGTCTATTTGTTTCATAAAGTAATACTCTGAAAATAATTTAAAAAAAAAAGATTTTTTTTTTGAGAGGGCGCAGTGCCAGTCTGCTGTTCTCTCGATGCGGAATTGTAGCGCAAGTGTGCCGCTAGTTGAGTAATATGGTGAACCTTAAACCTAAGGGAAATCATGGTAGTGGTAGGAATCGTCTAATGAAACAAAAACTTCCTGTCACATATCCATTACCGCCACGGATGGCCGAGGTCGTTAAGGCGCGGACTCGTGAGCGGAAGGTCTGGGGTTCGATTCCCACCAGGACCGTCCTCCCTGACTTAAGTTTTTTTCCAGGTTTTCCTCAGTCCTCATAAATGGCAAATGCCGGGGAGGTACCCTAAACTTAGGTTTGGAACATTTGCTTCCTTAAAAAATCCATCCCCAAAATATCATTTCATCTCATGATTATCAGCGATCACCGCCTGGTGCCTCAGTAGTTAAAACGGACGTTAAACGCCATAAAATGACATCCGGGAATCGAACCCGGGACCTCGGGAAAAGAAGTGAGAAGCTCTGATCAGTAGACATTGAGGATAGTCAGAAATTTATTTTATTTGATATACTTTAATACACATGTAGCGACCTCTGATCAAACCTCAGCGGAGATGCGGTGTGTTGGTTACGTGCTCTCATGCAATACTGCACTCTAAAAGGAATGCAAGAAGAAGATTAGAGAACGCAGCGGTCGTTGCGGGGGACCAATAGCCTGTAGTGGGTAAAAAGGCCTGTCTGTTTATTACGTTCGAAAAAAAGTGTTAATATTTCTCTTCCATTCCGTAAAGACTTAAGCATAACGAAAAAGTTCATCTTCTCATTTCTAATGTTGCAATCATATAATTATTTTCATTAAGGGTAAGTAAACAAAATCGATCAAGTTAGTTGACTGGCCAGCGACGTGTCTCATAGATTATTCATTATTTAAATCAAAGGAAAGTATAGCATTTCCTTCTAAATTAAAGTTCTTGTAAAGAAAGCAACTTGGTTTGCGTGTTTACCATACAAGGAATCATAGGAGCTTAAAATCAAGAAGAAGAATGAAACCCTCAAGCCATTACCGATTCTTTTTTGACTAAGCAGGCGGTGTGTGATGAGAAAGAATTTCATAAACGCTGATTAAAGGGCTGCCGGCCCCGGTGGCACACTAGTCGAGACACGCGACTAAACGACCTGGTTTCTATTATCGGATCGAGCGCGCATAGATTGTCTTTTGTTCGCTTGTCTTCTGTTGTTGATTTCGTTATGTCGAGTCTATAAATCTGAAATTACCAAAACCAAATGGTGAAAAAGTTTACTAAACAAATAATTCAGGAAGTTTAGTGGTTTAAGTCATGAAAAATTAGCTGCAAATAGTGCATCTTAAAAAAAATGGGGCCTATTGTTCTCTAGCCGTTATTGGCGCACCACTTTTCCATCTTTCTATCTTTTTATGTTGGGGTTTCTCGTGAAGTAGGTTAGGTTTTATGAACTCCAGTATGGATTGTTTTGTGAATTAACATACCCACTTAAGTAAACACGATTCGTCCATAATTAAAATTAGATTAGGGTCAATTTCTCAGTCATGTACACTATTCAAAATTCATTCACAAAATCTATTGGATGCAGGGTCACCCGATTGAACTTCCCGCACTGCAATAATTTTATAATGTTTCAACTTCAGTAGCTTTAGAGCCGTTTGCAGAGAAAGAGTTGAAGTGATTTTTTAGGGGAACGATTCTCCAGAGCATGTCAATGTTATCTAGCGTTTCTTCTGTGAGTACTGTACTGTGTATAATACTTCTCGATTTACAAAATTTATACAAATTCGTGAATTCAACTTGGAAGTTGAATATCAGGGACTTTCTCTTGAAACAATCTTCGGACATCACGAACCAATTTTGTATGCACGCCAAACAAACTAATTTCAAACAGTCTTTGGAGAATAGAATACCTGAATTGATCCATAGTAATGTAATTAATACGCTGTATTACATCACCTAATGAATACTCAATATACTGTCAAAAACACACAAACCGCTACGGGTGACCGAGGTTGTTCAGGCGCAGACTCGTGAACGGGAGATCTAGGGTTCGTTTTCCACCACTGAAGTTTTTTCCAGTTTTTCCTCGGTAATCATAAATGGCAACTGCCGGGGAAGTACCCTAAACTTAGGCCTGAAATGCTTCCTTTCTTTGAAAAAGCCCCTTTCCCAATATATCATTTCATCCCATGTATCATCAGTGTTCACTGCCTGTGGTACCTCAGTAGTAAAACGGGCGTTAAACACTTAAAGAGGGAGAGAGAGCACGTCTATATGTACCTACAGCTAAATTGGTACTGACCTTCCTTCCGACTCCCAGCCTGCTATCAAGGTGGGAACGAGACGAGAATTACAGAGTTCGGTCAATTCTGCCAACTGAACGTGGAACGGTCGCGCGAAGAAAATTTGTCCTGTTGTTAGAAAAATTGAGCATAGTCTAAGAGAGACTTACAACATATCAAATTCAAATGTATTGCTAATCACACCATAACGTCAAAAAGAAGCGGGATTTTCGCTGCAAAAGTTTTCTTTTATGAAAACATCTATCGATCACGTTATGAAGTTTGGAAAAAAATGTTGAACAACTGTGCAATTCAACTGAGATTTTTTGCTGATGTTGGAAAAGCTGGAAATCAGTAGGATATTTTTGCAGCGCATTATCCAACGTTTCACTGAGGCAGGTACTGTTACTAACGCGCACATTCCATGATGACCGTAACAATTGCCCATGCACAGCAGATTCCAGTTCGTAAGCAAACATGATGACTCCTGAGATGACCCATGCGCAGAGTCATGGACCGAAAGCTTTTTCATTACAGTACTGAGCATTTTTTAAGTACAGAACTAAAGCAGCAGAGGTTGTAATAACAGCTACAGCGTTATAAAGGCTATCGAATAATTCTATTTACTGATGAAAAAGTATTCAATATTGAAGAAAGCTACAACAATGAATAGTGACAAGAATATTTACTTCAAGTTTAAGAGAACTTGCGAGAGAATCCGCAAGATCCATAGAAGGTGCCCAACCATGGTTTAATGAGGAGTGAGCTATGATGGTGTCAAAAGTTATGGGAAACAAACCACTCACCTGGAACCTGTGGTAAAGAGCTTCCACCCAAACTGAGCTTCAATAAAATATTCCATGTTATTAATGCTCAAGATTGATCTTCCAGCAGTCCAGACCTGTACTCCCTGGATCACAAACTGGTTAGTACTTTAGGGGATGGTTTACAAAAAATGCATCCAATTACTAAGATCTAGAAGTGAGGGATTGCTCAATGGAGGGGGTGCATGCATGAACAGAGAGACTTTGGTTATTGTTCCAGGACAAAAAGCGATACTTTTGAGAATTGCTTACTTCAAAACGCATATAGTACATGACGTTTATTTATTTATTTACTTGGTTTGTTTACGTATGCTCTTTATCATCTCAGGTCATCAGCGTCCCATTCAATTCAGGGCGTAAAACGGCAGATATATTTTGCTCGGAGTCCTCTTCTTTCAGGATTGAGGTTCATTTACGTGCCGTAAATCTACGACACGAGACCTACGGCTTTAATTTCCTTGTGAAGAAATCCAAATTTAATATTTTTACGCTCAAAAAATCTATCGATCCTGGCCAGGATTGAACCCGCGATCTTGAGTTTACCAGGCAAACACGGTTACCACTAAACCATCAGAAGACTAATACATGACAGAACAACATATTAAAAGCAGATTCAAGTCTGTTATAGTTACTTGATTAAAACCTTGTTTCTATATTCTCAAAAATATCTGCATATTAAATGAGTACTGCCTTGCCTCTATAAGCAGTAAAATGTCCAGCCACTTAAAAGCAAATCAGTTTTCTATCGCCGAACTTCATTTTTGCGATGTGACTCTTTCTCATTGTTTTTCTATAGTTACGGCTGCCATATATTCCTTACTCATAATCGTGACTTACATTAAATTTTATTAATGAAGGGTTCTCTCTAGTCTAAGGAAATAACCTCGGAAGTTCTATAAAGCGGAACACTTTTTTCCTCTCTTCTGAATATTCAAAACATGTAGAAGATTTGTACAAAGAAAAATCCCAACTCTTCCGTCTTATCCAGCCCTATGCCATCAAAGATTAAAACCCTTCTTTTTGTTCAGTACTGCACCCTGCAAAAGATTTTGAACTTTATTTGAAGTAATGGCGTTTTTGTAGGTGAATGCACAAAGTACAGCCGAGAAGACACGAGAATCTGCTCCTGTTTCTACGAGTAGCAAAGAGAAGAGCTAATTACAAATGATATGTCTGGGCTAGTGTTGCTGTTCATAAAAATATGTTATTCAGTGCCGGCCGGCTTGCTCAGAAAAATAGCGGGTATAATAGCTCACAGGAGCGCCAGAATGACCGCATACAGACTGCTCCTCTTTATATTGGCTACTATTATTGTTCAAATAAATGCATAGACACTGCAGTGAGAACTACATTTGCAAACTAGCGGGCTGACAAAATAATTCAGTTCTTTTGTACCCAAGAAATTTGCTCCCTCTGTCTGCGTTCGAGGAATTTTGTAGTTTTTTTCCTGCTTCTTTTTCGTTTAATTTTGATTATTTTACGTTAACACTGTAAGATCAACGATTTTAACAATTCTCTCTTTTACCATTTGCTAATGCGCCGGTAATTTGTGTTTTAACTTACTGGTAATACACACGCACAAGAGAGAATTGTTAAAATCGTTGATCTTACAATGTTAACGTAAAATAATCATAGTGCATGTTAGTCTGTCAAAAGGTTTAAATTAAAGGATTACATTGGGTTGTTAGGATTGGAGCAAGACGTACTACATTTACCTGACTCCAATGTAGGTATTGATAAAATGGTAGAAAATGTAGTCCTTGATTTTAATTACGCGCCTTTGTTAATTTGATTCGTTGCAGATACCTGATTTATTACAGTGGTTTATAGTTGGAAGTAAATCAACAGTAGCATGCTAGTTTCTTAGTGTTTTATTAAGTTAATATTGATATAGTATTTTATTAGGTTAATATTGATGTAATGAAATTCACACCAGAAACTTGTGTAATAGAAAATATTAGTACAACATGGGTTGCTCTTGCATATTTTACTTAAGACAGTGCACCGCATGATACCATATTTGCATTTCCTAAATAGCAGTAATTAAAGAAGAAGTCGATAAACAGTATATATTGTGCAACTTTGGCACTTAATGATGAAATTGTAGTTTAAACGTTCCCTACAAAATTTGTGGTTAGGAAGGACATTTTCCTAGATAGTTTTCCCAAATCTAGTATCATATGTGAGTGAGCAGTAAGGGTTAGCAATGAAAGGAAGGATCTGAAGAACTATTAAAGCTAGTTTTGGAGTGATGAAGTTTTAATGGATGGTGTGAGCAGGATGTTATGTTTTGTCTCCTTTGGAAGTGAGGTTAAGACAAGACAGGTACACCCATTTATAACGATTACCAAGGAAGACTATGTCCTTTTTATTAAAATAGACGATGATTGATATGATGCTGATTTGGGAATAGTGTATTTTATAAAAATCTGTGCCTCACTTTGAATAAGTTTAACTTTCATATTGTTTTAAATTTCGTTTACAAATGAGAAATGTTATTAGTATGAGGTGAACTAGACAGTTATGCAAAGTTGCCGTACTGCGTTTGCATTTCTGAGTCACTGCTGCTTAGCTTTCATCGACTTTTTTTCCTGTTTGATGCATCTTTGTACGTGCTGTACGTGTAGCAGTGCTGCATGAATAAAACAAAAACTCGGTAGCCAGACTCATATAATTAGTAGCGATGGTTCCGCACCCCCAGATATTTCAAAGTACTACTTATAGTTCATCCAGCATGTACCCTTTCATGAATTATTTCCAAAGAGATAGTTCATCAGGTGTCACGCAGGAATCTAGACTTACCTACCAGCAAGTGCCGAAGGACCTCGTTTCTTTAAATATACAAAAGCAGGCTTAACGACCAGCCCTGACGTCACGTTTCAACTCTGTAATGACCTATTGACTGAGAATGTAGAGCAAATATAATACTCTTTCGACCGTGGCATATCTGTACACCTTGTTGTCTCTTAATAGTGACTGTTTGAACCAACCTTATTATGACGCATACTATGGCGTGCAGATTGCAAGTGTCATGCAGTCAGCGCAGAAATCAAACAGACGTAATGTATTTGCTATATTTTTTCAAAGCCTTTGGTATTCTTCATTAAAAGAGAACTCAGTTTCATTTTCTGCCTTTAAATACGATGGGTCTTTAATAAGTTATCTACCCCGGTATGTCATATCTAGTCATCAGATTTTATGGCAAACGCCTATTTAGAAAAAATATTATTAATATTAATATTATTATTATTAATTATTATTAATTAAATATTATTAATATTTATGTTTCATGAATATTGAAAGCTATTCATTGAGTTTGATACTGCCCTAAAATGTCCTAAAATTATTGTTAGAGTTTAATTTGTCAATATGCCACTTAAAATACCTAAATCAATGTAAAGTTTCGTTATTTCCCTATTTATACATGAAGGTAATATTAAAGGAAAGATTTTTTTTATTAAAGAAATTGAACAATGCAATGTTGTATTTTCGTCAAATAGAATTTAAAAACTAATGCTCGAAACGGAAAATGTCCGATTTAAGGCCCTAAATATTCATTGATAATATGTTTTTAATCAGGCAAATTTAATAAGTTCATTTTCACATGTTTGTATATTACATAAAAGCTATAACGCTCAATATAAGGCCACAAACATTTAATAGTAAAGCTATTTAGCTATGTTAATTTAAGAAGTTCATTTACGTATGTTATTACGTAAGATAAAGGCTATAATATTTGATTTGAAACTCAAAATCTTAATTCATATGTTTTAATTATATTAATTAAATAAGTTCATTTGCATAAGTTTTTATATTAGGTAAAGAATGTAATGCTCAAGACAAAGCCACAAACATTTAATGGTAATAGCTATTTAGTTATGTTAGTTTAAGAAATCCATTTGCGTATGCTATTACGTAAGATAAAGGCCATAATATTCGATTTTAAGCTCCAAACATTCATTGATAATACGTTTTTAATCATATAAATTTAATAAGTTCGTTTGCACATGTTTTTATGTTAGACAAGGGTTTTAGTTTTCAATTCAAATAACAAATATTCGTTGACAGTACGTTTTAAATCGTATAAATTTACCAAGTTCATTTGTATAGATTTCATATATAAGATAATGGCTAATACAACGTAAGTCTTGATGTTTGTTTGTTGGCCTATATGACAATACTGAATAAGAAAAAATGTAACGATTAAAATGAACACATACATAGCCAAGAATATGAAAAGATTAAAACTACAGATAAGAAAATTGTAATACTAAGTGAATCAACCAATGGCAAGAGAAATAACATTAATAATGTGTGACAAGAATGAAACACGAAACAGACAGCCTTATTGCGACTAAATACAAATAAACGAATTTCACTCGCTTAGTATGTGTATGCTGAAAATATAATGCATTGTAATGTATAGTATTAATACAATTCTATTGTAATAGTGACTGCTTACATCTCAGAAAGTTATTTATGCGTTAGATTTAGTCGAGAGATGTGTTTTAAATTCCATTAGCAGAAATCGTGGTTCGTTCTCCGTAAAGTGAAGCAGCATTTTAACATTACGTAAAGATAAGTGGCGATTAATATTTCTCGGAAGAAATTACTATTTGTGGTAAATGATAGGAGTTACGAGTTTGAGTTTATGTCCATATAGAAAATAGTATACGAGTTAAAACAGAACAGAAAGTACAGTTTTCGGTAGAGAAACATAAATTATAACACGTCTGTCTCGTATTCAGTCTACATATAATAATATTCTCAGAGCATATCATAATCAGAAAAGTGTACTGTTGTATGGTAATAACAAAACATTAATAAACTCCGTAGATGTCTATCCATTGTGATTTTGTTATACTTAAAATCGCACTCCTTTCACCCCAGGAGCATCAATCAAAATTCCAACCATATTACCAAACCCTAAACTAGTCGAGCATATTATAATGGTGTTAGTTACGTCAACGTCTACGGCGAAACATGACATCGGCATATATTTCCGGTACAAATTTGGCCCCCAACGTGTCGGCATTAGTGAACGTCGACGCCACCTACACACGTCATAATTAATACCATCACAAATTTGGCCCCCCTCAGGAAATTATGTACATAAATCCCATTTTTGTTTTGTTTAAGATTAGACCAGGTGTTCTATATCACTGATTCGAAGTTAGTCATTTTTGTACAACTCTTTCTCAGAAAGTATTACACATACTTTTACTGATTATTTTTCACTACACTATAAGTTCTGAACTCTACCTTAAAGAAAGTACTTTATAAAAATAATATGCCATTATTGTTGTAACATACTCCTTTTTATAATAATAATAAAATGATATTTATATTCAAGTAAAAATGTTCTTATGCAAACAATCTAAAACTAGAGCAACTAATGTAATAGTGTAAAGGAGCTATAAATGTTCTATCCTCTTTGGTTCATGAGAAAAGGTACATGTGTTGTGAATTTTTTTTTTTTTTTACTTGCGACTAAAATAGAGTTAAAGTTGTAACAACCAATTATCAATTTATATAATAATTCATATTACACAGTAATATTATCACCACAGGAGACAGTTTCACTCAACATTGTAATTAAAACATTCAAATCAATCACTATATTAATATTCCCTTTGCTGTCTTCAATACTTCCATATAATTACCAAGTATCTTTTTCTTGAGAGACTAGAGGGAGTGTAAGTAATTGGTTAATATTCACTGAATTAGTCTCTTAAGAAGAGGTCTATTATTTTCATTATCACTGGGTAGGTTTCGTAGTACCTATCTTCTTTGTTTTTAAGTTTTTTTATAAACCCTCGTGGACCCTAAGTATTATATTAGACGTATTTAGAAATGAAAACTGGGATGTATAACTTGTAAAACTCAAAATAAACGCAAAATTTTCCAATTGCTTCAAAGTTAAATACACAAACAGTCATTTCTGTTACTGACATTTTAAACAGTTAAGATACCCATCAACTACACCTAAGTGTAGCCTTCTATAAGAAACGGTTTCAGAGATATTTTCATTTTATGCTATTGTTCGGGGTATTAAAAACGTAGTTTGTTACATAAGACACGTCACGTAATTAAAAACACTTACAATTGGAATGTTTCTATAAATGATATTAAGCAGAAAAATGCAAATAATTATTTTAAACAAAAAAACTAAAATTTGAACTTTTTTCATAATTTAACATATGATCTTACCTGCATGCTTTTCAATAATTTACAAAAAATCAAACCTGGTTTATATTTGATAAACCATCTACAAGAATAAAACCGATTCAGGATATCTTAGGGGAAATATGCTACATAATTGCTGTAGTAAATAATTACATGATATTATCAAATTAACAAATATTTCACTACAAAGAACACTGAGAAACACAATTTTGCAAACTTTAAATAAAAGGTGTATACTGAGGTCTGCCCTGTATTTTAAAGGTATTTCAATGCGGCTTCACCTTTCAGTGGCGGGTCTACTCAAGAGGTTCACCAGTTTGCATCTAGAAATCCACCTGAAGGAATGTCGTTCACCACTGATGGATCAATCAGATTTCCTGGATACGGGCATTAGGGCGTGGTACCCGGTCTAGCAGATCACCGTAAAGATACATCATAATTTTCTTGTCAGTAACCCACATTCTTCAGTGATTTGCAGCCGATCCTTACAAAAGCGGACACAAATCTTGTTCCATCTGAACTGATTCTTTTACAGTTACCTTTTTTGTACTGGAATATGATGCAATAATGGAAGGAAATCTGATGTTTACTTGCGATAACTACTCGGGGGGAAAAGCCTTGTTTCTAACCTACTCTCCTGTATGAAAATGAACAAACAAAGCCTTCCACAGATAAGGAAATCTACAAGTTTTTCGTCACCGTTAGCAAAAAACAAACCTATAAACATATCAGAAGTAGTGTTAGTGCCATAAGTGAAAATCTTTAAGTTCACAATGACATTTTTATAATGGTGATACAAAACAAAATCTCCTCTTGGAGCAGAAACTTTTTAAATTACTCTATCTGCTTACATTTTACCTGATTTTGAAACAAAGGACATGAAAGTAAAAGTAAATAGAATTAAAAATAAAATCTAGATTAGGCAATATGTAGTAAAATCATATGAAGTGAGATGAAGGGCACAGGAAGGAAAACGACAAAACATTATGTAGGTTGTTTCATTAACTAAGGCAATTTCAGGTATTTTATTTCTTCTGAAAACGTGTTAACACCTGGAATTCAGTATACCGGTTTTAAATGCTGTATTATATGTCCTTACCGTTCGCATGGGACTTTGCTTCCTGACAATTGGACAAGCCACAGCCTGTCGCGCCTTGAATATCTTGCGCTAATCATACATCAAACTCCAACTTTCCTATCATGATGCGAAGTTTCTTGTAAACAATTTGGATTTTCAGAACGCTAATAGCAAGTGTTCACATGACCATTTTAGTGAAACTACGCATCGTCTAAAAGAACACAAGCTGTCGGTCGATTAACCCTTCAGTCACCGATGACCGAAACCACTCACAATAATGCACACATGCTACGGGATCACCTTGTCGTCCCAACTTGTGCTGATTTCGGTAATGCTTTTGTTGGCCAACGTTCAAGATTGGCGCCAATTTTGCCTAATTTGTCTTCAGTCTGTACGTCTGTACATCTTCGCGCGTATTTTCTGATTGGATTGTGTGAATTGGAGGATTGCAGTCACGAAAGCGCAACAAAGAAGTTCTGCATCCTTCTGCATCTCTGGGAGGAAGAGGTGAAATGAAGGGTGGCCAGCTTTTAATCTATTATGATGTCGATGGATTCTCCCTCCCTCCTTTTTCGAGTTCGAGCACCACATGCCAGGACAGTTTTCCGGTGAGAAACTTCCACCTCTGCACGCCATTCACCATCAATCCACGTCGCCTGGCCTTACAAATCTGAAGGGGATTCCAAATTGTTTCGTAATTTTTTGTGTTTTCATATTTTGATACAATTTGAATGCTCAATTTTATACATATTTTAAGGTGGTGCGATAATTTATAACTCCTTTAAAAATTAAAATTTGCAGATTTTTACTCTGTTATGGGTTTATACATTCAGTTTTTTAATAGTGTTTAATGCCCTTTTAACTACTGAGGCATCACAGGCGGTGGACACTGATGATACATAATTTTAAATAATAAACTGGGAAAGGGATTTTTTTTAAAGGAAAGAAGCGTTCCAGGCCTAAGTTTAAGACACTTTCCCGACAGTTGCCATTTATGAGGATTGAGGAAAATCTGAAAAAAAAAAACCCTCATAGAGAACGGTTCTGGTGGGAATCGAATCCCAGATCTTCCGCTCACGAGTCCACTTAACGACCTCGGCCACCTGTGGTGGTTTATCCACTCAGTTAACATAAAACGTTTTGTTAATATTTGCTCTAGGGAAGGTTTTTCATATTTATTCCGTAAATAAATGATCTCAGGATCAAGAAGAAATGGAAGAATATCATCCTGGAGGTTTGGAGATTAAATTTCTTCTGCAAATGTGAATTTTGTATTCATTTTTCTTAATAGCAAAACTTGTAAGCTTAAAAGTTTGAAATTACTATTAACTACTTTAAAAAAATAACAAGTAGTTTAACGACAGGGTTTAAAATACTATGCGCAGTTATATGAAAACAATTAAAATTCAAAATATTTAAGTCAAAAGTGCATCATCATATTTTAAAAAGTGTAAATGTTTTGTTCTGTGCTATTTTCTATACGGTTATCGGAACAATCGAATATATGACTAGCTTATTCAAATTAGTTCGGATAATTGATGTTCTATTCTATTTAGAAAGTATAGATTTTTGGCAATCTCTTATGGCATGGCCCTCAAATGAAAAAAAAAAGTTATGTTTTAGGAAAGAATAGAGAATATGGCAAAAAAAAATGGACAAAGAAGATGAAAAGAAGTAGAAGAAGAAGAAGAAGAAGAAGAAGAAGAAGAAGAAGAAGAAGAAGAAGACAAACTATAACAAGAAATTATGGAAGGAACCAGAAGAGGATGAGAAAAATACATATAAATGGAAGGAGCAACAAGATATAGCACCAATGACTGTAAAACAATATGAAAAAATGTAGCGGCAATCCCATGCCGAAAGTATCTACTACTCTTACCGAAAGCTTGTGAATATTAATAACATTCGTAGAGCGATTTGAAGGCACACTCTTGCCCAGGGCTGAAAAATCACATTTAACTATTCAAGTGGAGTACACCCATCCAATCTTGTTATTTAAAGGTTTGTATATGAATGTGACGTAGAATTTCGCTGAGCCTCAAGCGATGAGGCAGAAGTGGGTGCACGTGGCAGCTACCAGAACGTGCATGAAATATTCTACAATCTTAAGGACTGGAACCTGTCACGTACAGTAATTTAAACTGTCTATCAGAAGAACTTTCATCTCCCTTAAACAAAACTAGCCCACTTTGTGTGCGTAAACCGGTCTTACATTCTGGGAAAATGTTTTGTCCGTTATCTGTGAAAGTACAATCTGCACATTACTGATCCTAAAGATTTGCCAATTATGTTTTATCAGCCTTGCGCACGCAACACTTGTACGCGACTGAAATATTATTATAACTGCTATAATCTATTATGACCATATAAGCCAAATAATTGTTACTTTTTATGTTAAGCATTGTATTAATGGAGTTTTTTAGTAATTACGGAAGTTTCTGGAAGCCATATTAACTCCTTGCACAATATCTTAATAGATGGCGAAAGCGATGGATGAAGGATCACTTTTTGTTGCTTTTCCTGTCCATCTTCTTTGGCAGTGATTCCCAAACTGTGCTCCGAAAACATATCCTAGCGCTCTTTGAGGAAATTGTAAGAATCAAGAAATGACCAGGTCTTAAAATTGTGAATTTCCTGCGGCCATGAGGTGTATATCGGTAAAAATCGAGTAGAAATAATTGAGGGACACACTTGGCCTTCCGCGGGTAACAATGGAAGCCATTCCATAGGATAATTGCGTTATGTGTACACAGACGGCTTGAAGGCCATGACTGGAACGACGTCTGGTGTTATCTCAAAAATTAAACAAAAAGCGAAGAAGTGCAGCAATAGCCACCCCTAAGCCCTTGCTGTGAAGATGCCACGTTCGCTAAACAGAGTTCTGGTGAAAACGTGAAATTAAATACTTTTATTAAAACATGAACTAAGAACAACCGGACATTCAAATTGTTGTGTAATAGCATGGGGAGTTTACATACATCTTTACTTCTTCACACAGAAATAATGTGGTTCTCTCGAAGTAAAAGTTTTGACTCGGCTCTTTGAAATGAGGGCTGAAGTCAGAACCCACCTGACTGATAGACTTCGCTTTGGGAGACAGGTTTTAGACAAACGCTAGATAGTAAAATTGTCATATTTAGATGATATTTTTCAGGAAGTTAATAATTTAATCTCACTTCAAGGAAAAGCAAGGAAAAGTGTTTGACGCCAGCGATAAAGTGCAAGGGTTCAAAAAGAAAATCAAGTGCTGGTCAGAATCAATGAACAATTGCAATCTTGACAGCTTCCTAATGGTAATAGAATTTATAGAAGAAGACACCTGGGAATATCTTAAATCAATTTCAAGTTCATCTACTAAGTTTGCTTGACAGTTTCAACCTTCCGGAATAACTCCATGAAAAAAACGAAAGAAAACGCATTCTCTGCTGTGTCATAAAAGCAAGTCTCCTTGACAACGCAGCATATGAATGCTTGATTGCTTTGACATCAAATTCTATGATAGAAGATACCTTTTTAATTAAGAAGGCACTATATTCATTCTGGTGTCAGTTAAAAGACGAATTTAAAGTTTTGTCTGATAAAGCTAAAACCATCCTTTACCTTTTATTTATGTGAAACAGGATTCTCTGCTTGTGCAGGCACTAAAACAAAACACAGATCACATCTCGATGCGACTCCAGCTGTTCCAAATTCAACCAGATATAACCAAGTTACGTAAATGAATTGTCTTATCCCTCGCATTAGAATAGTTCTTTACGGTCCCAAGTAGTATTTTTAGTTTAGCAACATTAAAAATGGTTTAGGTACCAGATCTATGAGGGTATATTACCATTGAAATTAGAGATGAAAATATTTTTAATGAAATAAACTAATAAAGCATGTTTCTCATGTCTAAAGTTTTAAATTCTGAATTATTCTGTTATGTAATGGTACGGTCATATAAGTGCTAGGTGAAAATTAATTCTCCGCAATGAACTTTTCCACTGAAAAGTGTTCCATGACTTAAAACGCTCGGGAACTGCTTGTTCTATGGCAAAACAAGCTCCATTTCCTTTGTCGTCATTAAAGCATAAGGTTTTTCGCAAGTGGGCTTGCGACTTTGAAACCCCGCCTTTAACAGGAGTGTTTTTTCCCCCTCCCAGTTACCTTTTTTCTTGTTGTTTCACATATTTTGCGGGAAGCAAAACTTCCCTGTCGCTTCCTTTGATATTGCAACTCATCATAACATGTATAGCGCAATAAATATCGAACTATTTCTCTTTAGATACTAGCGTACTTTCAACGGCATTTAGGAAAGCACTTATCTGCAAACACAATGCACAATAATTGGAAAATTCTTTATATTGCAAATAATCACCTTGAACATAAGAAAATTTACTTGCTGTGAAAGCATTTTCGGTCTTCCTGGTATGTGGCAAACGTGTACAAACAAACCTTTTATACAATTAATACCGAAAGATTTATTTTTCGTTAGGCAACATAGGTTTAAACTGTCCGTTAATTATTTTGTTGTGCTGTTGCCATGCTCTCATTGGCCCTCATTGTAACTGAGGAACAACTGTGCTCGCAGCGCTAATTTCTGACCTTTTTAGCGACGACTGCAATGAAAAGTTGTTCCAAATTCCCCAATGCAGTTGCATGATACAACCTTGTCTGTAAGTATAGAGTAATACAGTGTGGAAGAAAACCTTGGTGGAATGCAATTCGGTTGTTTAAGAATAAGTGAGCTTATTAATTTGTTTTTATTATCCAGAAGGCATTAGGGTTCCACAAGTAAAACTATGCAATCAAATCAGAGTTTATGTTCGTGTAAGGAGATATTCAAAAGAAGCGTAAATGACTTTTCCTGCATGCAGTATCCGAACAATAATAAACTTTCACGCGGCTGTTAAGTATTAAATGAGCGCAGCGATATTACTCATAATTCCGCGAAATATGTGGAGTCTTACGATAATTTGCACTAATCTCTCTCTGTTAATGGGCATGGATGCAAAAGAAACAAGCACTTTATCTTACAGGAATTTTCCACAGTTATCTTCACGAATTCCTATGGAGAAATGCATTTATTCATAGCAGTGCTTTTGTCTCATTTCCGGCTGTGAAACAGTGTACTCGTATGTGATATCCAAACTTATTATATTATTACCCGTTGTAGGAAACTCCAGGTGTTTTCCTAATTTATAAATATTCAGTAGCAAGGTAGACAACTATTGCACAATAAACATATACTTTTGTCATTGTATGTGTATATTTTTGAGAAAACGTTAAGGAGTGTTTATAGGGTCACCATACATTTCCGTCGGTCCTGGTGGTGTAGTGGTTACCATACTTGCCTCCTACACCCAAGAACGCGGGTTCGAACCCGGCCAGGATCGATGGATTTTTTCGGGCGTAAAAATCGTAAGTATGGCTTCCTTCGGAAGGGAAGTAAAGCCGTGGGTCCCGTGTCGTAGATTTGCGGCACGAAAAAGAACCTCAAGCCTGAAAGAGAGGCCTCTGAGCAAAATTTGTCGGCCGTTTCACGCCCTGGGTTGAATGGGACGCTGATGACCTGAGATGTTAAAGAGCGTCCATAAATAAATTAATCAAAAAAAAAAAAAAACCATACATTTCCTCTTGATGTATATTGCTGCATTTCATATTAGCATTACCCATAATAATAATAATAATAATAATAATAATAACAAACTCACCATTGTTGTTTGCCTATTCCTTATGCTGGGAATCATTTTCGTGTTTCATGTTCACCGGCATTGCTAGGCAGTCCATGTTCCAACTAATATACAGGAGTTTAATTTTTGGTGTGGAAAAGCTTGAAATTTTATTGTTGCCCTGAAATGACAAAATGCAAGATTAATTTAGGCTGTCGTTAATTTACAGAAGAAGTTTATGGGTCTTAAATGTTTAGAATGATTAAATGAAATAAATAAGAAAGGAAGGAAGGAACGCAGCAGCAAGAAAGGAGATAATGAACGAAGAGAGGACACTTACTCCTGTTTTTTTTTTTTAATGTTAATTCTTTTTAATAGAGTTCAATGTTCGTTTTCACTATTTATTGTGAGGCAATACAAGCGGTGAACACTGATCAACATGAAATTGGGAGAGAATGCGTTCCAGGTCTAATCTAGGGAACTTCCATGCATTTGCAATGATGAATATTGAGAAAAACCCGGAAAATACCCTACAAAGGAGCAGCTTTGATTGAACCAGACCGGTTTCAATGAAACTTTATAAACAATTTTTGAAAATTAGATGGAGGGCTCGGAATGACACGGCACTGTCAGCTGGTGGTGACGTTTTAGCGTCCTTGCGTA
Source organism: Metallyticus violacea (assembly GCA_030762175.1). Taxonomy (NCBI): domain Eukaryota; kingdom Metazoa; phylum Arthropoda; class Insecta; order Mantodea; family Metallyticidae; genus Metallyticus; species Metallyticus violacea. The sequence goes on from CM060830.1 coordinate 17,883,165, forward strand.
GCATGTGGACGATTGTTCGTATAGCATTAAAACTAATACAATACCCATTTAGGGGGAGGACATGTGATAAAATTATAAATGAAATGAATATTTCTAATATAATTATACGTAAGTATGCAAACAACACATGGAGCAAGGTATTCAACAGTTTGCAAACATTCTTTAAAAGTTGATGAAAAAAACTTAAACAACATGTTGAATGAAAACGTATAAACGACATTAAATTTCACTTTGGGACATGATGACTAGAGATTGTTTGGTTTATTTACGGATGCTCTGTAACATCTCAGGTCATGAAACGGCTGACAAATTTTGCTTAGAGGCCTCTAATTTCAGGCTTGAGGTTCTTTTTCGTGCCGTAAATCTACGAACACGGGACCCACGACTTTATTTCCCTTCCGAAGGAAGTCATACTTAGGATTTTTACGCCGAAAAAAATCCGGGATCGAACCCGCGATCCAATGAACAAACATTGGGACGTTTGCAAAACCATACAACAGTTTCCTTAACTATTTAAAAAAAAACAAAAGAGAATGCGTAAACACCTGAATGCGTGGGACGTTTGCTTATAGGTGAGAGGTCGCTCGTGTTGTCTATCATTGGCACTAGCAAAATTCTAAAACATATCGCTTGAGAGTAGCCTAGTAATTCGAAACACTATTGAGAAAGAAATGATGGAGTGTGCATGAAAGAAAGCTATTATTACACAAAATTATTCGTTCAAAAGTAAAGCAACAGCGTGCCATTGCAATCTCACAAAGCTGTTTCATAACCAGCTTCTCGTTTTACTTGTGACAAAACATCTGGTTGACTGGCAGCGATATGCTGGAATCGGTTTCAAATCTCTTCATCTTATCAGATTTTCCTCACAACAATCAGCGCTGTTGTCACATTAAAATTCAGTGAACGTCTTGGGAAAGCCGAACTACTTATTTTATGTCTCATAATCGATTAAGTTCCAAAGTACCTGCGTTATTAGCTCCCTTTCCTCCAGAAACGTCTCAAAACTCAAGAGCGCTATAATGCATTCTATCGGGACCACAAAACACCGTCAGCTTGCATGTTTAAATAGCAAAAAGGATAGCCAGCCTGACGGAAATAAACACAAGCCATCCTCGGGATGCTTATGATTTCTGTCGTCTGTGGTACTATTGGCACGTCTAGTCTAAAGTGCAAACTATTTCATGTTCATATTGTACTTCAAATCTTCTTTCCTATTATTTTAGGTAAGTTTAAACTTTAAACTTATAATGCGGTGCGTGCCAATGTTCAAGTTTCAACTAGAAAACTATGGTCTTAACATATTACTAGTGCAATTTGTAGTTATTAGTAAAAGTGAGTCAAACCAGCACATATGAAAATTGTTTCATTTTGAGAAAATGAGAGAAAACTATTTTATTACACCATTATTAGGTCCGGGAAATTTGTATATGTTAAATGAAGTATTTTCTGTTCGTTCTGAGATCTTGCTTAGATCCATAAGTCATTTTAGAACTTCAAAATATTTTTAAGAAAAGTTTCACATTTGTGGTTTCTGCACAAAATGACTTTTCATAAACTTAACATTTCGATTTTATTCTTTTTTTCTAATGCATTATTATACAATAAGATACTTATAACATCAATCACATAGTAAGAATTTACAGGCCTGGTATACATAATAATTAGAGCAGCTTAAGTCAAATCTTTAACATTAGAGGAAATAGCATGCATGTCGTTGCAGTTGGCCAACTGAGAATGTAACTGTAGAACCATTCCAAGCCAGTAGTGTAAGCTTTCAGTTTTTTCAAGTACTGTGTCTCCTTCTTACTGTTAGGGATTTTTCCTTCTGGATAGGCTTGTATGCAAGGGAGAGAAGGAGTACTATTTGTCTTTGCAATGCAGAAGGTGTTCCCAAGCAATCCGCTAATGACTGAACCTTTCCTTTCTTCTGACTGCTGTAAGAATGTTTCTTGTATGTAGAAATTTTGAAAGTAACTTACAAGTTCATAGACCAGAAGACTCGTCAGATTGTCTTCTTAGAATGGTAACCACCAATCTCTGAATGACGGATTGTCATCAGTCGCCATTTCCTGAATGATGAATCTGCCTTTAAGTTGTGAGTTCACCATACTATTGAGGAGTGCAGATCCTATCCACACGTCAAAGGACTCTTTTGATGGTACCAAAATCACGACCGCAGAGTAGAAGAAATGTCCCCGAACAGGGAAGATGTGCTTGATCTTACAGCTGTGTTGTTTTTATTTTGGCCTGCAGCTCCATCACTGAACAGCAAGTTCCTTTAGTGTAGGAGTTAGGTCGTTTTCAAGATAGTTCATTGAAAAGGAACAAACTTTATTAGAGAATTTATTAGCTTGTCCCTCATGAATTTTGCAGTATTCGTTTTCAAATTGTGAATATAGAAGATAACTGACCCACAACGCACTTGTACAGAATCAGTGGGAGAGGCTGGTGCAGCAGTATGATCGTCTTCATTTTGAGATGCTGCTTTCAACATAGTATAAAACTCGTTGACGCATAATCATTTCTGCAGCTACCTTCCTTTTAGCATTGTCACTAAGTGTAGTGTCTGACATTTTCGCTTTAAAACATTGGCTACACACATTTACTCGTGGCCTGCCGAAACTGTAATTAGAGTTTTCTAGAAAGTACTTAGGATAAACATTATACTTCACCTTATGTACATATATGGGGTGATTTCAGGAACATCTAGTGCATGATCTTCATATTGAACTGTGGATATTATTTGATCTCCCATTATAGTAAGTTTCTTTAATGTCAAATCTGGCGATCTGATCATGAAATTCTCAATAGCATTACAACTGCTTCTTCTCTTTGATCTTGAGGACATTTTCCAGCTACAAGAAGATTACAAAGTCTACATACTCCAGCAGCAGTTATTCCATGTAATTTTATAAAGGTTGATTTACAAACGTATTGGATATTCCATTTACTTTTTAGTATAAATTTTTTTTTACTTTACTTTTAGTGTCTGTAGTCGATTTACTTGCACCTGCTTCAGTTTATTTGTTAAATTTGCTGTGATTCATTTACTCTTCTCAATTAAGCTCTGTAAATATGTATCTTGAAATTTTTTAGTTCCCATGAAATAGTCCATAGGTCAGTTCTAGCTTCTTCTGAACCATTGGAATAACATTATCTGCTCACTTGCATGTGTAAGTATCTTAAACTTCTCTCTGTCCGTATATGTATATGTATGTATATATATAAATGAAAAACAAAATAACACAATGAACAGTGTAACTAAAATAACAATAACTAGATAAGCAGAAAAGGCTAAAACACTTAGAAAGTCACAGATTTAGTATCGCAATATTTCTAACGCTCGTGTTCTTCTTAGGCAAGAAGACCAGTGAACGTAGTAAAACTAAATATTGAACATCGAAGATACCGTAATGCATGGAAACAGACAAAATAAGAGCAAGAGTGAGAGAGACGGGGGGGGGGGGTTTAAAAATATATTAATACGTAAGATTTAAAACCGGTGGTATACACGCTTTATGCAAAAATATAGCTGCCATTTCTCTATCTTTGAGTAAACTTTCAGAGCTATGAGTCAGTAACGCATCAATAAGTGTTAAATTAAATACATCTCGAAATCCTCACAGTGAGACAGGTTAAAATCAAATCTCCCTTGCCGGTTGCCCAACATGCCTTGTTTCACAGTAGGGATTTCGATGATGTATTTAATTATTGATGCGTTACTGACTCATAGCTCTGAAATTTTAGAAATAGAGAAATGGCGGTTATATTTTTTCATAAAGCGCGTATACCACCAGGTTTGAATCTTAGGTGTAAATATATTTTTAAATTCTCTATCTCACACACTCTTGTGCTTGTTTAATCGGTTTCCAAGCATTACATTACCTTTGACATTCAATATTAATTTTCACTACGTTCACGTCTTCTTGCTTAGAAGGAAAAGAGCAGTTAGAAATGTTGTGATATTTTCTGCTTATCAAGTTATTGTTATTTTAGTTATATTGTTCAGTGTGTGTGTGTGTATTTTTTACGGGGATGGCTGCAATAGCTTCATTCCTTCCTACATACAACGGCAGGTCCATAAGTTTCCGGCCTCGTTGATAAGGATTATCGCCTTCACAAAATTCTTATTTGGTGTCATAGCTTATCTGTTAAGTAAATAATTGCAACTGTAACTTCCGCTCCGCTGTGTTCAGTTGTTCAGATGTGTTGCATAAAGACAGCTATGTGTAGAAGATTGTGACGTTCAAAATGGAGTTTCGAGCTATTATTAAGCTCTTCGCAAAAGAAGAACTTACTCCAAATGAAATTAAATAGCGATTGGTCGGTGTCTCGTACAGTTTTAGAAATTCGTCGATTCAATAATTTTGTACGTTTTCGGAAAGTTATTTATTATTTATTCGGTTTATTTGGGGACGCTCTTTAACATATATCAGGTAATTTTTACCCATTATTATATATCATTTTTTATTTTTACATTTATTTCACTACATGTTGCCTTTTGGAGTTAAATATTGGTTTGTGTAATTTCATGTATTTCCTAGTGCATTGGAAAAATACGTACGTTCCAGGTCTCGTGCGACATGGATGAGTTAGATTTGTAACAAATACATTCTGTAAATAAACAAACTGCTAATACTGCAAAAAAGGGGAAAAAAAAAAAAAAAAAACTCAGCGTCATCAGAGTCCCATTCAATTCAGGGCATGAAATGGCGATACATTTTGTTCAAAAGTCTCTTCTTTCAGGTTAGAGGTTCTTTTATATGACATAAATCTACGACACAGGACCAACGACTTTATTTTCCTTCCGAAGGTAGCCATACTTAAGATTTTTAAGCCTTAAAAAAGCATCTACCTGGTCGAGTTTGAGCCTACGAATCCAAGTATGGTTACCACTAGACCACCAGGACTGACTTCCGGAAAGTAAATTAGTGTTAAGCTATACAGAGTGATAATGAACTATACTGCAATCATTTCAGAGATTGTAGAGGCTTAAGGAAGCAATTTGAGAAACGAAATGGATAGTCTGCCTGCTTAAACTTCGAAGTTATGGCACTAATTTTCTAAAGAACAGTACGCCACTGACTAAGGAAGTTGAAATGATATCACACAATAACGGACAGGTGTATATCATGTCCGTCAAGTAAAAGCGCGTAATTATTATCCAGTTCAAGTATCGTTTATTATTATTATTTTCCCTTCATTTACACCTATGTATCAACATACTTCATCATAAAATAAATAATAGGGTTAAGTGAAGGACATAATTTACACATTATTTCACATTATTTCTTAACTTTAACTTGCGGTATGCCAAAGCTTGTGCTATCTAACTCCGACCAGCTCCTCCTTCTAGTGAATAAACAAGCGCTGTTGTCACATTTCAGATGAGAGCGAGAGATTCATACGAAGGCATAGAATTTGCTAAATATTATATTTCCGCTGCCCTTAATTATTAATCTAGTATAATTATTAGTCTCTTTTGCTATTGTTTCTATTCTAATCAACATAGGATTATAAAAGGCATGCGTTATGAAATTAAAATTCCTGTTCAACGTATCATGTGTTCATCCTCGGTGTCACTTCTTCCAACATATATTATGAAATGGCTATTTTCATTCTCAATATCCTAAACTGCTCACCCAATGACCGTCCTGGCCTCAGAAGTCCGCTACAAATCCGCCATGCCAATGGAGGAATGCCCACAAGTTCATGCGAACATGGGATGACACTGAACCAAAATACATCATCTTTCCGCTGCTGTATTTTCATTTCCTGAACAAAGTTGTATCTATATCATTCATACACTGTCATGACAGAATGGTCACATTTATTTTTCTCACTGATTTTTTGAAGCTGACCCAAACTAGTGCAATTGCGTTAAGTTAATGGTATGGGAGTAACCTGAGTACTCTATGACCACGAGTTTTTGCAATTTCATCAATGACAAGCTGTTTAGCGAGTTTACTGCCATAACTATTTCTATAAGTGTCACCTTAACAGCAAGTGGTTTCAGAATGTCCAAATTATACTTGCATGGAACGTACCATGTAGTTCTTTGGTAGAACTAGTGGGTATCCTACCTTTTAATGGGGGGTAATAGCTTGCGTTATCTAGAACTATTGCACATTTGCTTTCTGGGAAATTCACCAACAAGGAAATGAACCCGTTCAAAGATATTTACATTCACCTCATCTTGGAGAAATACTTCCCGCGAAGTACTCGGAACACGTGGAGTTGGTGGCAGTGTCCAGTGTGTTTTCTCATTGGCTACGATACTCAGTGTCATTGGTGCGGATGCATCGAAGGTGATTACATCCTAGCGATAAGCTCTCATATCAGCACTGCCGGCTGGTAAAGTTATGAGCGCGATAATAATACTCAGACTTTCTAAAATGCTGCAGTATCACATTAAACAAAAAACAAAATGCATTAAAGCTTTATACCCTTTTGACCCATCACAATTAAATAAAAATTGCTTTGCCTAACAATGAAAAACTGATTTTATGTTTTCATTTTCAACATAGTCTCCCAACAGTGCCATATCTTGTCCAGCCATCTTTCATTGCTTAAATTCCATGGCAAAAAGTGCTTTCCTCGAGGTTTGTAAAATGAACATCTTTGTCAGCTTTCACTTCCTCCTCAGCTGAAAAGTTTCCGTCCTCAAAGTAACGTTTCAAGCTTAGGAAACAAATGAAAGTCGGAGAGAGCCAACTCCGGTGAGTAAGGTGCGTGCAGAAGCAAATTCTACTTTAAATAATTTATCTTATCTGTGATAGCAACTGAAGTGTGAGAGCGTACAGTGTCCTGGTAGAAAATGATCTTCTTGAGCGCCTCTTCTGTTGGATATTCTGGTGTAACTTTTCAGAAGGCAAGCGTAATATCCGTATGTATATTTTGTACTTTCGGAAGATAATCAGTCACCAGAAATCCTTTTGCATTCGAGAAAACATTATTGTCACTGCTTTCTTTGTAGTTGGGCAACCGGGTTTCGTAGCCATTTTGTATATGGAATGTAGTACTGAACCAGGTTTCATCAGTCGTGATGATTGGTTAGATTTTTTTTAAAAGGGCCAAGACACTCTTGGGAAGCTTGCACCCGAACCATTTTTTGATCCACGGTACCCATCTTACTGAAAAGTTTTTCATGCCCAGTTCTTCTAGTAAAATATTGCGCACGCGCTCCTTTAAGGTGTTTCTTTATCTTAGTGACTATTTAATTTGAGTCTTCTGTTGCCAGCATTTTCATGACAATTTCTTCTGTAGTGACACTTGTTGAGCGTCCAGAGCGGTGTTCATCTTGTGTGCTCGACAAGCTGCACTTGAACTCAGCCACACAGTTTTTTATAGTCGCATATGTTGAAACACTTTCCCCTGTACAATTTTCATCTCTTTGTATCATTCAAGCCTTGTAAATTAAAAAAAAAAAAGGGTAAACAGCACCATGTTCAATACTGTCCATTTTTAGTCAAACAAAAGATGAGTTTTCTTTCAGTAATATCTGACAAAAAATGACTCTTTTTATTCGTTTTGACCATTTTTTCCAGTTCTTAAGTTCACATATTCACTTCTGCCTCCAGAGAGCCATTTTAAAATTTAGCACTTAAAGATAACATTCATAACTCGTGTGCTGATCTCTTAAGAGTATACGGTTTATGGATGTGCTCAGCAAAGAACAAGCATCTTTATCACTGAATGAAGTTTTAATATGACATTTTGTATTTAAGGAACTTAATAGTTAATCACGTATCTTTAAATTACAGCTAAAACAGGGGCTATTTAAATTTCAAATAAGATGAAGTCACTCGCGAAACGTCACTGTGCAATACCAGAGCCACCTGCCGGCTGCAATTACTACTCATGCTTACCAGGCACCTCTTCACATTAAACTTGGCTGGCCAAAACGATTCTTAGCACTGTTTGCAGTAATGTGTGTAATAGAAATGTACTGATGTTTCATTTTTTTTTTTTTTTTTTTTACAGTTTTTATAGATTTCATTTTAACTTAAACATTGATGAATATATTGAAAGAGAGAGAGAGCTATGTGTCAATAATTATGAAATTTCAAACTTTTTTCATTATTAGGGAGAAGAATTTTTTTTTCGAAACTCTGATATGTCCTTCACTAGTGTCTGTTTTCAAATACCAGCAGTAATCAGTCATTACTGATACATTACACTGGCCTTGATAGTGAATTTCCATTGTTTTAATGTCTTCACTTTGTTCTTCGCTCATTGCACTAACATTGGCAGGAAAATGTCATTATGGCTATTGAACAAAAACACTTTAATACTCAATATACACTCTACATTTCTAAAATGTTGTAACATTTCCTCTACAATTTCTTTATAGTTCTCAGATTAAGTTTTCTGTCACTTTTTTGTATGCCAACCATGTTGACTTCTCTAACTAGGACATTGACTGAGGGAAGGTCTCATCCTGCATAAGCTCACGAATCTGGGGTCCGTCGAAAATATCTGCTGCTATCTTAGCTTCAGTTTTCTGTGGGAACTTTGTAACAAGAAAGTTGAAAAATACTATCCTTATTCATAACAGTAACAAATTGCTTCACGAGGCCTAATTAAATATGCAGTAGTGGAAGAAGAGTGTTAAAAGGAGATGCCAATGATTCATACTTCACATTTTTCTCTCCAGGAATAAAATTACGCCTTTGTGGCCAATTTTTTCTCGTTCAATGCTCAGATTCAGCTCTACTGTTTCATTCACAAAGTGAATAATTTATTATCTTGTTCAAATCTCTCAGAACATTTATGTGCAAATGAACAAATAATAAAAACTCTTATATTTTATAATATAGATTTCTGAAAAACTGTAGCTTAATGAGAAAAACTGAGGCTAGTTTAAGAGACTCCATATGGTAAGGAATCAGAAAACATGAACAGTAAGAACTGTGTGGACTAGTGTTATCAGTTACATCCATTTAGGCAATAAAAACAACTTATATTCATTTGGAATTAACAAAGATAGCTTACAGGAGGATGAAAACACATAATCAGTCTATAATTGTGAAGAAACTAAAATGTTCAAATGGGGGAAAGAACATTGCTAAAGCAAAACCAAATACTAAAGCAATCTAATTCTTGTTACTGATATCTCATTGATGAGAGACTTTGAATAAAAAAAAACCCGCATAAATGGACTTTTTGTAGACAAAAAATAAACAAGCAAAGAAAAATGCAACAATCCTCTTCTCACAATAAAAAGCCGGGAGAACAGGTTCCAAAATAGATGTAACACCCCCAGACACAGCCAATGCATACCCACTTGTTTACTAGTCTAAATAGCAGATCTTTGAAGAATCCTCCATTTTGCGTCATTATTGCCGATTGTCATGCTTTTGTTGATATTGTGAGGTTACGTGAGCGATCCTCTTTAAATACCCAAACAGAACTAATGCAAATGTATTTTTCAGTATCAGGTGATATTCTTCAGAAAAGACATTTCCTTATAATTTATATAGATCGCATTTACCTATCTAACCTTTTTACTTGAGGTACAATAAAGAGCAGATGCATTAGCCTTTTATTTTTTCAAACAGTATAAACAAGTGACATTTGTTTGTTTACTTCGGGATATTCTGCACGCGGCTTAATCTGCAATGGAAACCTCCTGTGATGAAAAGCAGGAAATATATATTTATTGTTTTGTGACAATCACCGAAACCAGGTGTAGTAATTGCCGACAAACCTTTAACCCCAGCCTCTAACTTGCTGCAGCCGCCTCACCTGCCTCCACTTGACATAAAACATCCCCGCACATGCGCGCATCCCGTTATTGCCAATTAACGGTATGATTGCTGCCCTTCTTTCTCTCGATGTAATAAATGTATGCTTTGTTTGCAGGTGCTGGGATACCGTGAATGTTAGCAGAAACCACGAGATCTTATGTAAATAACAAATCTTTCATATCGATGTTGAGTAGAAACCACAATTCACTTTATCCAACGGCCAATGCACTTGAATAATACAATGGCAGCACTGTGCTATCTAATCCACCCATTTTTTCAATATTAACATTCTTTTTTTTTTTATCATTATCGATGTTCATTTTTGTTATCGCCAAGAAGAACGATAACAAATCGATACTACTTTTCTAAAATCTGAATGCATGATTAAAAAGAATACTATCCAACTCTATGTACCAATCCTCTATGCAACATGCAAAAGCTGCTCTTCAGGCAGTGTTTGACTTGCAGGGAGTGCTAAATGAGCTTTGCTTCCGTACTTAATCCACCCAAGACCAAAGTGTCTACTTTAACGAATGCTGAGAAAACATCACAATCACCAGTAGCTCGCTATATAAACAAAACAAACATTCTTCACATTAAAACAAGTTTACTAGTCTAACATTAAATGATTCAAGCTCCTTTGCGCCTTCATTAATTCATTTCATTTCATTCATAACCACAGACTTTCGCATACAGAATTCAGGTGCACAATCTACACACTTGGCGAGAAGATTAATATAGTCAAAGCGACAATAAGTAACACATTAAAAATACTTGTGGTCAATAAACACCACAGATAGGTAACAACAATTTTAGAGCAAATAAATTGCCAGGTTTAAGAAAATTATATGAATTATATGATAAATTGTTGAATTAATTGTAGCAATCCGTGAATAATATTACACGAGAATTAACAAACGCTAAATGATATCTGAAAAGTAAGGACATGTTAAATATTTATGCCAATTTCTATAAAAGTAGCATGAAAAACTAATTTATGAAGACTATTTCATTCATGTGACGTCATCTTAAACCCGGACAATAAAATGAAACAAAATGTTGAATTTTCACCAATCATAGTCGGTTTATGGAGTGAAATTATCGAAAAAAAAATTATCAAATCTATTTTATCATGCGACATGCATTTTTCTTTGTGGTCAGTGTAGCCAACTCTATACCTCCACTATATAATTCCTAAACACGCATCACTGACCATTTTTGCTAGAGGCGGTGGGGAGCTATTGATATCAACAAAAGCATGGATAATCGACAATTATAACGCAAAATGGAGGGTTCTTCAAAGCGTTTTCGTGATGCGTCAAATGTGCAAATTGATCTAATAATTAGAAATTCCAAACCAGAGAATACAAAGAATTATAGAGACACTGTATATTATCTTTTTTTTTCTCAGTTGGTATTAGAAAATTGAACTGTAGTGATTGTAATAGTCGACTTTTGCCCGTTTCAGTCTCACAGTTTCTGAATAGAATATATATTCATAAGTATAACATTTTACACAAATGTCAATATTCTGTGCGCGAATTTCGAACATGTCACTTTTATTGTTATTCTATTCATGAAATAGTCCTAAGCTCTTCCTTATTGGCATTACTGACAATCGTCATTCTTCTGTCCAAGATTGCTTGAAAAGGTTAAGTATAAATACACAATTATTACAATTTTGTATGTCAAGTTTAGAGGAATTATATTAAAATTCTTATTTTATTCGTGAAATAGTCCTAATAAATATCACTCGAGGGTCTCAGCTTTTATCGGTAATCTCAGGCTCTCTCGTATATTACTTGTGATAACATTTTAAAATATGTAGTTTTAATAATGTCCGTTATATACAGAAGGTATATAACTTTACCGTTGTTTATCTATGTGAGTATTTTATTTAGGCACTTGGATTATGGCATGTTTGTATGTTAGAGTAGTTTATTTATGTATTTGTTTTATTTACGGACGCTCTTTAACATCTCACGCCATCAGCGTCCCATTCAATTTAGGAACGTGAAAGGCCGATACATTTTGCTCAGAGGTCTCTTCTTTCAGACTTGAGGTTTTGTAAATATACGACATGGGACCCATGACTTTACTTTCCTTTCAAAGGAAGTCATGCTTAAGGAATTTACGCCCGAAAAAAATTCATCGATCCTCGCAGGGATTGAACCCGCAATTTTGGGTCTACGAAGGCAGTGGTTCCCGAACATTTTGACGCGCAAACTTCCTCCATAAATATCTGAGTCTAGAGAACAAAATATTTAACAACTTTATTAGTGTAAGGTTGCTGTAGTTACGGCAAATAAGCGCAACAACGTTTAAAATATTGAAACTACATAAGTTAAAATAATGATAAAAAATTAAAACTATTTTAAGTTTAAAAGATTAAACCCGAACTTCAATAGGTAGCTTAATATGCAATTAAATATTTCCTGTCTTTAAAGACACATTTTATATTTCACAAATTGTAACATAAAGCAGACATTGAGAATTACTTTCCAGACATTATGAAATATTCTATGTAGTGACAGAATTTCTTGCGGGATTCAGTTAACTAGTTAGGGGATAATTTCAATATTTTAAACAAAATTGCACATCCTTCCCATTTAATTTCAAGTGAAGAGGTGAGTAATATAGTTTACCTTAAATGGCACAGAACGTTGAAGTCAGGAACAACAGGAGTTTAAAGGGATCCAAGAATCTATTTAGCTTCGTCGCCTGGCACACATTTCCATGTCCCTAATCAAAGTTTTCTCCCTATAACAGTCTAATAAAACTACTGCCTGTCACTAAATATCTAAACAACTTTACTTCCCTTCCATATTTAGGTTTCATACGCTCGAAAATATCCATCGGCCTGGCCGGTATTAAACCCCGATTTTGGATCTGCGAGTCAACTATGGTTCCCACTAGACCACCAGATCATATTTGCGATTTTTCAGGCACGTTGGCGAGCTCATTCACTAGCTTTGATAATTTAATAGGAAAAAAAAAAAAAACATGCATTTATAGACATGTTCTCTTTGTTTTATTCTCATTGGTAGCACGAAGTGAAAAAGGCCATCAAGTTTTTACTATTAACATAAGTTAGTTTTAAATTATCTATGCAAGTGATAACATTATCAATGTAGCTTTTCTCATTTGAATTTCCCGATTTTTTCACTCATTTCTTACACTGATAATGTAATCTTTGCTTGGTGGCATAATACATTATACTTCTTAGAAAGAAAAGAGTATATAATTAAGTGCAGTACTGCAACCGATGTGGATAAACTGCGGAGAAATTGACGATAAGAGTGTTAAGCCTACATGTAAATTCTAGCGTATAAGTGATTTGACGACAGAAGAATCCGTTTCGGGTCTTCTGAACCCCTTTGGGATTGGTAGTCAAGGTCGGAGGAGGATATTTCGATACTTGAGTCTTGCTCAAGGGTAGGCAGTTTATATATACTCCCAGTAGGGGGCAAGAGATAAGGTGAAGGAGACACCGGGGGCAGGATTCAAGTGTGGTAAGGCGCGGACATAGACGAGTTTCTAACAGAACATCCTGCCCCTTCTCTAAAGAGTTCAATCCCTCAGAAGCATTGATGCCAAGGCAGACAGTTTTTCCAAAGCGCAAGTCACCGTCGCACCGCATACAGTACACCTCTTTTTCGACCCTGTTAGCAGAAACAACGGAATGAAATTATATAAGAGATTTATGTGAATATGAATCTGGAGGATCTTAGATCCTAAAATAGTTCAGGGCTTGTTTCTTAAAGAGAAAGAAATTCGCGAACGAATGGTGACTGCTCGGAAGTTCAAGGATATGCAGGTTGGCGGCCCTGAGTGGGAAGGTGTTGACTGTGCAAGTGGTGAGGACATATTGTGGAAGTATAATTTCAGTTCTGATTATATAATTTACCTATATTAAATTTTTAAATTATATTTTTGAAACTCTTATGATCACTGAAAATCTCTGGATGATGCGATTGATTATCTATCGACAAGGAAAACGCCTATGATAATCACCCACTCTTTCGCTTTTAATAGACAAGGGATTTACTTTTGTTAACTACGTATTATAAATAAGATGGGAACAGGCTTCTGTGCCGAGTACTTTCTGCTGTCTTTTGATATGAAGTACATAAGGGCCCTATTCCACAAAAGTATGGTCCAATACATACAAGTCCTTGTAAAGTATCGTCTTCTAACTTTCTGATTCACGAAATAATTGCAAAATTTGTAAAATATTATTAAAAAGCTATAGGTGACGTCATATAAGAGCAATAGGGAGCAACAGCTGTTTTCGATACTTCGCCTTATCTTGAATTAAATTATGTCGACTCTTTAGGAATTTTTAATGCATAGAACGGATCATTGTTATTCTTGCAAAATGGGTTTTGTTTTTTTTTTTCTCAGACATAAAGATAATTTAAATACTTTATTATGCATTTATCGATATATTAGCGTAATAATCCCTTTGAGATGGCGGTCCCATAAAGCTACATTTAAGAACATCAATTTCAGTCGGCAGAAGAATCGAGCTTGCCGATTGCTCTTAAGTCATTTATTTTATTGGTCCATTTGACCATTTATATTTATTTATTTGTTTACAGTGATTCACAATCACGTTCTCATTATAAGCAAAAAAAAAAAAAAAAAAAAAAAAAATGGGAAAATTGTGTCAAAAGATATTATTTTAAAAGAGAATGAAAAGAAATTATTTTCATGGCATGTAGCAAGAACCTTAAAAATACATTAACTAAGATGTTGGTCTGAAATATGCATTTGCAACAGGAAACGCCAATATCAGTCATCAGTAATTTAATTGCACTTAACCTACTTTATCATTGTAAACAGTTTTTGAGTTATTCTTTATTTATACATATTGCAAATCTCATCATTATCATCACTCTCGCTAATACTTAGCACATTTAGGTCAACTGACTCCCAAAACCATTAAAAAGATAATAAATTTTGTGCTAGTATTTGAAGTTATCAATATTCCTACACTTGTAGATAGATTTATACAATTACGGTGCCGGACTAATACTAATACTTCTGTGAAACAGAATAACGAAAATTCACATGTACACTTGTAAGTATAAGGTTGTAAAGTACAAGCGTAGCAGAAATCTTTGTGGAACAAATTTTACTAATAATTACAAGTTACAAGTCCATACACTTGTAATGTATTAGGCATTACTTTGTAGAATAGGACCCTGGGAACGCTGGCTACAAGAACGTCAAGCTGCAGAGGCTGGAGTGATGCTGCAACTGGTCTCATCGGCGCGTTACCGGACTAGAAAAACAGCTGGATGTCAGGGACAGTAGGCTACTGGGTTTCGCTTTAAACTTGTCCTTGGGAGCAGGTAGATTGCAACTCCTAGCCGCTCATGCCATTGCCTGTGGCAAAGCGGGAAGTAATCCATATTACGTATCACGGGGATAAGCAAAGCATTGTACGTCGAGTGGCGAAGATTGTATCATCACGTACCTCCCCTTCTGCCTATCTCCTGTTTTCATTAGACATAACATGCAAGAGAGACAGGGGAATCATAGCACCTGCTTTTTAGGCTCTATCGTCTCCACAGAGAAGCTGTTCACTTCAAAGCTTGGAAGAACTCGTAAATATCTCAAGATGTTTATTAATGAATGAAGATTTTCAATTTCTGTCTATCATCTTCAAAAAATTCTCCACTTACGGGAGTTTGCTCTGTACTCTATACAGCAGCGGTTCTAAAAAATGCAGTTCGTGAAGCATTGCGATAATGTTAATAGCATTTGTTCTTGAACGTATATACATAAAAACAATGATTTATGAGAAAATGAGGGATTATTCAAATTTACCAGGTAAAGTAAATTAGAATCAAGTTAAAGGTGACTATTTGTTCAGGAGGAAAACTTTCAAAATTTGGAGTGTGTGTTTCTAGAACTATTTACTAAGTGTGGCAGATTGATATTATCAGCGGCAATTATTCCGAATAGTTCGTCCAGCACTTAGATTCCTGTTGCACTCACTTATTTCGTTTATCAAAACTGCATATGATTTCTGCCGCTAGATGGCACTACGTAGATTCTGCTGGAGTTAAAGGAGATTTGTCACATTACAATAATATATCCATCAAAACAGGAACATACAATCAGCTATCAATTTATATTTACGAAAAGGAGGCGAGTGTAAGGTGTTTGGTCATAGCGAGCCGCAGCAAACCACTGGATACACTGGTTTCTAGGATTTACCCGAGGTTAGATTAAGGTTAGTGTGTAGCGACAGTTTTTCATGGGGGGAAAAGAAGGAAGAAAAAGGATGGGTTTTAATTAATTAGAATACTCATAAATATTTGTAGAATCAATGAAGTTCTTCCTCTCTCCCGCCGCTGTCTCGAAGTGTCGCTATGCCACAGCTAGATTAGGTAGAGCGCTGGAATTTTGTGACCTTTTCAGGTCAACGGGGGAAATAGTCGGGAACTAAGTAATGTATGAAAACAAATCTTAAAGCTGGAGATGACGCTATTTATTTGTTTGAGTCGCTTGTTCAATGTTAATGGATGCCTTTTTAAGTGCCGTTGAGCGGTTCTTAGATCATACTTGCAATAACCGAACTAATTGTCTTATCACTCTCTCCGGATAGCTAAAACACACTCCGCTTTATCACTCTACTCTCACTTTCTATAACTCAACTCGCTTTTCTCTCAATGGCTCAACTCACACCCCCATAGCTGAACTCGCTATGTTCACTAGCTAAACTTCCTCTGTCTTTTCAAATGTTCCCTCGTCCGGTCGTTAGACCATCTCCTGCCATTTTGAACTATTATTATTGAATAATTTCTATATATTGGCCGAGGGACGTGCATATACTTTTCCTAAGATCCCTGATTGAACATTCCTTAGGCCTTAAATTTAAGTTACTTTCCCCTTTGGTTCCCTTATGTCGGGAACTCTGGTTTATTTCACTCTCATGACTTGTTTTTAGTGTGTTTCGCATTTAGATATTAACGAAGCTCTAAGCTTTTCCAGAAACCTTAAAGGGGCGACCCTTTTTATACAAAGGCTCTTATAACAAAATACAAAAGGAGGTACGTGGCCATCTGTTCTTTGCCCAACACAAAACATATTCACAATCTACATTTTCGGGCTTATTTCTAAAGTTTCTGTCCACCAGTTTTTCTTCTCACTACCCATGAAATAACAATAACAAATACACAATACACAAATAACGTAACTACTAACATGAATACATAAATTGTACACATTAATTTTAAAAAAGCGAAAACAGCAATACAATTCATTATTAATGAAAATAAGTATTTAAGGTACGTAATAATTTATTTATCACATAATTAAAGTACCTAAGCTTACTTTTCTTGGTTACAAGCAACAACAAAATGTTTTTTCAAGGTATCAACTATCATAGCCGCTTGCCAGAGAGAGCATTTTTCATCATGGAAAAAGAATGTTCTACTTCCACCGAAGTGATTGCAGCACATTTAAAACAAGCTATTTCGGAAGGAATCATACCAGTTACAACAGAACATCAATCTTTCGGAGCATCGTGAATGTTGATCAAAACAAAGTAAAGTAGTTTTGAATAGTCCTGGCGAAAAATCAAAAGGTGCGAGTGGTTTCTGGTTGAGTTAATTTTCTGTTTAAGCATTCATAGAGGAATCAGGTTAGCATTTCTCTTACTTTCGTACTGAGCAATTGTAGGGAAGGTTTATTGCACTGCTGTACCGCTCTCTTTTCTCGCTTGCAATTGTTTGTTACATTTATGCAGCTGAGAAGTTACTTCTACCACAAATTCCTAAAATTGTCTGATTAAATCAAAGTCATTCGCTACGACTATTCAAAACTACAGATCTTCTCTCATCCTCTCTATTCCTTGGTACTCGTATGCCCGAGGTAACCGTGCGTTCCTTTCACTAATGAAGATTTTTGTATTTAAAGAGATTAAGTGAATGGGTTGAGGAGAAAGTTTTTGACTGCTTGGAAAGAAACAAAAGTATAACAAGATTCTCAATATATATTTTTGTGAGGTGAACATGACATTTAATTTCTGTAACTTTTTTCTCTTCGATATATTGAAATTCTTTATATGATTTTTAAAATGGGTAAATAATCGCAGAAAAAAAATCCACAACAATCCAAAACCGGTAAGAAAAGATTTTAAACCTTAAAATAGATAAGAGGCCAAAAATAGGCAAAAATCAAAATAAAAACTGGTGCTACGGACCCTAAATGTAGGAAAGCATGTTCGTTTTTTTCTGACTCTTAAACATATCCATCCAGATAGAACAGGTATTATGCCTAACTTCTGCGCCCTGTTTATAACAATCGATGCAGAAAGAGGAGGATATAACCGCCGTGTTATATTTTGATCTTTTGAAGAACTTTCTGTTCATTGCTGACTGTATAAATCTTCACTGAAACTATATCGCTTTCAGAAGCGGTACTCAATGATCTTCATATTCAGAAACAGATTTTTCAATGTGGGATATATTGACAAGGGCTTCTATCTCAGCTTCACTCAATCGTTTATTTGCCATAGTGGTACCTGCGCTACCTTCAAGGAGGAGAAAAAGAATTTAGCGTCAAGCAGCAGTTCATGTGCGATAATAGGGCACTGACTCACTGTTGCGATAACGTGCAACTGTGTATTACAATATAAAACCAAAGATATAAGAATACATGGCATGAAATATTAATATCGCACGTAAAATGCTTTCTGTTGGGCCGTATTGACCCGATATGTAACAATTACAGCTTGAGACTAAACTTTATAAATAATGATAACATTTTAAAATAAAACAATAAACAAAGGTTAAATAAAGCCACTGAGTTTCATAAGAATATCATATGTTATTTTAGAAACAATTATAAAATAATATTTATTACGCGCTGTATTAAACTGAACAGAACAGAAGGGTTATGCATTTTGTATAATTTTGGATGTAATATATTATGGTTATTACTATTGTGTAAGGATACAATATAATAAAACGGTAAATCTTTTAATAACATGTATTTATTTATCTTAACATTTTGTAAGCCAGTGATGTACAAGTTTAGAAATTGTACAGGAAGCAAATTTAGGATTTTAAATTTGGGGTTAAATTTAGGGATGCGTGATAGCAAGAGTTCTTTAAAGAGGTTCCGCGGTCAAGGAACGTGTAAGAACTGTTGCTCTATGATATTCTTTTCTGTATATCTCATTATTTATGACTAGAGATAGAACCGTTCCTTCGGAAACAAGATATCAGCATAAGCGAATTAAGGTACATGAAGTCAGAGGGGGGAGGGATTAAAGTTTGTGGCTGCATCCCAGAAACCCGTTGTAGTTAAATCGGAACGATAGTCATATTTCAGGCTTTGAATACACTGTATGGTTGATACTAAGGCAACTTGGCGTCATGATAGGAAATGTTCCATCATTATTTACGATAGATTTTGTGCAGAGAAGTAAATAGAGTTTATCTTGATACTGACAAGATATAATTAACTAGAAATCAAAAGAAAAAGAAAATACTAGGTGAATGAGTACTTAAAGAAATGTGACATTCAAGAAAAAAAGATATAATTTACTATTAATCACGAGGAGTTTGAAGGTTAGTAGGCTGAAATAATTTTTTTCCAAACGCATCTCTTTGAGTTTAATGCAGCCATTTCATCTCCATAGATTTTAAGTCCCACTTTTCAATTACTCATAAAAAAAGGGACCAGCATCTAGTGATGTTACAGTTTATTAGGTTGAAACAGGTTTAGAAAATGAGGATTAACTTGATAACTTTCTGTTCCATACTTTTTATCTAGCAGATAACACGGCCGAGGAAGAATGTAACTTTTCGAAAACAATTTATTTGATAGGGATACCCAAAATTGTCCAACAGATAACGGATTGCATTTTTTTATGAATTAGTTACTGTAGTTGTCACCAGTAGCATTAAATTTGTATTATTATTGCAGTGAAACAATATAACATCTAAGACGGAACATAAGGGTGCTATTCCACAAAAGTGTGCTCTAATACCATCATTTCAAATGCATTAGTACAAGTCCTTGTCAAGTATGAAGTTCTAACTTTCCACGAGGGATGTAATGTAACGTGATATAAGGGCAAATGTTTTGTCACTTTGAATTAGGTTATATTACTCCTTAGTAATAAACCACTTTGTTTAATGAACATAATGTTATTATTATTGTTATTATTATTATTATTATTATTATTATTATTATTCCTGCTATATGGGTCTGATATATTATCTCAGAAATAATGACCATATAAATACTTTATTACGTATTTATCACTATTTCTACTTTGAACCCGAAATTAATATATATATTTTCATGCGCTATATCGCAGCATCGACTTTAGTCTATAGATGGCAGAAGAATCCAGCTTCTCTGTTACGCTCGAATGTTTATTTGATCATTTTATTTATATACCTACCTTTATTTAATTGTTTGGACATCACATTTTCATTACAAGCAAAAATTGTGAAAATGATGCAAAAAGAGAACGATACAAGGAAATAAATTATTTTCGTGGACTTTGCAGAGAGTCTTAAAAACAACACAAACTAAGATGCTGAGCAGAAATATGCATTTGAAACAAAATCAGTCATGTAATACTTTAATTCCACTAATTAACTCGACGGTAAAATGAAAGCTAAACGTGATTAGAACTTTGGGAATTTTAAAATAGAATTAATTGGGTTTGTATCCGATGAGACATATATAATTGAAAATACAATTATTAATGACTCTTACAAGTACTAATCTGAAGATTCAAAACTAGAAATTATTTTTTTCTCCCGTTTTCCATTATTCCCTCAATAGCAATGCTCTCCAAGTAGATTTACTTTAGTCTTATTCGTTAAAATTTTGCGAACTATAACACTACACATGTAAAATAGTGTACGCCATCTTACACATCGTCGGTCCTGGTGATGTAGTGGTAACCATACTTGTCTCCTACACCCAAGATCGCGGGTTCGAACCCGGCCAGGACCGATGGATTTTTTTCGGGAGTAAAAATCCTAAGTATGGCATCCTTCGGAAGGGAAGTAAAGCTGTGGGTCCCGTGTTGTACATTTGCAGCACGAAAAAGAACCTCAAGCCTGAAAGAGAGGCCTCTGAGCAAAATTTGTCGGCCATTTCACGCCCTTAGTTGAATGGGACGCTGATGACCTGAGATGTTAAAGAGCGTCCATAAATAAATCAATCAAAAAAAAATCTTACTCATCAGACATATCAAAGAAATATCTGAGGATTTTTTGTTTTGTCCGATAATTATCGAAAGAATATCCGATAGGCTATCGAATAGATATCTGAGGTTTCAGAAACCGGATCTTAGTTACTATGAAATCGACTAACGTTCCAGGATTAAAAACCCTTCATCGCCTGCGATTGTACCTGTGCTCGTGTGTAGAATCGACTACCAAACAATAATGTTGAATAAATCAAATTAATTTTTTCATCGGTGTATTTGATTTACCTATAATTTTTGTAAAGAACAGTTGGTAAAAGGGATTAAAAAGTGTCAATGTTACTTCGCAGTTCACCTAATCTAGGGGGTATTAGCGAAGTTGTAACTGTGAATTATTCCCCCCCCCCCTTTTTTAAAACATGACACCTGTATACTAGCAAACGCTGAAGTTTTTCAGAGTTGTCTTGAGAAAGGTAAGCAATATTAGGCAGGGTCACAACTTTTAAATCGCAAAAATATTCCATTAATTTAATCATGTGCATTAATTTATTTTATTAATTTTATTCGTTTTAAATACAGTGAGATTATTTAGTTGCACTCTGCGTGCAGACTACGTACTGCGAGAAGCCCGTCGTCAAGGCCGTATAATGCATAAGCAGGAAACAGCCTGTAGTTAGTTTGAAGGAAGCTTTGTTAGCGAAAGCTTGTGCGTCCATGTGTTACTCGGTGCTTTCATGTAAATTGTGCGTAAATATGAGCTAATTGTTCTTTATAAGTTGTGCCACTATATAGAATTGAACGGGTTTTTGTGTATGATACATGTATGTAAATGGATTCTTGCAGAAAAGTGTTAAGACGAATCGCAATAAAATACCCTGACAATCGCGTTTCAGGCAGATAAACTATTCCTCAACTTTTTAAAAAGTTACGAGAGTTAATATAATACTCTGGCAGTCGTGTTACGTGCAGAGAAACTATTCTCCAACGTTTTAAAAAGTTACTTGAGACAAGATTTCTCCATGACAAAAAGCATGTTCCGAATCGGTTTGTTCTTACGGAAGTAAAATTAATGAAATAAAGGATTTTTCCACGCAGATCCAATCAATGTTTTGTCAACAAAGGGCATAATTTCCAACATTTCTTATAATATACATCAGTACTTAAATACAATATAATTTTGTGCTTTCAGTAAAAATAAAAAACGACAACTTTACACTCGGCGACAATCTCCGTTTTTCCGGTTGCACGTCCCCAGTAAACAGTCGCGCTCAGGTGGCCCTTAACTGAAATAACCTCATTGTATACTTCTTTAAAGTAATGCTGTAGTTATATGGCATGTGCCATTTATGTTAATGTTTGGTTTTAGAACATGGGCTCCCGCGTTAAGTAGGCAATCGCTTCTTTTCCTTTTTTGTAGTTACTTTTCTGTTAAACAGCTTGTTCAATGTTTTTTAACATATTTATGCAAAGTCAATTTTTGAAGATATAGATCTAAAAAGTTATTATGTTTCTTCCTGTAGCAGCGTACATCGCTGTGTGTCAAGAACCAAAAGACCAGAATGCATTCTTACACGTGTCTTGAGGCCCGTATGTTTATGTAGCTTTTTCTTACTATTTTGTAGTCAGCGTGTTTGACTCATTAACTCTAATCTGAGTTGTGGCTGGTTCGCGTGCCTAGCGGTGAAGGCACTTTCCTTCTCTGTCTGTCCTCCTGCTGGACCAGTTTTGGGAATGTAAATGTGAGCTGCTAAACAACAGCTGCACAGGACTTCCGGTCCTTATTTATTTATTTACTTTTTTATTTTTAAATGTGTAGCTAGGAAATATCTTTCATCTTCCGAGGAAAAGGACATTCCGTTATTTATGAAGCGTTTGGATAATTAGAAAATATAAAGTTAATTTTATACTTGTGTTAATTTTCCCACTCAAATTTAAGAAATATATTTTAATTATTTGATAGACTTCGACATTAACACGGATAGCGTTTGCCTATTTAGTTTCTAGAACCGAAGGATTGTGGTACTGATTTCGAAGGAAGTAGTAAACCTTTTTAACTGCGCATCTGGATTTCATAGCCAGAGTCCGGAAGTTAAGCAAAACGCCTTTTCTATCTGGGTAAATATATTTAAGAGTCGGATGGAAATTAACACTTTTCTGTACATTTGGGATCGGTACCTGTGTACCGATTATTATTTATTATAGTTATTATTTACCACCCCCCTATTTAACTTATATTGCCTATTTTACGGTTTAAAACTTTTCTGCATATTTTGGATAATTATGAACTTTTTGCGATTATTTACGCATTTTAAAAATTACATAAACCTTTCAACATATTGAAGTGCAAAAACGGCATGTTCACCTCACAGAAATATCTATAGAGAATCTTGTTAAACATTTATTTCATAAACAGGCAGTCAAAAACTTTCTCCTCAACGCATTCACTTAAACTCTTTAAATAGTAGAATCTTCTTAGTGAAAGGAAGCAAGGTTACTTAGGGCATAGAATACCACAAAATGGAGGATGAGGGAAGTATTGTAGTTTTGAATAGTCCTGGGGAATGATCTTGTATCGATCTGCGGAGACAATTTTAGGAAAGTTGTGGTGGGGATAACTATTCAGTTGCATAAATGTAACAAACAATTGCAAGCAAGAAAGATGAGAGCGGTACAGCTGTGCAATAAACTGTCCCTACAATGTGTTCAATACGGAAGTAAGAGAGATACTAACCTGATTCCCCTATAAACACATAAACAGAAAATGAACTCGACCAGAAACCACCGCGCGTCTTTTGCTCATTGACCAGGACTATTCAAAACTACTTTACTTTGTCTTGATCAGCATTCATGATGTCCTGAAAAGTGAATGTTCTGTTGTAACTGGTATAAGTCATCCGAAATAGCTTGTTTTAAATATGCTGCAACACTTCAGTGGAAGTAGAACGTTCTTTTTCCACAATGAAAAACGTTTTCTCTTACAAGCGACTGTCTATGGCAGCTGATACCTTAAAAAAATATCTTTTTATTGCTTGTAACCAAGAAAAGTAAGTTTAAGTACTTTAATTGTGTGATAAAGAAATTATTTATCTTAAATACACATTTTTTTCATTAATAATGAGTGGAATCCATTTTCATTTTGAATAAATGTTTATTTTAGTTATTTTACCGTCTATTTTCAGTGCTTGAAGTTCCTTTTTGTCTGCCTATTTTAACCAAATAAATGCTTGAGCTTCTGGGCTCTGTTCTTAACGAACACGAATTTAATTACACGAACGCCGAACCACGCCAGGGCAATTTTAAATCAGTACTAACCGCATAGAATTTGTTAATAATGTTTAACGCCCGTTTTTATTATTGAGCCATCGGAGGCGGTGGACACTGATGATACACGAGATGGGATGATAAACTGGGAAAGGAAATTTTTAAGGAAGGAAACGTTCCATGTCTTAGTTTAAGGTACCTCCCCGACATTAGCCATTTATGAGGACTGGAAATAAAACCTGGAAATAAAACCCAGTCAGGGAGAACGATCCTGGTGGGAATCGAAGGTAGGAGTCAGTGTCCCTTCCCGGGCGGTTTAAATGCCCTTCACTAAAGCTGCAATAGAGAGCCCGTCCCTTTAAACTTGAGAACTAGGCCATCGCCCACCATCAGAAAATATTTGAAAGGCTTTACGATGTTATTGTGAGTCCAGCTATTTATAATACCAAGGATTATAATAAATATATATATATATATATATATATTATACACTTATAATTTAAGGGTGATAGGGCTGCAAAAAATATACATAATCATTATATCTAATTGGGATGGGCCGGAGGAACTGTTTCACAATCCAGATATTGCGCCTTCTGACTATGGTTTGTTCCGGTCCATGGCAACATTTCTTGGAGATAATCACGCAAATGTCAAAATCTCAAGTTTAGAGCTTACATTCTCTAAATTAAGGATCGGTATCCCCAATAAATTCGAATGCTGACAGAGAGGGGATGAAATGCATCTATCTATTGAATTCTACTAATTTTTTATTTTATATTAAGTTACCAGTTATTGGAAAAATCTTAATGGCCGACCTAGAATGACAGAGTAAATATTTAGAATTGTCGGTTTGGGGGGGGGGGGGCTGAAGATGATCCAAACAGCCACCAGCAGCAGAAATATGGAACATGTTTTCTCTCTAATCTACTATATGTGGGGAAATAGACCAGCCTGACATGCCGAGGCTAACAGTAATATACACGTATCGTGCACAATGAACATATATTTTGTGACACCGTATATTTAGTTTCGCATTCTGGATAATTTTGTCACTTTATAAGTGAAATATGATGTCAGGCAATGTTAAAGGGTAAATTAGCTACGGCTTTTCAACTGATGGGAAGCTAATAAGCGTGCGCCTAGAAAGTTAAGTGGCGATATAAAAGATACCGCACTGTTTTCTATTTTCAAAGCACTTAATTACGAGGGTGTTTTGTTAAGTAATTGGTTTGCATACTAATAGAGTGCAACAACAGCAACATCTGTATATGTGGTCATAAAGTTTGGTTTCTGTGTATCGATATTCTACGGTCAAAAGTCATTCTGATGTTAATTCATTGTTGGCAGTTGTTTAAACGCAAGTGTTTGGGGTGACAGTGAAAAATGGGTAAGATTGGGATTCGTGGTGTGATTCAATTCTTTTTTGGGAGAGAAAACAGTAGAAAAATATGAAGAAAATGTTGACAAATGAAAGCCACATCATCAATATAATTAAAGTAACCAAAGTATCGTGTACTAATTAAAAGAATAACAATAACATTAAGATATAATATACTTTAATTTTATATACATTAAAAAGTTACAATGTATTAATTATAACTATATAGTACACTATTTTGACAGTAAATTATAAGCATTTTCTTCTGTTTTACTACAAAATATTGTGCTGCCTGTCAACGAGAATGCTTTGATCATTGCACTTACATTGTGCTACATGCTGTAGCTTTATGTTTACTAAAATACATTTTGCTATACCTTCTAGTGATTAGAGTTTCATTTAGTCCCCAAGCAACGAACTCCATGCGTTCAAGTCATTCTTACATCGTGCGATTTGACTCTTAAGTGCAATTTATGCAAGAATATGATTTTGCAATTTTTATATTTAGACATCAAACTAATTTTTCTTTTCAATTTTAAAACTTATAAAGGTTGTGACTCTGACAAGAAAAACACTTGTACATTAATAAAAGTCCGTCATGTTGCAGTTACGTAAACTTAGCGAATTGCTCACCTATTAGTTTAACTTTAACAGAGAATATAAAATCCAAATTTGGCCTTATTAATTAATTAATTAATTAATGATATGAAATAAGTAGTGGCATTAATATGTAATATTACGAGAACAAAATTAGAATTCTTGTAATCTATAAGTATCCCAAAAGAGAAACTAAAATTTCAGAATTATTATTATTATTATTATTATTATTATTATTATTATTAAACCACAAAAATAATGGCATACTATTAATTGAATGAAATATATGACCACTGATAGACAAAGCGATACTGTGTGGGCATTTTTAAATGTAACCATGTTTATGAACTGAGCCCTTGATATCATCTTTACATCCACTAAAATAGAGAGAAATAACAGAAAGTTTCGAGTTATGAGGGTAGGTCCATAAGTTTCCGGCCTCACCGATAACGATTATCGCCTTTGCAAAACCCTTATCTGGTGTCATATCTTATCTGTTAAGTAACTAATTGCAGCTGTAACCTCCGCGCCGCTGTGTCCACTTGTTCAGATATAGTTGCATAAAAAACTATGTGCATATGGTATGCACTAAAGACGCCGTGTATGGTTTATGTGTATTCCGTTAGCTCTGTGGTAGTGAGCATTGTGATGCCGTGATTAAGAACGCAGACTCACCTCTCGGCGTGAAACATTTTATTTTTTTTAATACATTTTGAAACATATTACAACAAATTAGTATCGTAATATTGTTCATCCCTTTTGTATAATAATAACTTGTATGCGATCAAGCTCCGTGTGCTTGCAGGTGCAGGGAAGGCAGGCAGCTAAGTGGGGAAAGCCAATAACGTGTTACAATTCTTGCGTAGCACAAATTATCACATTGCAATGCTATTGTCCCCTGCACAGTTCTCCGTGGTGGTCCTATCGCTTCTGCGCATTCTCCTTGAATGTAGCAGGTGCTAGTGTCACGCATTATGACCGAGAAGAGCATTCTTAAACGGAGTCTTGTAGTCCACAGCGAGACTCGTCGGTTGGTTTGGAACATCACAGAAAAATGAGATGTGGAATCCAGACAGAATTCTTGAAGGTTTCCACTGAAGCAGGTAACAAAAAGGACAGCAGACTTTGTGAAGAATCAGATTCTAAATATTCGAAAGGAGGGAAAACAACTTCAGAAACAAAGTGGAGGTTCCGTTGTATTTTCAATACAGGGAAAGAAAAGAAATACATGGAAAGATATTGCATGCGCGTTGTAAATACAGCGAAGTTCTTGGATTGACACATAGAATCTGGGGATGACTCATTTTTTGTCAGAGGATGTACAAGATAAATAAATAATTACGCAATGGTATTTTCTGTTGTTGAGCTGTTAAAGGCGTTGCTATATTAATAGACAAAAGATGGAAATCTAAAATTGAAGCTAAATGAAAGATTATGACAGTTCTTCTCCGAATTCAAGGTTTTTATTTACCGATTATATACAGTTCGTACATTTGGCTTCATCAGTTTATAGCAATACATAACTAAAATTTATTACATGTATAGGACATGTCATTTATTGGAGTTTATTTATCTAAAGACCTACATCTGGAAGAGACAGAAGAATTTTAAGAGAAAACGAAATATTCCTGATAAATGTTAATATTAAGAGGAGACTTCAACGCTGGGGTAGAAAATCAACCAATGATAATATAAAACAATAATGAAAATATAAAACTACTTAGAAACTTTTATTCTTATAATTGGTTAAAAAGTACCACAATCTTTTTCAGTAATAGAGAATTAAATAAATACACTTGGGCCGGAAGAAAAGTGGATGCATACATTATTAGAGTATATGAAATATTAGTTCACTTTTTCTACAAAACAGATAAAACTGAAATAGATTTGCGATAAAGTGCTTCATTTTGAAGGGTTTAATCTCAATAGAAATGCAAAAGGAATCAGATTCCACATTAATAGATTTCCCCCCTTCTTTTTTGTCGGTTAAAAAGTGGGCTGCTGAATTTAAACTTGGTAGCATTATATGCATTCAAGATGATGAGCGCTCAGAATGTCCCAAAACTGCTACGACCGACGAAATTGTGACAAACATTCACAATACCATGCTCAATTATCGCCGATTGAAGGTATGCAAGTTGACTGACTTTGCAAAGACCTCGATAGACCGTGTCCACTTCATTTTACACAAAGTTTTTGGTATGAGAAAGCTCTCCGCTTTTGGGTGCCACGTTTGTTTATAATGTATAAAAAAACTCTTTTGAATGAACATATAGCATAAGTGTTTAGACTTTTTAAACGCAATTCCAATCAGTTTTTCCGGGGTTTCATAACAGTAAATAAAACATAGATTCATCACTACACGCCAGAGACGAAGGAGCTGTCCAAACAGTGGGAGGCAACAGGTGAAAGTGCACCAAAGAAAGGGAACAAAAAAAAAAAAGATTTCATCTGCAGCAAAAGTCATGGCTACGGTATTGTGAAATGCTCATGGTGTGATGCTCGTGGACTCTCTCCAGAAGGACAGAACCATCACCGGGGAGTATTTCGCTTCACTACTAGACCAATTGAAGGATGTTATTTAGGCTAAACGTCCACATCTTGCGAAAAAGAAAGTTCTCCTTCATCATGATAATGCGCCTTCACACCTGTCTGGGATTGTTGCTGCAAAGCTGCACCAAATGCTTCCACATCCGCCATATTCGCCGGATTTGGCTGGACAAATCGTATTTTTGGTGAGGATATTAAAAAGTTTAGAAAGTCATTTACAAGGCGACTATGTTGAAAAAAAAAAACATTTCTTTTAAATCTTGTGTTTTATTGGTCAGAGAAAATATAAATTAAAAACGCCTAAGTTTCGCATTTGAGTTGGCTAATTGATAAAATAAACAATATACTTAGTGTATGTAAAAGATGCAATACGGTTTATTTAACAGCGCGTGCACAGATGTGCATATCGGAAATACTTAAAATGCGTGTAGCATTCTCTTAACACTAAACACGTACAGACTTAAATA
The DNA here is from genome assembly GCA_030762175.1 of Metallyticus violacea. Classification (NCBI taxonomy): domain Eukaryota; kingdom Metazoa; phylum Arthropoda; class Insecta; order Mantodea; family Metallyticidae; genus Metallyticus; species Metallyticus violacea. The sequence goes on from CM060830.1 coordinate 17,912,361, forward strand.
CTTTACATCTTAAGAAAGATCAACATGAAAAATTGTTCGTAATTGGCCCGCAATATTTCGGCCAGACGTGGAAACAGACCACCAGCAGCTGAGTGAAAGTCTGAGCCTTATACGGTTACCAATTACTGCATTAGCAGACATTACACGGATGGGTCTTCACCGCGAAATGATACAATTGCCAGCGTGGCTAATGCGGAACCGCATAAATCTTTGGTAGCCGCGTTTGACAGAAATCATTAATGAAACTACACGGGCGCAGAAGTCAGCTGATGACCTGCGGCGACCCGTGTGCGAACTGCTGGCCTCTCAGCACCTGTCGACACAGTGCGTAACGTTAGCAAACACCTGCTGGAGCTCGAACCTCTGTCTCTTGGTTTGCAGCTGCAACACGTACATACATTAATAGCCCCCAAGTAGTGTGATGCATAGTTTTACTTAAGCACAAATGGCAGTTATCACTTATCTTTGCTAAGAGAACCGTGTACTTTTATTGCTTTGTAATTGAAACAGTTGATTCATACGTATCTGTTTTAGCCTACTTTTAGAGACGTTTTTATTAATAACTAAAATGTCGGAATTATTATTATTATTATTATTATTATTATTATTATTATTATTATTATTATTATTATTATTATTATTATTATTATTATCTCTTATTCGGCTGTCAAAACATTTTAAACGGCAGATATTAGATATCCGACATGATAAGGAGATACAGAAGCTCGTCTCAATGTGCTTATAGGTTGATCTGCCTACTACCGCTAAGATATCTGGGAAAGTTACAAGGACGCAGAAGCTATTAAGGTGCTATCCTCAATGGACAACATTTGCATTTTTTTAGTTGTAAATGAAAAAAAAATTGAAAGGAAAAAGTTAACATTTTTCCAATTACTCAAGCTCAATCGAGGAGTTTTAATATTAAAAATATGAAATTAAGCAACACAATTTGCTGATATTTAGTAATTAAAATGGAAAAAGTGGAGTTTTGGAAATAAATTTAATAAAAATCGTGTTTTGAAACGAAGTTTTTGCATATGTGGAGTTGTGGAATAATATTTGGAAGTTCTTAAAGGATATTGCAGCATTATTTACGCAATATTTTAATTTATTGAAAATTAAGTTCTTAATATCACAAAATATGTTTTTATTTCACAAGAAAGAAAGAGATGAATACAAGTATAAGGTAAAGAACCAACCAAAATCAACTAAATTTCTATGATTAACCAACTAATCAACTTGTTTATTTATTTTTGTCAATAAAATACTATAGTTACGGACTAAAGTGAAGTAAAGCTAATAATAAAGGGGGTAAAGGAAAAACTGTTAAAATACTACGTTAATTATTATACTGAAACACTTCTCACTTGGCGCTACAGCCCGGGGTGATCCTTGGCCTGCCGCTGCGACCTCTGCTTCCTCTACTTCCTTCATTAATAGACGGCAGTATTACAAAGCGGCAAGTGATCAGCATTCTGGCAACCTGCGGTCACCTATCACGCGGCTATTGTGATCGAAGAACGACATCACTCCATTAGGCAGCTTCCCAATTGTCCTCAAGAGGCTGAGTTGACCCCTTTCCAGATTTCCCTAACTTAGAAACATTACTAAGTAGGTGTCGGGAATTGAACCCGAGCCTCTCGGCCAACAGTCAGCAACACTAATCACTAGATCAAGCAGGAGATCATATTAAAACACTCATTATGTAATATAATGGTTTTTTTTAATACTGGTTTAAACCTAAACTTTCAAAATGGGCTTCTCGTGGGAGTCTGTTAAACTTATTCAGTAAGATAATATTGAGACTTTGTGTATTTTTTCTCCATCTTACGTAAAGAGTTGTCTAATCCCGGCCGTGACTCGAATTTTTCAGGTCTGATTCTTCAATTCCAACTAATGTCTTACCTAGGGCTAGTTTGAAAGAAAACTTTCAATATATAAATTAACCCCTGCAACGTTGGCGCTTAAATTAGAAGCCTGTACTAGTAGCATTAAGGAATAAATCCCTCACTGTACAGAAACCTCACGGAGGTCTTCGGGATATGAATCAGACGAGACAGGTTCGTGGTTCCGTGCTTGGAGGACACGGTAGCTCAGTTGGTTAGAGCGTCAGCTCGGAAGGCTGAAAATCCATGACTCGAATTTTTCAAGTTTGATTCTTAATTTCCAACTTCGTCCTACACATGGTTAGTGTCAAAGAACAATTTTCGTATGTATGAAAATACTATTTCTTGTGCAATAACTCATCCTGGGTGTTAACGATATTTAGCTTTGTGTGAAAACAAGCAACTAGAATAAAATTAATTAATAACAGTTACTATTTTCATTGAATAAAAAGCGACTGAAATGGGCATCATATAAGAACTAATAATAATTCATATTGCTTTTTTCTTTAAAATAAGTATTTTGTCTATATTAGCACTGTTACTCCAAATGCCGCAAGAAATTATGCTATGGAAAAATGCATAATATGCTTTTTTTAACGAACTTCCTTGGATATAATGTATTTAATTATGTAATGTGTGTGTGTGTGTGTGAGAGAGAGAGAGAGAGAAACAGAGAGAGAGAGAGACAGACAGACAGACAGACAGACAGAGGCCAGATAAACAGGTGCCTATATTAAAATGACTTCTCAAGTTAAGTGTGAATTCAAAATAATGCCAAGAAGTTTTAATTCAGAAACCATCTCATTATGCACATGCTTTAAAGGAAATAGCAGGCGCTGCATTTTATTGCCAATAAATTTAAAACCACTGGCTTCATATTAATGTGACGGGTAAAGTAATGAATATTCCATTAACTGGTTTAAATCATGAAGGTTATGGAGAATATGGCTGTATTATCAGGAAATAAAATTGAGTTGCAATTAACAGTTTGAGGCAAAACGTTTACCATAATTAAACAAAAACAGTACAATTGTTTTGTCTTGATTCTGAGAATGTCATAACAAGGCTGTGCTCTTAATCTATAATGATGTTAACTCGTTCTTTAAGAATATTGCATTTTATGGCCTGAAATGTGCGTCGCTTTTTGGAACGTATTTTACAAAGTCAAATTGTCGGATTTTGGAAATGAATGCCAATGTGTGATTCAAACTACTTAGAAAAATATATGTTGAGTTTTGAATTAAAAATGTTTTAAACACAATTTTTAAACTAGAAATGTCGGATTTTGGACGATAGGACGCCTTAATTTCAGAAAATACAGTGGGGTTATTTGAATTATGGGTCCTGAGCGTGACTGGTTAATGGAACAGAGCAGTCCCACATCCGAAAACGGGAAATATATTTGCCTCGCGTAGAGTTAATATTTTTATTTTAGTATTTATGTTTTTACTGAAATCATAAATTACGCTGTATTTAAAGCTGATAAAAAGATGCCGCTCAGCGACTATACATTGCTGGTGTAGGGAATTCCTTTATTTCATATACTTTCATAAGAACACGGCGGTTCGGAACACGTTTCCTGTCAATGAGAGAATTTTTCCCTCGTAACTTTTTTAACAAGTTGGCAAACAGTTTCTGTACCTGGGACACGATTACCAGGATATTTTCTTGCGAATCACTTAACCACTTCTCTGCAATAACCCGTTTTCACACATGTGTCGTGCATGTAAACCCGTTCTAGTGACTCAACAAAGAACACAAAAAAAAAAGGACACACGATGCAACCACTCGCTAACAAAACCTCCCTCAACTAACTACAAGCTGCTACCTGCCAAATCATTATACGGCCTTGACGATTCGCCTTTCCAGTACGCAGCCGTGTCCTGCTGACCCTCAACTCGAATAATCTCACTGTAGTTATATACCTCGAGTAACTTTTCACTCCGTGAGGTTCTCATGGCAGTGAAAGTGGGGGACGACTGTGAAATAAGCGAAGACTTCAGTCGAGAAGTTGATGGCCACTGTGATTGGCGATTCTCAAGAAATGATTCTGGTAGACTACTTGAAAAATGAGTTAAGACAATAACATAGGAACATTAAAAAGCCTTATCAGATCACATTATATTCCTTGCCTAAAAATGCACATTCATAGGCAGTTTTAAGTTTGGCTTTGTAGACACCATTTTGTCCATCGCCATTTATTTGTTAATTGTAATATTATACCTTTTCTCCCACACGACTACAAATTAATTATCATACTCCACACTCATGCACTGTCAACATGTTCGTGCTTTTATTTTACTAAAAAAAAAAAATATTATTAGACAAATGTCATATATGAACATAAAATGAGCTAGAATTTAGACCACCGTGTGGAAATTTCGTGGAAACCACGACAGTTATAGCGAAATGCTTTCAGTGGTCCTAACCCTTCTTCCGGTGGAGTTGTTCAACATGTGGTTACCAGCCAACACTTGATTGACCTTACTCTTTCCTAGCACTGAACCGGATTGAAAATCACGAGGAGTGCTGAAGGAAAAGTGAAGGCTTAATGACAGAAAGGAAGGGGAAAAAATACTTTTACAAGATACAACAGCACTCAGATACATTAAATAATAAAAATATTTAGTAGGTGATGAAATCTACAAAGCCAACACATTACAACAGAAAGCTCTGTTTAAACGAAAATGGAAAAACCCTAAGAAACTTTTCATACTTTAAAAATTAAATGAAATTAATTTGTTTCCCCCACTCACTCCCTGTTTATCAGCTTTTTCAGACCTGAGTTGTTTCACTTTCATCAGAAATATTTAGTTTTTCCTCCCCTTCCTTGACTACCAGCAGAGCCCAGCATTTCCCTCTGTCCTATCCCGTAAAAAAGTGTGGTAGACACTTTTCCCTCCATTTTTCCGTACCTTTACATTCAGCCGACTTGATAAGTTAGAGGAATATTGCGAGAAATGGGGAATGATCGTAAACATCAACAAAACTAATCTATCATTTTAAAAATGGACCAGTTTACATTACGAATGAGAAATGCAAATACCAGGACATTGAAATAGAGAATGTAAATTATTTTTATGTTAATGTGAATGGAAGAAGAACTGAGCACTCAGACACGACGTCATACAAAGTCCGGGGACGAATGTCAGAGGTTGTCACGAGGTCTGATGTTCCTGTAATTATTATAGCGTCATGGTGAGCTCTGTCATGTTCTATGGAGATGAGGGAAGTGAACCGACTGAAAATGGTCCAAAGCGAGTTTCTAAAGCGAGTTTTAGGAGAAGGTAGAAATGCAACCAACCGTGGGGCTTTACCAGAATTTCACCACCACGGGTGGCCGAGGTCGTTAAATCGCGGACTCGTGAGCGGGAGGTATGGCGTTCGAATCCCGCCAGGACCGTCCCCCCTGACCGAGATTTTCCTCAGTCCTCATAAATGGCAAATGCCGGGGAGGTACCCTAAACTTAGGCCTGGAACGTTTCCTTCCTTAAAAATAAACCCTTTCCCAATATATCATTTCATGTATCGCAAGTGTCCACTGCCTGTGGTGCCTCTGTAGCAAAAACGGGCGTTAAACATAATTCATTCATTACCAGGGACACATGAAGACACTATTAATTGTGAAAATTAATAATTAAATAATGGTTACGAAAGTAGAAAAAATTACAGGGTTTTGTGCTACCAACATCGAATTAGTAATTGGAATCAAAGATACTGCGCAGCGAAAATTAAAAGTAGTTTACAGAGCATTGGCATGGAATACGTTTGGAAGAAGGAAACTGGGAATTGCATTTATGTTTTTGGAACGCTTAGGAAAATTAACAAACATAATATAAAGACAGAATGCTGAGACAGAGAGAGAGAGAGAGAGAGAGAGAGAGAGAGAGAGAGCAAGAGCAAGTCGGTTCTGATGGTCTAGTGGTAACCATACTTGCCTCATAGACCCAAGATCGCGGGTTCAATCCCGGGTAGAGTTGGTGGATCTTTTCCGGGCGTAAAAATCCTAAGTATGGCTTACTTCGGAAGGGAAGCAAAGCCGTGGGTCCCGTGTCGTACATTTACGTCACGAAAAGGAACCTCAAGCCTGAAAGAAGATGCCTCTGAGCAAAATTCCACAAAATTTCAATTCCTGAACTGAATGGGACCCTGATGACCTGAGATGTTAATGAGCCTCCGTAAATAAAACAAATGAACAAAAAGAAAAAACACTCAGCATAGGCAACCAACTCAAAATAAAATTGGGCACAGATGTGTGAACATAATCCATGATTTCTCAAAATAGATCGGGTCCAGCGTGAATTAGATTGCGGGAGTGGAATGCATCTAAAGTAACAGATAAGACTGGGGCAGGGAATATGTGATTTTTATGGAGACAAAAAAAAAAAAAAAACTGGCAGAATACTCTAAAGGACGCCCGGATACCGAACAGTGAAGGTTGACTGCCCTTAGAGCTAAGTTTGCAAATTCGAAGAGGAATCGGTTAGCATGTTGGGTCTGTTTGCACAGGAAGACAACTAGTCAAAGTTCGGTTCTTTTCTATACCAAGTGCGTGAATCAGAAGCCATTTGTAGGAGTAGACGGGCTCTTTGAAGCTGAATATATGTTTAGTGAATATATTCACATTTATAAACAGATGTGCGTATTTAAGTATTTGCGCTAAAAAAAAAAAAGTAATAATAACTGTAAATGTATTTGATTTGAATTAAAGATTGTTTTTCTATAAGTGTAATGTATAGCATGTCGAAAGATCCTTGCGAACGATGCTGTACAAATGTTGATCAATAAATACACTCTGCTGCTGGTACATTCAGCCATGCTTCTACCTTCCGACAGATGGGGCGGATTCTCCACTCATTCCGCCTAGTCTGGGCCATGCAAGTCCCTCTCTATTGCAGCCCCTGTTTTGATGCATTGTTTCATGCTCAATTCAGATTTTAGCCCCGCTTGTACTTCCAATGTGCGCATCACAATAATAGCGTAGGCAATTAATTCGGTGTAATCATAACGCTTAAAATTTATAGCATACTTTTCTTCTCCGTTACAAGCAATAAATAATGTCACAATAAAAGTTATCAAATCATAAGGAAGAATAAGTATATCTGCACCAGCTATGATTTAATGAGGCTCCAGTAATCACATACAAGGAAAGTGTGCCTTAAGAATAATCTTCATTAAAAGAAAAGAAATTAAAAAGGAGAAAGAAAAGGGAAAAAGAAAACAAACATCCAAATGCATTACTAGTTTCTTGGAACAGAAGCCAAAGGAGAAAGTACAGGAAGTTTCTAAAGAAGCTATAAAATTGTGGGAAAATAAACTGAAATTTCTACGTGTCCAACCAAGTAATACAAAAAAGTGCTGAATACTAACGATGAATACATGAAGAGAGGAAAATATAATTCCTTGGAATATCCGTTCATCATTCCATAAAATACCACGTAATTCTATTAACATTAATTTTTTTAAACCATATTTGTGTGAGTTATAGGATTCATGCACCGTGCCATAGATTTGAACTTGGTATAAAACATTTGCCTAATTTTCTGTAGAGAAACTCAACATTCCTGTCTTTCATTTGAGTGAATTTCACAGCTGTTATTCACCTATGTTTATTATTGTTTCACGCTACAATTTAAAGGAAACTACGGGTCACTGTATTGATGCACACTCTGTGGTAAACGAGTCATCTCTTGAACGCAAAATTCTTCTAAGTCCTGCTCGAAACAGCAGCGCGTGGTTCACAAGGTAACCGGCTAGGCTGTGTAGCAACTGCAGCAGTTGTGTTATACGTACGGCATGCACTATATGTGTGTTCTGTTAGCTCTGTGCAGTGATGCCGTGGTTAAGAGCGTAGGTTCGCCTTCCGGCAGGAAACATTTATATTTTAATAAATCTTTGTAATCTATTATAACAAACTAGTTTCCCATGCACAGCAAGCTTTAACGTTAACATATTATAATGCTTATTTCTTTCAGTATTTATTCTATCTAAATGCAATATGCTACACGCGCATTCCCTGCACATACACGAAGGACAAGAGATGACTTATGGGCACAAATTCAAGAAGTCTGGGATGTTGTAGTCTCTCGTCCACACTACTGTAGAAATCTGATATCATTTATACCCCGAAGATTGGGGGCAGTTATACATGCTGAGGGTTCATACACCAGATATACATTTGTTTTTATTTCGATGTGTTTTCACTTTAGAAGATAAATGTTTCAGTTCGTGTATTTATTTAGTTATTTGTAAAGAATAATTTAGTTTGTAATTACGTTTTTGTGCGTGCATAATACTTAAATGATACGTTAAAATATAATCCAACATTAAGGTAACATGAAGTTCTATATATTCAATTATAAACTCAATAATAAAAATATTGTATGGTCTTTGAACCCAGGAGCTCACGTAGAAGAACAACCCCTTCTAAACCGCTCGGCCAGCGCTACTCTACCCTAATGTTCTCTTTCCAAATGCTTATGATTGTGGCCATTACGTTTATTGGCAAAATTCCCACTGTAGTGTGCACTCGCTGCATGCGCGTTGTGAACACAGGTTTGTGAGCATCCCCCGACGTTCTCCGTCTACGCGTAGAATCTGGGGACGACTAATGTTTTTATGTCAAAGGTGTACATACCAGATCCCACATGAATGGAAAATGGCAGTGGTATTGGCCATTTTTTTTCTATAAAAAAAAGTTGACTATATTGTTTTTATATTATGTAACTGCGTACGCAGAATACATTTACTGCTTTAAATCAAAGAAATTTGAATTAATTTATATTCAGGTTTTAAATCCAAATATAGTTAAGATGATTAAACTTTCCAAATATGTAAACTATTTACAAAACGCAATGGAAAAATAATGGAATTACAAATGACGCTACCACATTTACCAAAATACGATCATAATAACACAAGTAGTGCAACAAACACACGTACTTCACATTGCAATGTCATTTTACACAGGTCAGAGATGACGATTAGCAGTTTCTACCGTGTGAAACACTTTACCTTTCTCACCCCGCATTTCTCACGCGATTTCGTAAGGCTAAGCGTTCTCCGAGTTTCATTTGTTTCGTAAACAAATCCTAACCGCAATGATAAAAAGTCCGGAAGATGTGTACAGATAGTGAAGGTAGGCAGAGATTGTTAGTGCTTAGGGTAAGGGCAGAGCAGGTGAGGCCAGGTGGGTCCCGGACCGGCAGCCTGCCTGGGGCGTGCTCCCTTGTTATTATGGCACGCGTCTGAAGCACTCGCCTGCTCGCATCCCACATGGCAGCTCTGCTCATACACGGCTCAGTTCACACAAGTCCGTCAGAGATGACTTAGATACACGAGAAGACTGTCAAAGAGAAAATATTCAAAGTTAGACGTTGAAAGTCTGTCACAAAGTGACCCAAAATTATGGCGTTTCCTTATTTGCTGAATTCTTTTGTAGTTTTATCATAACGTTTTAGCTGCTTTCATCTTTTAATAAATGACGAATTTTACATTGACGTTTAAAACGTTTTTAGAACATAACAATACTGAAGTGCAATACTGACCAACTAATCGTGAATTAGCACGACTAATGAAAAACTGTACAATATTGACTTTTTTAATATTAGTGGTTTTATTAAATTGAAGTTAAAAACAAGAAATCCTGGTATATATTTTTAGCAAAATAATTGTTAAAATAAACGGAAAATACTGACGAACGAATGGTTTTTAGGATTTAACACATCAAATGACAAACTGCACAACTTGAATTTCGTTACCAATGTTTTTTCTAAGTTGAGATAAAATACAAAATACTCTGTAAATATATTTTTAGTAAATTAACTGTGAAAAGTCTGAAAAAGTGGACAAAATAGTCCTTTATAGGGATTAACACCTAAATGAAAAACTTCACAGATTTGAATTTAGCCACCTTTAATATTTATCTTAAATTAAAGTAAAAATACGAGGAGTTCTGGAATATATTTTAAGTAAAAAATTTAAAAAGCTAGAAAATGACGACAAACTAATCGTTTATATGTATTAAACCTCAAATGTAAAACTATACAATTTGAATTTCGTTACTTTCGATGGTTATTCTAAATTGAAGATACAAATATAATTTTTAAGCAAAATAATGCTAAAATCCTCAAAATACTGACAAACTAATCGTTTATAACACGCCAAATGACAAACTGCATAACTTGAATTTTGTCCCCTTTGATGGTTTTCTTATATTGAGATAAAAATACAAAGTACTATTGAATATATTTTAGCAGAATAATATTAAAATCTTCTAAATACTGACAAACTAATCGTTTATAGGGATTAACACGCCAACTGAAAAACTGCAAAACTTCTTTGGGTGTTTTACTTAAATTGATGAAACTACAAGAAACTCCGTGAATAGATTTTTTTTCGAAATAATTGTTCGAAACCTGGAAACAATAACGAATTAATAATTTATAGATTTAACACGCCAAATGAAAAACAGCACAATATTACATTTCGTCAACTTAGTGATTTTCCTATATTGACCGATCGAAAGACGCTTGCCAATAAACCCTACTTCCCAATAGTTTTAGCAAAGAGAATGCCTGAGAATGTTTTCACTGAAATGCTCTAGAAAAAAGACGTAGCACACGCACCTTGTTTAAATCGTATGGGACGCCAGAGGAAGTACAATCAGTGGGGTAGCGAAGAAAGATTGGGGCCTTCTGCAAGGTTTAATCTAGGCCTCTAACAAAACAATTCATGTTCAAGTATATGGATTCAGTAGCACGTCTTTGACAGCTTTGATAGACCGACAGGATCTCGGAGGCATTAAGATTGGCCTGTAATATCATTACCGGTAAATGGTATTATTATTATTATTATTATTATTATTATTATTATTATTATTATTATTATTATTAGTGGTGGTGGTGGTGGTGGTGGTGTAGAAAACCAGGAATTAAAGTAGCATTATTTCCTAGATGCTATGCACCGCTTACGTCCAAAATCTGGCACAGGCATCCTGTAATATGTAGAATCCATAAGGCTCATTGAACATGGCGAAGACGTCTAGTTTTCTTTCAGACAAAAGTTTCCACTACTTCGCGTTGTCTCAACACGATCGCGCTTGTAACATGGTGCCACTTAAATGTTTTATTAGTTTTAATTTTGAAGAGAATCGCTCACCTGACGCAACAGTTACATGCAGAGAGAGAAATAAATGAAATTTTCGATTAGCAAGAGGTGTGCCAATTCTCCAACAGCGCTTTTGTCTTTTATTTCGTTTTAATGCACTGTAACTGTAGTGAGAAACATTCTTTTAACTCTTCATCACACTGCATTGTGCTTTACTATGAAAATTGTTCGTTTTTGCAGTATACAGAAACTGTGAGGTGAGTACATTGAACATTTCATAGAACTGAATCTAATTTTGATTTTATTAATCAAATGTCATTTACTTGAAAATACCTTTCAGGATCTGATAGACTTTCATTTTGAGCCAGTTCATCAAAATGCCTCTTAGTTTGCGGAATATCTTGTTATCAAATTTAGTGCCAACTCCCCAATGTTTTGCAGGAGACATGCTGGACAATAATGCGTCCTGGAAAGTATTTCTATTGTCATTTGGCATATTTTCAGCGGTTTGAAGTAACACTGAAGCTCAGGAAATATCATGCTCCTTAGATTGCAGTAATTTTGTTACCCAATTAACAGCTTCAAGCATTTTGCAATGCAGGACAACTTGAAAAACAAATTCAAACATTTCCATTTGTTTTTTAAGACACTGGCTTCATTATTGTCGTTGGTATATTTTGATTCCTGCGATATTGCATTTAGGGCCTTCATAACGTGTAAATAACCATGTCTTAGAGCTTTTATTCAGTCCAATTGATGACCAACGTGTGGGACAAAACTTTTTAAAGAGTTAAGAAGCTAGTTATAACACTTCCCATCGCTTGAAAAACAAATAAAATCTTTCAACCATATATTTAAACTTATTTTCAGATACAATAGTCTAACATTGTAAGTGACACAAGACCAAAATCAAACACTACCATTGTATCACATTTGATGTAATACCCAAGTCAAGTGACACTATCTTCCTCAATAACGCTGAAGCAACGGAAAACTAAAGCAATACATTCACCGTTCACGAATGTAACCTAAATGTGCATTGTTGGCGGCCTGACAAACGACAGGTTCGTGTTAAATACTGTGTGCCGATTGTTGGCTTGTACTAGGTATTCACAAAAGTTGCCAACTCTTTCTCTTTTAATTTTTTTTTACTTGCGCCTCCTTCCCCATTATGACAGCATATTTTTATTCCTTTTTTCCCTTTTTTTATTTTAAAAAATTGTCCGTTTTTGAGGGAAACTGGTCCCCTAGGGCCTGGGCCTCCCACATCGTGGGGTCTGTGGGGCGTCTCTGCTTATACAATGCAAGCAAGATGAACTTAAAATTATGGAAACATTTCGAAATTTATGAGAACTACGCAGCAAAGGAATTTGTAAATTATTAAATAAACATTTATAAACATATTTTAAACCTAGTTAGGTATTTCTATGCTATTTAAAATGTATAGATGAGATAGCATCTGTGTTACACATAAATCGCCTCAGGCTGCTGGGCTGTCTATTCCAGGCTACTGACTGTTTGTCGTGTAATCATACAGAATTTTACGCCTAGTGTGAATTAAAGCAGTCTTGAGTTATTAGGATAATGATAAACAGCACATTCATGCGCACACTTTCTATATAAAGTGAGCATTTTAAAAGGTGTAACTGATAACATATAAAATAATATTAATGTAAATAAGAGTAACAGATTAAACATATAAGCATCAGAAGAGGGAGACAAGGGGTCCGCTGCCCCTTCTAGATTATGGTAGTAAAAAGAAATGAGTTAAAAACTAAAGAACACTCTATTAAGGGGAAAATTCGTATAGTGTAAGCTGTGTATAGTAAACCAGTACTAAGATTAAAAACCCAGATACTCATGCGATTCTAATAGATACAGCAATTTAGTAAGTTCATTAAGTGTGTTAATATTTGAGATGTAAAATCAAGAATTTTACATAAGCACAGTGGAAATATATCTCAAAGTGTTAAAGGATTTAAATGTTGACTGAATAAAAATGAGATCCAAAAATTACTTGTTATGAAAATTCTGTCGATGACCAAGACAAAATGTAAACTGAGGTGGATAAAAGTTCAAATTTTTACTAACTAGGACATTTTAAAAGAATGAAGTGGTTACTTAGCACGCTAGGTGGCTCACTTTCCGGGTGACTTTGAAGACTTAAAAGTTGTTATAATTAGGAGTGTATGATGTACTATATTTTGTTCCATTTCCAACACACCCAGATATTTCCACATATTTACCTTCTACTATGAAAGTATCTATTTTTATAATTAACTCTTCGCTAAACTGTAATCACAAACCCCACCCTTATCTGAATGTGGCGATGTTTCCGTGGAAACACTTTATCCCACTTTAGAAATTAAGTTTTTTCCTGTGTCCAGAAAGATAAAAAAGAAACCTCCTAGGACAAAACAGGGCATGTGAACTCCGTAACAACGGAAGCAATATAATATCTTAATGCGAAGAATTAGTCTCTTCTCTCTCCAACATCACAATACTTGGGAATAAGGAATTACTAGACCTGCAAACTTCTTAGGTTACACATTGCACGAACAATGACTATTGTTTTAATATTATAAATCAATCACTATTCTACGATTACACATTTCAATCTATGAATGTACTATGTTCTCCAAAAATTTACTTTTCACAGTACTTTAATGAAGACAGTAGATATCACTAAACTGTTTACCGTCACGAAAAACACCGGACGCTAGTTGTATTTCTAGCACCCCGTATGATTGTCCGGTCATAATTTTGTAAGTCCACCACCGACAGTGGGAACCTGCAGAAGTCAGCACACTTTCTCTTCCAAGCGATCTGGTACAACTAAAAATTATTTTTTCTCTATTCTTTGCTTTTGTTTCAAAAACACAAAATTTAAGCTTTGAAAACGTCGTAAAGATCATTGCATACATTTATCATACTCAAGGAGATCATGGAAATTTTAAATCGCATTTTGATGGACACTTTTTTTTTTAAACCGAGCTTTAAAACGAATATTTTAGAATTGCACTTTAAGTACTGTCCGAATTTCAATGTTGTGGATTACAGCCAAACTTGGTAGCTTACTTGCAAAGAAGAAAAAAGTAAACATTTAAAAGAAAGTTCGTTATTCACTTTCGTACGTTATTCATATGTCTAATGAATTAACAATAATGACATTATAATGTTCCGTCCATAGGAAGCACATTTGGCGCTGTTGTGTGAACAAAGTCTTGCATCCACCACCGCTTTGGACTGTGAATACGGGATGAAATATTTCATTATTCCTTTACATCCTTTTTCTGCAGACTGATAAACACATAGCATGCATGATCTTCCTTTTTTGTCGCCTGTTTCTTATCCTACTTATTTACTCCCGTGCACTGTTTGTTTATGAAAACATTTAGCACTGTAGTTGTTTAGGAAATATGCGTTTAACAAGCACATAGCAATGCATTTAAGATAAAGATGGGTATATACTTTAACTATAAGTGCACTCTCTTTAAATTCTTTTTTCCATATAACAGACGTCGCCCTCAACATCTACAAACAGTTGAAGTCTGAAAACTAGAAAGTAGACTGTCAAGGTCACGCTAAAACACTGACAAATGCAGCTGAACAAAGTGTTTATAATAAGACGTGAGCTTGACATTTATCTTACAATTAGAAAATAATTGAAGAAGGAAGATGAAATATTGCAGAAAACATTATCAAATTAAAAACCAACATGGAAGCGTTTCTAAAGTTAAATAAAATTGTATTTGAACTTATTAAATGTGTTATTACGTTGATGCATAAGCATTGTAGTGTAGTTTTGGCTATGATAAAAGCTTTTTGTTTGAGACGAATAAAATACTGAAATCAATTGAGATACCGGGTTCTGGTGTGGACGCGTGGCCGCCTTAACGAGGATTTGCATGGCACCGGTAAGCACGCTGCTTGCCGGCGGAGTTTGATGTTGATAGACCGTATGACTCTCAATGCAGGGCTAGGTTCTTGATTCCACTTCTGCAGGAAGCTGCTGGTTTAGAGCCGGAGATGTCGTCAAGACAAGTTTGTAAAGCATCTTCGTTCTCGAAGGAGTTCCCTTGAAGATTGTTGGATAGAGAACGGAAAAGGTGGAAATCCGAGAACGCAACATAGGGAGAATATGGGGAATATAAATCATCTTCCAACCAAGAACATGGATAGCTACATTTGTTATGTTAGCGGTGGGGGCGTGCATTCTCGTGTTAAAGCAGACTTCTCGGAATTTGTTCTTCAATTGCAGTCGCATTTCTTAGTACACGACTCCTTCTTCATTCCATCAGACGCACATAATTACCTTCTGTGCATGAACAGACATTTTTGCTCAGGGCGTTGCTTTCTTGGCACAGAGGCAGTCTTTTTCGTCACCAGTAATACTTTTGGATAGGAATAGCTCACGTTGTTCACGAGCTAGTCGATGAGATAAAACAAGCTGCACAAATGGCACCCGTTGATTTCTCTCTCTCTTAAAGCTTGCGGAGTTTTGAACTTTGCTTCCGGAATGCAAACGCCGCACGGTGGTTAACTGATTACATTTCATCACATCTGCTAGTTCTCGGATTACTGACATGAATAATTATAGCCGTATTGTCGCAAACCATTGTAGAGCGAATCGTGACTAACTTCCTACAATTCTAATCACCATATGGTGCGATAAGGAGAAAGCACGTACATTTTTATCTGGGGCTTCTTACATTAGCGGGGCTTAAAGGAGAAACTATAATTCAAAACACTTCTTTATGAATACCTGAGATACACACTCAATTTATTAGGTTAAAGAATTTACATGATGCCTTTGCTAGGTGCGACACGGAGCAGACAGGAGAGCTGTTCGATCTGTATCAATTCCCCCAACAGAAGACCCACGCGTTCTTCTTAAACTTTTCGTTACACGCAGGATAAATTCTGGAGCTCCAGTCCCAAGCGACAGCGGAGAAAGCCGAGCTCCATAGTCCCGAACGGAAGGTTTAAGGAATGCTTGTAACAGTGTAAATGTTGCATGCATTATTTCTTTATTAAACGTAACGTAACCTATGCGTTGTCCTGCTTAACTTTCTTGCAATATATTGTTTCTTATTAAAAAACTGATTTATTCACTTTTTTACCACGCCTTGTCTTATTGAAATTCGCATTTAATTCATATGCACATACTCACTAATCTTAACGCTAACCTAGGGTAAATACAAGAAACCAGTGTATCCAGTGGATTGCTACGGCCTGACGGCCTACTCGCCTTCTTTTCGTAAATATAAATGATAGAAAAGTGTGTGCTACAAGCAGGCGGGTGAATAATTGTATGGTGACAAAACTCCCTTGATTGCAACAGAAGAAAAATTCGTAAATATTAATTTATAGTGGGTTGTATGCGTGGTATTATGTATTATGTTAGCGAGTAAATCATTGTATTGGTGGAAAATCTGCTTTAACTCCAAAAGAATAATATATAGATTGAAAAAATTTCAGAGCGTCAGGATTTGAACCCCCTACCTTTGCGCCTATAGCAAGACACTGTAACCGTCTGAGCTACAAAGCCATCGTGTTAAAATGCCTTATTACCTAGCTTTATCTCCCCTCGGCTTTCTCCGCTACCGCTCGGGAGTAGCTCGGACTGGAGCTCCAGAATTTATTCTGCGAGTAACGAAAAGTCTTTAGAACGCTTTCTCTCTAGTCTCTTCATCCTGCGCAGGCGCTATACAGCTCATAAACCTTCCTTAGTCATACACACTTAATCCGAAACAATATTGACCAATCACGATACGTGGTTAAACAGCACGTTTCAATAATGTATTAACAATATCGGAGAATACATTATTACCACCTAAATGCAGTATTTAAGAGTTCAGAAGATTTTCCTGAACGTGGCGAATTGCTCACATTAAAGTATCGTATCCCTCTTTGAAACGACAGAACCATTTTCTTACCTTGCTTTCTCCAATGACATTCTCCCCATAGACGACACACATGTTTCGAGCGGTCTTTTAAACTGAAAAAAGATCTTCCATCTTCTTTAGCCCACTAATAGCGCGAACTCTATTCAAATCTGCAATATTTAAGGAATGTTTATAAGCATAACGATCAAAATAACAAATGACAAACGACAAACTGTAAACAACACCTATCAAAGCAGTGTTGTAATGACAAACAAAAACGCTACGAGCTTATGCATGAACCTAATACTTATAGCCGGAAAAATTAAATCGTTAATTTCTCACTGTAACATGGTAACAAAAAACATGCTACAGAAATGTCGGGCATTTTCCCTAATTATTTTCACCTTATTTATGCTTCCAAAAAAATGGAACTCCGCATTTACTAAAGTAAATTATATGCCCAGTGGAACTATATAACATCTGAACAATTAGCTCTGATACAACATTCAAAGAAAAGTGGACAACAGTGGCTCCCGGCAGTACGAACCAGGGGTGTATAACTTTATTACTGCTATTACCAATGTTGCACATGATTACATGCTTCTAGAATCTTAATGACTACAATTAAAACCCATACGTGCATGGCTGAGAATGTGCAACAGAGAGAGAGAGAGAGAGAGAGAGAGAGAGAGAGAGAGAGTTTAATAAAAACCTCGTAGTAATGCACCCATTTAAAGTTTTCATTCTCCTGATTTTCACGCATCGATGACTCTATAATTAAATTTTGTAATCTAGAAAATTGCATAGCAGCAGTAAAGAGATGCATCCAGCGTTCGCTGAATTTGGAGCCCAAAACTCAAACCAGATTTGGTCATTGAGATACATACTGAGATGTGTAAGGCAAAACAGCCGCGAAACACCGTAATGTGATGGAGAACGGGGATATAGATAGACCCACCTTAACACACCTCTTTGCTGTACTGAATTACTTACGCGAGTACTCTTGAAAGTACGTTGCATGTCGTATCATCTCCATTCCATGGATATTTATAATGTAGGGTGTTCCATAATAAACGCAATTTTAAATTGAGCTCCCCTGTAAATTTGTTAGGTTACCAGATCTGAAAATGAATAAACTATCATCTGTTTCTATTGATGATTGTCATTTGTGTGTATTGTTATCAACTAAATTGGAGCGAAGGGTCAACGCGTCCACATTCTGAAAGAGCATTTTAAATATGGTGAATTTGCAGAGACCGTTCGAAGACTTCGTGTAATTTTTGGTAGACGAAATGCGCTTAACATATCAACAGTGTAGAGACTGGTAAAGAAATTTGAAGATCGACAGATCATTAAGAGAATGTCATCAAATCGCCTGGATGTTCTCGTCGATCGGTAAAGAATGTTGCGCTCGTCAGACAGAGTGTCGGCCACCCGTGGCGGTAGGAGGTATGTGAAATTGTGTGTTTATGTGGACAATTCATGAACCATCCCTCAACTCAAGGTAGAAACTAGACGTGTGTTGCGTGAAATTCAGCCCAAATTTTGCTAAAGTCGTGCAAAGTTTTGCCAACAGAGCGAAGGTGTGCCAACGAAGCCTTGGAGGGCATTTGCCTGATGTTTTATTTCATGTTTAATGGCAGTTTTTGTACTTCATGTTGGCTTAATTATATTATAACTTTTCAAATAAATGATGTGCTTTATTATTAAAACAAAAAGCTTGTTAATTATGGAATATCCTATATTTCTACAATGATAGCGTAGTTTATTGTAAATCTTTTTTAAAAATAATAATATAATATAATAATACAGTATAATAAGAGTTAATATAACATTAAAATCTAATTTTAGTGGTTGTTAAGTGTTTTCTGAAAATATTTACATATATTTAATTTAAAATAAAAATCTAATTTTAGTGCTTGTTAAGTGTTTTCTGAAAATATTTACACATATTTAATTTAAAATATGTGTTTTATTTTAAAAAAATCATCTTTTTACGTTCTTGGTCGGATTTTTAAAGTGGGTTACAAACATTTATGTTTTTAAAGAAAAAAAATATATTTACACAAGAATCCGCTCCCTAACTGATTAGTCTTCCACTCACTGTGAAGTGATTATTTAAATCTTTCTGAATTCTAACTCGACAAATGCCGGCAGTATGCAAAATGATTTGACAGTCCATTAAACGTTCATTTTTACAAAACGACAAAGGCATAAAGAAGAGGCTACTCGCAGCTGTTTCACCCCCTGCAAAGAATGCAACGTTTAATGAGCGAAGGAAAAGCATAATAACCTGCTGCAGACATCAAAACGGCACTTGCAGACTTGAGCATCGTTAAACAGCATCGTACAGCAGGTGGTGTCTTCTTCCTTCATTTCTCAAGGAAACCTGCAGCATTAATATTCAGCAGACGATCGCCACAAACTCTACGATAATGTGTGTGGACATCTTGCAGCAGTGAAAGCTTTCATTTTTCATGAGGGGAATGAGCATGAGTTTCGGATAGTACTTCACTTCTACTTCGTTTTTTCCGCACCTTTCCATAATATGCAACTTTCATTACGTATACAGTGGCAGCGAATTGTATAAGCAAGTCTTTTTTTTTTTTTTTTTTTTTTTTTTGCCAATTTCGAAGGAATGTAGTAGTTATTGCGGTAGTACGCATGAAACAAATTTGAAAATTTTCTTCAAATCTCCATCAATCGAAACAGGCAAAAAAAAGTTATATGTATGTATGTGATACATTTCTATATAAACATATATATATATGTGTGTGTGTGTGTGTTTGTTTTTGTTTTTTTTCAACGGACCTCGGCATATAACCATCAATGAACAAACGAATTCATCCAGTTCGTTAACCAGCAAAATTGGACCATTGGAGGTGGGGGTTAACCCATATAAAAATTAAATTAAAAATATAATAATAATAATAATAATAATAATAATAAACTCAAGTTAAAATCTTAAACTGTTACAAGAGTACACCATTTCCTTTATCAATTATTTCCTTTGCGTTTTACATTGCTACATTACAGTTTCTCATTTAGTTTCGCTGTATTATGAATGTGATTAACTGTTAACATGCATTCTAAAAGTTCACTTTTTGCATTAAATTGCTTATTTCTGTGCATTGCGACTGTTATATCCGTCTGTATTTGTTGAAATGCCACTACAACTTTTCCGCATCGATTTCTTCGGTTTTCTCCGCTGCCCTCCGCTACCGTTCGTGAAAGGAGGCATTACTGGTGCACAAACGGTTCAGGATGTACGGGTGTTATCAATGAGCTCACCCTTTTTAGGAGGCCCTAGCCTTTCATGGGACGTAAGTGGTTAATTCATTCATTCAATCTGTAAAGACCGTAATCTAGACATGTCACATACGCTGCTTAGGTTAAATATATGCAAAGTGTTAGGTATGTTGCCACTTCCGTAACTATTAGCTAACATTTTGCCTCTTTTCCTGAACAAGCCCAGAACACGCAATGTGTTACAAAATACCCGCACAATCCTGGCGTGATTTGCTTCTTCCAGTGTCCTGGAGATAATAAGGTGCGGTGTTCCCGGTTCATTTTTCTTGAGTTTTACCAAAATGGCATTAGCAACGAACAGTCCACATGAATCTGTCGTTTCAATTACAGAAGCCTGAATCACCAATGTCGTGCCTGATTTCTTTGAGAGGACATGAAATAAAGATATAATAGAAATATTCAACAAAAACTTACGCAGAGTCTCTCTTAAATTACACGGCATTGTCTGTTTTGTAAAGATTTTCTTAATTAAATAAATTTACCTTTTCATAAACAGCACCAAAGTAACTTTTTCTTAATATAGACTCATCTGGAACTTTTCCTCCGCAATTTTTTCCAGGAATCCTGGAAATTCTAAATTGTTTACTTTTTTCTTTTTAGAGAAATGCTAGCTGACATTAATGACGGCAGTTGTGTTAATCATGTCTCGCTCATTGCAGTGGTTTGCGCACCTGGGCCGCCATACTTTGTTGTTGAAACACGACCTCCTAAAACTCTTTGAAGAACAGAGAACATCATCGCCACATGCTTGCTGTAACATCTCGTACTTTTTCATATCGCAGTTCTGCAGAGGGAAGCAAAATTTCAGAGCAGCGTACCACTCGCTACGAAGGGACATCATTTTACGCAGCCGACTGTCAAACATTCAAATTTTACTTCCCTCCTGTACTAAGACACTGTTCATCGCTTATAATTTTTTCCACCAGTCACATGAGATCTGTACTTTTCATGAAACATTGTTTCACTACCGCATCTTCCCTGTGTGATGAGGAAAAAATCATTCTCAATCTTTCTAGACTAGCCTTCATATATTACAGCACAGAACAAGGGAGGTTTTAATTTTTGCAATATTAGCACCGGCCGTGAAAACCTAAAAAGTTATTATACAAGTATCTTCTTATATATTGCGGTTGTGACCCGCCAAATAATATTAATACTGCAGAGTAATTGTAGTCTATTGTAAATAACTTTATTTTTATGTTTTTTTGCCTGCTTTTAGCATTAGGACTTACACCCATAAGATTTAAATGCAATACCAAATTAGTCGCCTGTTGGAGAGCTAATCGCCTCTGGACACACACACACACACACACACACAAGTGAACGCGGACTCCTTGAATGGGTGGTCAGTTCCATGATTCGGCCACCTCGACGCGCGCCACCAGAGAGAGAGAGAAAGAGAGAGAGGAGGGAGGGAGGGAGGGAGGGAGAGAATGAAAATAAATGATGTAACAGTATGGCAGAGAAATACTAACTAACATTTGCCCTTTCTGAAAATGGAGCAAGAAAACCACGGAAATCTTCAGTCAGGTTAGTCGGCCGTGGGTTTTGAACCTGGGACCTCCCAAATAAGAGTCGTTATTGCCCGGTGACTAAATAAAACATCTTATATAAAATAAGTGACAGTTATTTGTTCAATTGTAATAACCTTGCATAAAAAGCTTCCTGTTAAAAGTATAATTACATAATATAATGCTCGGTGTAACAGCTATTAGCTAATTTATTATTATTTGGAACATGAATAGAAAATACAATAAGGAACTAAAACTTTCTAGAGCATTTAAAATAATTAAAGAAATAATCAGCAGAAACAATGAAGTGATTAAGAAACAATTAAAATATAAACCAATCTAGGACTAAGGCAAGGATCAGGTCTATCTCCCTTATTATTTAGATCAAATAGAGAAACAACGAAAAATGAAAAACCCAAAAGGAGTCAAAATCGGTAAAAAAAATAAACAACTAGGAACCCTAATATATGTGGATGACCATCTGATACAAAATATATCCTCCAAGATATTATCAGACGTTGCAGAACAGTGCGATATGTAAGCCTACATAAATAAAACTAAAACAACAACTTTTGAAGGAAAATATACGAGAAGAGCAAAAATAGTTATACACAATCAGATTATAGAATAAGTGAATCCTTTAAATATTTTGGTGTTTTTTAATGGTGTTTAACACCCGTTTTTACTACTGAGGCACCACAGGCGGTGAACGCTGATGATGCATGAGATGAAATGGGAAAGGATTTTTTAAGGAAGGATTTTTTAAGGCCTTGGTTTAGGGTACCTCACCGGCATTTGCCATTTATGAGGACTGAGAAAAACCTGAAAAAAACCTCAGTCAGGGAGCACGGTCTTGTGGAATTCCAACCCTAGGCCTTCCGCTAACGAGACCGCGCTTTAATGACTTCGGCCACCCGTGGCGGTGTTTAGACTGTGAAATAAATAATTTAAAGAAAGAGAAAAGGGATAAACTCATTCAAAGTTACAATTATGTCAATGGAGTTAAAAAGACATTTCAACAAACAGATGAGAAAAGAAAGGTATTAAAATTCTATAATAATGTGAGTAAACCTGTGTTGGTGTATAGCATGACTCTTAATGAAGAACGACGACATGAGACAGCTCAGATGAGCTTTTTAAGACCATTAGTGGGAAGAGATCACATCAGAACGATTATATTCGTCAACTCGGAGCAGGATGCCCAAGGAAGAGATGAATAGACCAGCATTTCTCAAAAAAAAAAAAAAGTTACTTCGGAACGGGGAAATTAATCCCAGAGCGAGATGAAGAGTGATTTATCGTCAGGAGAAGAAATTATTAAATAAAATAATTAATTGCATCATATGCGACATTACTAGAACAACAAATAACATGCCACTTTCATTGTTAATAAATCATGTCATTCACACTGTCACGAACACGCTGGGTGTGTGGTTTGCAGCACGTGATCTTCCCCACAGATTTTATTGTTTTCCCACACCAGACGTTCTTAAGGTAACGCGGGGACTAACCGGTTGCAGCGATATCTCTAGTAATACTCCCATGAAATCCTGATTTATAAATATCTTTAAAACTGGTATACACTTGCGTACCTTGTTAACTTTTATACACACAGCGACCCACTGAACTGTGAACCTTGCGAGAATGGAGGCGGGTATGGTACAGTGGCGCTAACACAACTATACTGCAGCTTCTTTTATTGTTTTAATATTTATTCAAGTAAGTAATGTATAATGTTGGTAGCTGTGACACGAATGTTCAGAATGAAGATTATGCACATTTTTACATATATCGTTTTATGCAATTTTAGCATTGAAATGCTTTAAAAAATATTAAACCATTTGTAAAGTGTGTTATTACGTATTATATTGCATGCTTTCTACTCGTTGTACTCGTGTATTCGTACTCATGTACTCGTTTCTATGACGATATTATTTTGTTTTCGTTTTGAAGAATTCATGGAAAATTAAAGCTATTTCCGCATTGTTTGATATTGAAAAAATGAATATCATTCCAGAAGAAATTACAAAGGAAGATTAGTTAGCTGAGGTTTTGTTAATTCCTTAAAAATCAGCAAGTGTATGCGAAAAAGAATAAGGCAAGTTCTGTACATGCAGAAAAGAGAAACATGTTTAGTTCAATTAATTTTTTTGGCATATTTTTCAGAGTTAGCAAATGTATAACATAAAGTTTATTAATTATTAATATAAGTAAATTAATATTTAGATTCTTAGATATCAATAGTGGCTCAGGTATAATGTTTTCTAATGTAGCTGATTATACTTTTAATATTTACCAAACAAAGTAACTGCCATGGATGTAAAATCAATGCAGTAAGGTTAAGAAGTTGTCTGTAGTATAATAGAGAATATTAATGGTTCAATATTAACATTTTAAAATGAAGGAAATTGCACTGTAAACATTTAATTAACTGCATTTTCAGTGTTTCCAAGATAATAGAAGTTAATCTGATAATTAATAACTTACAATGTTACAGTTTCAAAACATTGTTTGATAAAATAATTCTCATGTTTG
This sequence comes from Metallyticus violacea, assembly GCA_030762175.1. Taxonomy (NCBI): domain Eukaryota; kingdom Metazoa; phylum Arthropoda; class Insecta; order Mantodea; family Metallyticidae; genus Metallyticus; species Metallyticus violacea. The sequence continues at coordinate 17,936,598 of CM060830.1, forward strand.
AATGTTGGTATGCTTGTTAGGGCGACTATTTTAGCATTTTCTTCCAGGCACGTTGTATGAAATTGTGTTATGAAGACGGTGGTGACTTCAAGGAAAAGTTGCTAGCTAACCACCAGTGTCAGAATTAGGCTAATCGTGCACGATGTAGCGTCATAAGGAACGTGCTAATGCTAGGATTTCTTATCGAAATATTCGCTGTATGAGCTACAGCAGAGTCCTGTTGAAGAAGACGACGTCACGCTCCCTGTCGGTTAGCTCGCGCACACATAAAAGTGGTTGCTTCTTCTGGGAAAGTTATTCTCATCTCATTTTTCGTTATTTAAGGAAAGATTTAGCAGCATGTCTTGCTTGCACACGCAACTGTAACAGGACAATACTGCAGATATATCCTGAAAACTCTGAAAGACAAAACCACACACTTGCAAAGGGCACACATTTCCGTGCAACAATCTGGATGATGTACGACCGTACATCTCACAGAAATCAATGAGAAACGTGTCCCTCATCTTCCTAATAGTCCAGGTTTAGCCCCATGTGATCTTTTGCTTGAAGAAGCAATGAAAGGCATTTTACATCATCAGAAAGGATGCGGGGACAATTCTGAAGGACCTGTCAAAAATGGTTTCCAGCATATCTTTGGAGACTGTAAGAAACGCTGGGACAGGTGCATTGCATTCAACGGGGATTACTTTGAGAAACATCATCTATGCGTTGTTATTATTATTATTATTATTATTATTATTATTATTATTATTATTATTGCCCAAATATCAATGGCTCTTGGAATACCAGCATTATGTTGACAGGATTACCCCAGTTTACCCACGGATCTGATTTCATGCCATGTACACATGCACATTAAGGAAATCTTATGTATCACTTGTCTTAATGAAGCTTATGAGCTATTCCTGGTACACGGCTCAGGATTTGTGTGTGATGTGAGTCACGAGATGTGTCCCCGTTTCTTTAACACCTTCCAGACCAGGATCAATGAACTAGAGTTTTAGTACAGGGAATACAATGTTCATATTGTTGTCTTCATCAAGCTGTGGCAACAAATCCAAATATTATTCATAGCGCTCGCTGTTTGTTTTTAGCAGCCATTTCAATCACCTACGATTTTCATTTGTCATTATGCAATGTTGATTTTCATTCTTGCCATGTACGAAAACTCCCATCATACGTAACCATAACTTATCTAACGATTAATTTTGTGAAAAAAAAATGTGCACAAAAATATTAAAAGCAATTTTTATAAAGCCCATGCTAAAACTAGTTCTTTTAACACAAGGGAGTCAAATTAAAAACTGCATTTTGTGATAATCATTGTTATAAAAATGATTAACTCTTCGTATTAGCAATTTTGCTTTCATGTACGAATTCCAAAACTTTTTCTTCAATGTCAGTATGTCTTCCTTTGTGAGGACAGTGAATTTCTTCCTACCAGCTTTAGTTACAAATAATGTCAATTTCTGTTGCGAGCGTTGCTTTCAGCTACATGGAGCTCTCTTCCTGCCTCTATTTTTCAGTATAAAGAATTACTTTTCGCTTGAAAACAGCATCATAAGATGTTTTTCTCTGTTTGCCCTACTTAATATTCATAACACTCCATGCAATAATAGGCCAACAATAAATGTAACGAAGTCGAGAATTGCAGCAACGCACTATGACGTAATAAACGATAAATTTGAATGAAGTTACCGGCGAACTAGGGAACGGGTTTGCACTTGAATCTAAAGCGCACCACGTTTGAAAAAGGTGCGCATTAGATTCGCTGAATGTGATATCTGTGGGAATGAATGTCCCATGTGTAGTGAATCCGATAGTGAGTACCGTAGCACATTATATTGTGAGCAATCGAAGTGGTGGAGACTACGGGTATGGAAAGAGAAATGGAATAAGTTTGAGAAAGAGATTTTAATAAGGAAGATGTTAGGTTAAAGGAGATTAAAATTTAAAATAATGGGAGAATACTCGGGAAAAGTTAGGAATAAACGGTGAAGGAAGATAAGAAGTACTACAGGAGAAAAAGAGAGTTTAGACATAGAGGATAGTAAAACTTTTTTATTGGAATAAAACATGTAAGTGATGAAAATGATTATGGTTCGGTCTTTACATCAACAACCTGGGGTTACCATGTATTGGGACTGGAAACAGTCTAGGGTAGTAACTTTTGATAATGTAAGATACAGAGTATGCTATCTATGTTGTAATATAGTTGGAACCAAATAAATTTAATTAGAATTTATTAATTATTAGATTGTATTTAATTTATTGTTATATTTTCTTTTATTAAGAGGTATATATAATGTTGTTTAGCATTGGAACCTGGTCCTTTAGATATTCTAGTAGGCTGTGACGAACCGGGGAATAGGGTTCGAAATTAATAATAGCATTTGGTTATTTGTGAAATAATAGAAATATGTAAATTTTAATTGTAATGCTTGCTGTGGTTTTTTTGGAAAAATAAATTCATCCTATATATGAAAATTACGGGTGTCTAAAATTAAATTAAATATGTTAAAAGTAATTTTATTTTGCCAATAGGATATAAAGTGATTTTATAATGTGAGCATTGTTATACATCTTAATAAAATAATGATTTTCACCAACTTTTAGTCTGTTATAACCGCACAAACGATCGACAAATATCCCCCTAAAAAGAATTCAATGAAGTTGTCGAGTTAATTTTCCATACGTATGAAGTAAAATGCTACCATAAAGATCTACAAGTTAAATAATTAACTGCTCTTGGACGCATAAGCAGCCGCAATTATTTATCGTATTCAACGAGAGCACGAATGGCATGACTCTCGTCCATGCTTGCCAATATATTTATTTACTCAATCAGAGGCTAGAAAACACATACAGCGCCGAGGATGACATTCTAGGAGCTTGCGGTTCAAGGTCACGAATGTATTAGGCCCCATTCACAACGAAAATTAAACATAACGTAAAAGTTAGATGCTATGTATTGTAATGGAACCATTCACAATTAAATAAAAACAAACATACAATTAGACGCAAACTTTGAAACTTACAAGGTTCAAGGTTTTGCTCTACATCTAACTTAAATTTACGAAATCAGCCAATCAGAACACAGCTACTCTGTTTGTAGAGCTCTGTGGTAGAGAGAGTTGAAGTTCAGTGATTCTGTAGACAGAATGGCGTCAATGGACAAAATATTCATGCATTATAAGAAAGCTATTCTTGCTTATATTACTAATTAGTTACTGCACTTTGCGTATGCATAAACGTTACCATCGTCTGCTCAGAAGCAGCCATTTTCAATCAGCTGTTAGTTGATCTTCGCTTGTCCTTTTTTTAGATTAACTTAGCGCTTACGTTTGCGTCTTTTATTGTGAATGCCTACATGCTATTAAGTTGGCAGCTGATCAAAGGGATATTCATTTGAGTTTTGTTTTGGAAGATTTGGTGTTTCTTACAATTCGAAATCTTAACCCATTTCATCTGTTATCATAGCCTTGGATTGTTCTGTAACTACGTTTCAAATAAGATTTTGACATTATGTTACCACTTCTTCGCTTATTGTAATAAAATGTAGGTAATTAATAAGGCGAGCTGTCAACTACTTGTATTTAACTAAAGCTCTGGCAAATAAAGAAATATATACAACAAAATCTTATAGCCTAATAACGATGCTTTGTTAAAGAGCAGGTTGTTTCTTTTCCACATGTTTCTTACTATGCACAAGGAAATGAATGTCTGAAGTACTTACCATCTACTTTTTCTGTCGTATTTGACCACTAATCTCTTTCAGCTTCACCGTCGCCACCACACCGAAAACTGCCTACATAGAAATACGTGTTGCAGCCCCTAGAGGACAAGTCCAATAGTGAGCTGAGTCGGCAATTGTTTTAGCCACTTGTGACTGGCATAACACAATACTGAAATTTCAGTTTTAGTAGTTAAAAAAGCACAATGAGGTTGTTGATAGTATTAAGAGCGTTACGGAATTCTTCTGCTGTTCTTTAACGTGAGATAATCTGTCTCATTTTGTGAAAGGAATATTAGAACCAGCTGTTCCTTCCCATTCCCTAACTGGTATACCGTTTTCTTCATTCCGAGAGGATGACTATTCTTAAACACTAACAGTTCTGAATGAGGCACCATATCTGTACTACCCCAAGTCGGTCCTGGTGGTGTAGTGGTTACCATACTTACCTTCTAAACCCAAGGTCGCGGGTTCGAAGCCGGCCAGGATCGATGGATTTTTTCGGGCGTAAAAATCCTAAGTATGGTTTCCTTCGGAATGGAAGTAAACCGTGGGTCCCGTGTCGTACATTTACGGCACGATAAAGAACCTCAAGTCTGAAAGAGAGGCCTCTGAGCAAAATTTGTCGGCCGTTTCACGCCGGGGATTGAATGGGACGCGAATGACCTGAGATGTTAAAGAGCGTCCTTAAATAAAACAAATAAAAAAATTGAATAATATCTGTACCACCGACACGGGTGGTCGAAGTCGTTTTGGCGCGGACTCGTGAGCGTGAGTCTAGGACTCGATTCTCACTAGGGCCGTTCTCCCTGACTAAGGTTTTTTCCAGGCTTTCCTCAGTGCTCTAAATGGCAAATATTCTAAACTTAGGCCTGAAACGCTTCCTTAAATAAAAACCTTTCTCAGTTTATCATTTCATTTCATGCATCACTAGTGTCCACCGTCAATGATGTCTCAGTAGGTAAAACGGGCGTTAAACACTATTGACAAATGTCTGTACCAACTCCTATAAGTTTCATGTTTTATGCAGAGTGGACATAACATTTCCATCCATTTTCATAAAGTAATGGTTTGTCGTAAATGAAATTTATATTGCTTATAGATGTGGTATTACAGTAAGGTTATATGAGTTAAGGGCAACCTGAGCAAGGCTGCAGCTGCTGCAACCGCAAAAGGCTAGAAGTACTGATGTACTTTTTTGTGGCAAGTTTACAAGAAAACAAATAATTAAAACTGTCGCATGAGTCTTATATATAACAATATACTTAATACAAATTCAATGAGCAGTTTCATATACATATATACGAAGTGATGTCAAAATGTTCCCGGACTGGTTCTATAGCGCACCAGCAGATGGCAGTAAAATGTTGTGCGCGCAATGATAGGGAGTTCTAACCTTGAACTAGCAGTATGCCCAGCGATATCGCTGTATTTGTATTGAGAGTAGTGCAATCGGTATTTTTATCATCTGTGCTAGCCTGAGATTTCGTCATGGACAGCAAGTTGAAACAAAAAGCTAAGTGAAATTTGTATGAAGCTTGAAGAAGTCGGTCACAGAGACACTAAACATGCTTCGGCAAGCTTACGGCGGTGATTCAATGTTTCCAGTATTATGTGCGCTTCAAACGTGGAAGAAAGTCCCTAAAGGTTGGAGAAAACCCGGAAAATTGTTCAAGAGGATCGTAGAACAATCAACTCCTGCGAAACTTTTTCCATTTCCAGATGAAAACTCATCTCAAAGATTGCCATTTAGCACCATTGACGAAGGTTCTACACTAACTTACAAACAATTACTTTGAAACCAGTGTATGAAGACTATTTAGTAGGACATTGTTAAAAATTAGACTAGTGAAGTATTTTATTTAAAAAGATCCTAGTCCGGGAACTTTTTGATAACTCCTCGTACGTAGAACTATATCTGAGCACCCTTCCTCCCCAAATCCCCTCTGTTTTCTATAGCCATTAGTCTGCTTTGTGGGTCTTGGACAGAAATATTCCCGATTTGTGTGTATCTCTCTCATGCACCAACACTTCCAGGCAGGCATACTTCTGTAGAAATTCAGAAATGGTGCTCGTAAATGTAACTTTCTTAAACGTTCAGTTTCCCTGTCAGAATATACCTCCAGGTATCGCTTTCTCCGCACAGTGAGCAATTTCTTTCCCCGAAAATATTAATTATTTTATTTCCTTTCCAAGCGCCTAATCTTAGTCATGCGAGATCATTTGTTTCTTCTCTCCCACAGACATCTCAGTAATTCCCCCTCCCCCATACCTGACCTATTTGAGTCTACAGGTTAAGCAGACCCTTTCTGCGCATATGCCTCAGTGTTTTGTCTATTACCCGCAAACTTCTGTTAACTACTTTCCAGCTATTGCTTGTAACGTTCTGTCCCCTTAACCAAATTTAACCCAGTCCAATTTGCTCTAGGCCTTTCCACATACCTCACCCTTCCTTTATTTCCTCCCTCAGACACACTGATGGAAAAAGTGCTTGATCCCCCCAATATTATTATAAATCAATACTTCATTATTAATTTTAAATTTTTACATTTGGTCATAGATATCAAACTCTTTAAGAACCCCGCAATTTCTGTACTCCTCCCTACCTCCCATTTCAGAAACTGCATTTGTGCCGGAATTAGATTTGCCACGCGCAAAATTTGTTTATTTTAGTATTTGCATTTTTATTGTAAGAATAAAATTAATTTTATAATAATAATAATAATAATAATAATAATAATAATAATCATCTCCTGAATTATAAGAGGCATTAAAAGGATGCCCCTCAGTGGCAATACATTGCCAGCATGTACGTACATCGGAAATTTCTGTATTTCATTTAACTTTTATTCCACAAGAACAAGCCAGTTCCTGTCTATCGTAAATTTTAACAGATTGGCGAACAATTTCTCTACTGAAGGACATTTTCTTGCAAATCGCCTTTCCATTTCTCCCATGTATCCGTTTTCACACATAAAAATAACGTTCTTCAGCACTATATTTATGTAGCAGCATAAATAAGGAAGAGAATGCACCAAGTGACACATGAACGCTTAACCACTAGCTGACAGCCTCCCTAAACTAACAAGCTACTCCTTGCACGTGCTAAACGCTTTAACAGCTGCTTCTCTAGTACGCAGCAGCGCTCTCAAGTAACCCCACTGTATATAAAATAATGAAAATCAACATTTTCTCAATTCGAAAACTACTTTGTTTCCTTTGCGTTTATCATCTACTTTAATATGATGTACATCTCCCATCATTGTCGAATGCTCCTTTAGCCTTGTTTCCTACTTTGTAATGGAAAGTAATATGAGTGGAAATTTTAATTCGGTAGTTGTCATTGTTACTTGTTAATCAGGCGATGTAAATAAACAAAACTAATCGTAGGACAAAGTCGTTATTTTAATACTTTTTCATAGGAATGTGCTTTTTTGTTATCTGACAATACGCATTTATTAATACAAATAACAGCCCATTTTTATTTCCTGTCTTGCCGGAAAGCATACATAACACATATGTGCAGAGAGGACTTGTGCGACAATTTCGGAAAAGAGGTTGATCTCATAGTGAGAAATACTTTTTGTTAAACAACTTGTGTGGCTTAGGAGGCGCACATCATCGAACAGGTGTAAGAAACGTGTAACAATTATAACAGGGTGTTGTTTACACACTCAGCAAGCATCTTTGGAAGGGATTACGGAAAGTATTCAAAGTGTTCGATTACATTAATTAGATTCGCCTGGCGGATTCTGGTTACATTTAAGGTCAAACCTGATCAAGAGCAGCGAAATATTCGCTCAATCAGCTCAGTCTTGTGTCTAATGGGGTCGTGTAGACGACATTCTGACATACCCCCAGAGAAAAACATGTAGAGGCGTTTTATTTTGGTTAACTAGGGAATGCATAAACACCCATTCTCAATGGATGCTTAACTTCATCTACACACAGAGGTACACGGAGAGGACAAAGCAGTGTCACTTGGTTTAATCTTGGATTCAATAAACAACAGGAGATAACTTCTAAACGACGCGTCAGAGAATATAGGTTGTTAATCAAAAATGTTCCTTATTGTGATAGTTATATCTCCTTCGAATGTAGCAAAGGTCCTGACTCACTCTGTATATGTAAAAATTACAGGCAATAGTCCCAGAATTCAATCATCCATAGCCCAATGTTACGCGCAGCGAAACGAGTGCCTTACTTTCAAAGCAAGGACAGGTATTACCTTTTTATTTTACGTTTGCTGATTATGGGTGACAGAGCTGCAAAATGTTTACACCCGCTCCTATTGGTGCCTGCCCCACTACCCGGATGTGATGTTAGTGCCGCCATGTAGAAATGCTAACTGAAGGCCCAACACAGAAGCAACTATGCATTGTTAATAGACATATACAAACTAAAGCTATCACCAGTAACGGCTCAGGATAAGCAAACAGAACCCTGCCCCCTCATTTGATGTCAACCATGCTTGGTAACGCTCACTCCCGTAAGTTGTTGGCAGTACTCGGTTGAAATAACGACAATTTATTCCTTGGTCGTCGACAAACATGAAATAATAGATTATACATGATGAATTAAACTGGAAAGAATATCTTTGTCCTCCAGAGTGCTTGAGGTTTGGAGGGATAAAAAGGGATAACTACTTAATAGTGCAACCTGCGTGGCTACGCCCACAATCTACTACGCTGTCTGTTTTCCAACTTGTTCGATATTATGCAGTTGGGAGTGAGGAGAAAATGACAAAGGTTTTAATTCAGGAGTTGGTGCACAAAGGATATAAGGTACACATTAACATAAGGAAGATATAGGTATAAAAGCAAAGCATGAAATAAATGATAAGACTTTATTGATGATAATAATAGCATATAAAATATGCAACAGATACATTTTGCAACATTGTTTTACAACATTTTCAATATCTTTGACAAGATATTGTTATTATAAATGATACAAAGATCTAATATCGTCAATATTTCTAAAACTTCCTCCATTATCAAGGCTCTTACATAGTATCCGACTATTATTTCCTGCTTTTGGACGGAGTAGGTTACTGAAGTATCTTTTCCTTTTTAAATATGCGAGGGGTATTCGGAAATGATTTACAATAGCAGTGTTTTATGAATACCGCAATCTATGAGCACGCCCATTTGTAGGGCGATGGACTTAAACTAGTACGCTCTACAGACGCTAGACAGCTGTTGTAAGCAGAGTGTTCTTTTGTTGTCAAGTAGAGAAAGACGAGGAATAAAATGGACTGCGACTATCATGGACAAAGACAGACTGCAAGGTTCTTGTGGAAGGAAGGCGTCAAAACTGCAGTCGGTGGCTAAGAAGCTCCTGTACAGAAGTTTACAGCTGAGTAAATGGGTTCTCCAGCGGCGGGGAATCTGCCCACAAGAATGTGAGTACTGGTCGTCCGCCAACATCGCGGTCTCTCAGCAACATTGAGGTTGTGTCTGCATTGATTACGGCCTTTGAAGAATTGGATTGTCAGACAGGCCTCGGCCACGCAACCCTGCACACGATTTGAATGTGAAAATGGCGTGTGCACGTTGAATTCTACGGAATTTGACATAGACAAAGAAGGACAAAAGGGTTGAAGTGTCTCGTCGAGTACTGGAAATGCACAATAAGCTGGTGATGGCGACGTGTCATGGTGTACACCACACATCAGAGAAGAAAGTCCAATCCATGCAATGGAAACATTCAGTTCCTCACCCAAGAAATTTCGTGCTGCTCCATCTGCGGGCAAGCAGATAATCATCGTCCTTTGGGACTCTTCAGGCATAGTGCCAATGAACTGGCATCCTCAAGGAACCACAGTCAACAGCGAGGTGTGCACGGCTTGAGACGCAGGATTCATGACAATGCAAAACTGGCATTGCTGGAGTTCATTGGTGTGCCGCACCCACCATGTTCATCGGCTTATGTCTTATTTGAGTTGCTGCGAGGTAAATAACTCGGCAACCACGAGGAAATTCAGACAGTTGACAATGAGTGATTGATGACATAGTGCCACCAAACAATGGTTTCGCGTCGTCATAATTAAGTTCCTGACAACGGTGGAGAGATCCCTTGTACATAAATAAGGTGCAGCACACTACTGTTGTAAATACTTTCCCAACACCCCTCTATAATATTTACGACACGACTGAAGGACAATTAAGTTTCGTATAAAAATTTAACACGTATAGCTATATTTTGAAAAATTCTTACAAACTGAATCTCTTACAGCACTGGCTGATATGTTTCTTTAGTTAAGTATAAAATATTATAGTTATAATAAGTGGACGGATTTACTATGCAAATATAACAGTCGTAGCCAAGGTATACTGGTGCTCCATTACGTATTAAAATAAACATGCACATTCCGCACTACTTATGTTTTGCTCCTAAATGGAACTTTGTATATTTTTCCGATATTACACTCTCTGATTCTTTTAACAACAATATCATTTTGCATTAACACTCTATCTGCAGCTTACGCTAAGTTAAGTTTTTCATAAAAACTACACTTTTAATTTCTTTAGCAAACCGAAAGCATACTTACTTACAGGTCTTGATGAACTACAATAAGCCGTAAATATTTTAACGAAATTATAATTTTGTTTCTATGAAAAATGTTTGCTCTGCGCATGCTGTCAGAGAGCTAATACTGCAAAATGAGTAACTCAGTAATGCTTGTTTTGTACAGTATAAACAATTGAGGAATTTAATAAAGTTTTAAATAAAAAGGAGTATTGCGAACTAACACTTTTATTTCAGAAATAACGAAAGTAAAATTTTCTTTAGAGATGGGTGATACCAAATGTTCTTGATACTTTCATATTTTTTATAAAATAATATGTATATAAATTTCATTTCATTAAAATTTACAGCAGTAATAAATCAAACAAGTGTATCATAATAAGCTTATTAAACTAGCTGGAATGTTCAATAAAAACAATTTTATGAAGTTAAGAGAAATATTTCTTAGAGTTGCTAGTGTTGTGAGATTTTCTACCTCACGGGAAGAAGAAGAAAAAATCTTTTCAAATGGCGAAATTATCATTCAAATGATTGCATTGATTATACGAATCTAATGCGCACCTTTTTATCCAAATATAGTATTTAAAATTGTAGTGCGCATTAGATTCCAGTGCAAATCAGTTACGTAGTTAGCCGATAATTCATTAACATTTATCGTTATTACGTCATAATGCATTGCTACAATTCTCGACTTCGTTAGCACAGAAATTGGCATTATTTGTCACTAAAGCTGGTAGGATGAAATCCACTGGTCCTCGCAAAGGAAGACATCCTGACATTGAAGAAAAGTTTTGGAATTCGTACATGAAAGCACGAAGAACGAGCAACCTGTGACTAGGGACACCATAAGAAATAATTTTTTCTTCTTTCACCTACGTCAACTGTCCTGGCAATAGCACGAGTGATGGATTTTGTGTTAAGTGCTCCAAGATGTAACAATAGTCCACTTATAAATGCCGTGTTCTGATCGTTTTATAAAGTGACGAGTTTATCTCTAAGACACCGTACAACAATATGCCAAAATGTTTTTTTATATGATTTTAAGTTTAGAATTTGGGGTGCGCGTTACATTCGCGTAAATATGCCAGTTCCAAACTTCATGCATATTATCCGATACGTTATCATAAACCTCACCTTCGTCTGTCACTTTAAAATATCAACTAGGTTGTAATGTAAAATCAGTTTTTATGCTAAAAACTTAAGTATAATACTGCTACTTGAGATTAGATAGTTTAAAAGATCACATGATATATTTACCGAGCATTTCTTTTATTATTGATCATACTCGGAACGAATAGGCGGAGGTGAAAAGTCAAAAACACGCTAGAAATTAATGCAACAGTATGTAATATTTCAAACTGAAATTCTGCAAATTTTGTTACCCTAGTACGTTGTTTTTAAAGACATTTATAGCTCAGAAATACTGCCAACCTATGCAGTAATATAAGGAAGGAGGCCCGCTTTTTTTTTTTTGTAGTCTGCGGCCAGGTTTAGAAATGCACTCAGTTTCTTGGTAACTTATATCTCCTGTTTAGAAGCGTATGAATGAGATATCTGTTTTTGCAACCGTTCTAAAATGTGCTGCTTGTGAATATTACGACATATGTAAAAAATAAACCGAAATTTTGATTTTATCGTTTATGAGCAGTATGGAACGAATATCACGTAGGACAGGAACTGTCCGCCTCGCAACATCATGTCTGAGCAAGAGGTACAATCGGCTTTTGCACAACCTATTATCATTAAGCTATTGGCGCGGTAGGTGCAAATAGGATCACATGTGGGGATAAGTCACTGTCTAAGACGCAAGCGCGTGAGTAGAAAAAACGTTTCAAAGAAGGACGGGAATATTTGGAAAACAAAAGTTACCAACATCGACTTCAGAAGAGCGTGATGCATTAATTAGAACCGATGTTTGACGATTTATGAAATTGTATCTGAGATGAGAATAAGCTATGGAAATGCTCAATGCATCTTGGATTGGTGAGTTCATTTTCATGAGAATGAAAAGGCGTCACGTATGGGAATGTGTTATGGCTTTTGAAACAATACCGGTAACTGGAGAGCTGTTTTGTAACATGCGATGAAACTGGGTACATACAACCGAGTCGAAGCAAGCGAGCATGAAGTGGAAGAAAAGAAGAAAAGTCGAAGCAAAAGCTTGCCTGTCAGTTTTATGAACTCCTAAGAAATTTTGTTCATGAACGTCAACAGTCTGAGCAGTTTATTACTGCCATCTTCTGGATGCTTATCAAGAGAAAGACAAGTACTTCGTCAAGACAACGCCCGTCCGTATATAGCTGTTTCGAAAAGGAAAAACTTGAAGAAATCCATTGGGCGGCATTGAAATACCGTTTCTATAGTCCAGACTTACACTTTGCGATTACCGTATGTTTGTACAGCTGAAAGAAGCTTTGGTAGATCATCGATTTGACACTCTTGTCTTCTTTCATGTATGTAAATTAGAGGGAAATAAAATACGGTTTGCATTTTGTTCATCGTCGTAATTAAAATTGTTGTATGAACAAAGCATCGAATAAGTATCGAGGTATCAAGAACCCATCTTTACTCCTTCTCATGAAACTTTCTGATTTTATTTAGGAATGACATCTGTAATTTCCAAAATATTGATGAAACAATATATTTGTAATTTTCAGTGTTTTAAGGCAAACGATAACTCTCAGAGCTATATGTTCCCAATGGTTCGAAGACCGGTCCATTTTGAACATATAGCTATTCATTTTGGAGCATATTCTGAACTTAAATCAACCAAAGACCACGCCATTATATGTACAGCTTTATAGGTAAACCCTTTTTATATCTGATTTCGTTTCAATATACAAACAAAACACAGAAGAGAATAACAAGTAGATATATCGAATGAGTTTGCCAATTCATTGCATTAAGCATTATTATATACTAAACAATGGAATTTGCACAACACTGTTACTTACCACAGAACGAAAGTAACGATTTACAACACTATTTCCTATTTTGACTCTGGAGGGAATGGCTTCGCATCCCTCTACATAACACACGCGTGGAATGTTTCATTACATACATAGATCTTTGGTTTCTAGCTGTCATGAAAAGTCTTTTCTCTGACTTGTTTTAGGTTATGACACAATTTATTATATTTAAAGGCCAATACCATCCAGAACTGGGGATCTTTTGTAATCGTATTTCTCACAATTAATATCTATTTCGCCATTTCTACATAAAACAGTTAATTTTTATTTGTTGCATGGTTATGCCAATATTACCTGAAATGAAAAATGAGGAAGAAACCACGAACTAAATGTAAGCAAGGAAAAATAGTCAATTAATACTCTGCCTGTGCTCAAAGCATTTGACACTCTGTATACAGACTGAAAATATAGAATGTTGCTTTTTATTTTATAATTTCTTAATGTCAAATGCACCATTTATTAGATGTATATCATTTAACCTGTTGCACACAAGTTAGAAAATTTGTAATCTCAAGTAGACAGAGTGTGTAAAAAAATATTGTTACTAAATGGCAGCGTATACTTATTTTTACAATTTTTAACTGTATTCTCAATTCTGTGTGGAGATAATTTATTGGTTATTTTATTTGTTTTATTTTTATAGATTATTGATCACAGGAAACCTAACTAAAAAGGATAGAACACAAGCCTCAATGATAGTTAAATAACAGAGGGGAGTAACTCAGGCATTAACGCTTGGGTCCTGGGTTCAAATCCCTTACATTCCACGACTTTTCCGTTCTGCCATTTCATTCCGTTTGTTCTTCAGGGTTACTAGCAAATAATTAAAACAGTTTCACAAAATTTATTGTAGCTGTATTGTTGACATATTATTACAAAACTTTACAGGTATATACACAACTGAAAAGGTTGTGCTTTCTTTCAGTTGCGAGAGCGCAGCAGTTAGTAAATATGGCGACAAGAGCTGAGAAAGCATTTGCTGAGTTTGACTTTCATTCACAGCAGTCTGTCATAACAAAACTTCAGAATGAAGTTTAAAAAAGATGCACCAACTCCATTCGGCGAAGGTATGCGCAGTTTGCAACTTCAGGGGAAATCCTGCGTGCGGACGAGTTTTACAAGTCGAAGAACAGAGCAAGCAGAGAGCTGAATATTCCACAACCGACCATGTGGAAGATCTTATGGAAAATATTGGAACAGACGTCTTATTGTTGGCGATTGCCCCAAGCGCTGACGCCCGATGATAAAGTAGAATGTTTTGATATTGGGTTTGGTGAGAGACTTGTCTTCATGATGAAGCAACATTTTTTGTGAGTGGCAAAGTGAACAGACAGTGCGCGAATCTATGGGCACAGAAAATCCTCGCGCTATTTGCATGTGTTCTGTGCACTCTCACAGTTTAAAGTTTATGGTTTACGGTAAAGATATCACTACAGGACACGTGAATCTGGACATGCTGGGAAATTGACTCCTGCCGCAGCTGGACACCGAAAGTGTGGATTTTCTCTACCAACAGGATGTTGCTCCACTCCGCTTCCATCACAATGTTCGCGAATTTTTAAACAGAAGATCGGTCGTGGTGGGTGTAACGATCAGCAATTCCTATCATGGTACCCACGTTCCCCGATCTAACCCCAAGAATTTTATTTTTATGTGAGGCTATGTGAAAGGTTCAGTGTTTGTACCTACCTATCAGAATTGCGAATGCCTTTGAGAAATTGATAGAAACATGTTGTGTCGAGTGGGGAAGAACTTGATTATATACTTTTATATGCAGAATCAGTAAGGACACACACTTATAATATGTTTAAAACCATGTTGAGATTTTCTATATGTCCGTTAAGTTTTGTGATTATATGTCAAGTATTATAGGTACAGTAAATGTGTGAAACCGCTTCAATATAACACGGATCGAAAGTGCCAGGGCGAGGTGGGTTGGCACATTGTGATGGTGTCGGGATCTGGGATGGAAGAGGGTCTTCTGAGGACCTCTGGAAACAATGTTAAGGACCCGGTCTAGGTCCGCTCAGTGTCTCCCTCACGAGGTACCCCCAAGGAGCGCAGGTTTAAATGACCAGGGGTGAGCAAGGCTGAAGTACCGAAGCATGCTCTTCCACTGCAAGTACGAAAACTCATCAGGAGGCACGTGCTTTGTTTAATCAGGAAATCCAAATAGAACCGCAACACAATGCACAGAATGAAACGGGGAACTTAATAAGAGAAAACATGCAAGGCCAAAATCTGCTATGAATGATGAAAATGCTATTGATATGTTGCCGTTCGACATGGTCACAAGGCAACTACTGTTGGTAAGCATGCTTTTCTAATTTAATGAAATCTTTCAAACGGCACTCATGGAAAATACAACTTTTACAGAAATTAAGTGAAGATGATTTTTTATGGAGTTTACAAATCAAAATTTGGCGTTTATAACACATGGTGTTAATCGGTATAACTGTCGATGTTGGCTACCAAACATGCAACACCAAATATAATATCCACAGAAAGTAAATGTATTGGCAAGGTTAGTTGGTTTAAGTTTGTTTTATTAAAGGGCGTTCTTTAACAGCTGTGGTCATCAGCGTCCCATTCAATTCAGGGAATGAAATGGCCGATAAATTTTGCTCAGAGACCTCTTCGCTTGAGGTTCTTTTACGTGTCAAAAAACCACGATATGGGACCACCATTTTACTTCCCTTCCGAAGGAAGCCATACTTAGAATTTTTACGCCCTAAAAATTCATGGACCCGGTTTGAGCCCGCGCCATTGGATCTACGAGGCAAATATTGTCACCCACAGATCACTAGGATCGACGGATTAGTTGGTAATTACATAATTGAACCTTCTTCCTTTGAAAGAAATTGAACTACTGATATGCAGAACAATATCATTCCCACTTTTATGTGTGGAAAATGTGTGCCATAATGACATTTGATACCAATAAGATGGTGTCTGTGCACACTTTGCAAGAGATGTGAGAGAATTTACATGTATAGCATTTCGGGAAAGAGGAGAGCACAATGAATGACCATCTAGTTCTTCTGAATCCTCCATAAAACTACTTAAGTATAGTCCTAAGTGTACTGTAACAAACCCAAAAATTCACCAGGACTGAACCCCCCCCCCCAAATACTCACCTTACACAGAAGTGAGAGAACAGCTGAAAAATGTAAAATAATAGACTGCCATTTAGGAAACAAGTTTTTTCGGATATACATTTTCTAAATCATGTACAAAATAGTAAATAACACGCACACACATTTTCTAAGCAAGAATCCACGATTTTTGTTCATTGCTTATTAAACTCGTTTAATTTAGCTAAGCGGAATATACATTTTTATTACTTTATGATTATGTCCGCTTTTTTATTGATAAACGACTACGAATCCAAAAGATCCAAATTGACATTCGGGATGGTACTTCGCTTAAAAACCAAATCATTCTTAACTTCTATTAAAAGTGCTACATGTTTTACAGTGCAGCTTTTCTTTGTACAG
Organism: Metallyticus violacea; assembly: GCA_030762175.1. NCBI lineage: Eukaryota > Metazoa > Arthropoda > Insecta > Mantodea > Metallyticidae > Metallyticus > Metallyticus violacea. The sequence continues at coordinate 17,953,331 of CM060830.1, forward strand.
TATTACACTTTTTAAATTATTCTACGCTACTAATTACAGGAATGTACAACGAGTTCGTAAACTGAAATATTAAAGTGCAGTTATACATGACTGGAAATTACATTATCAACGAAAGCATTGCTATTACATTCATCTTTACACGTCATACTGTAGATGGCAATGGGCTCATAGATTATTTTTGCACGTAAAAATGCATATATTTTAATATAGTTAAGTGTGAGCTCTAAAAACAATTTTTTTAAAAAAAACTATTAATTCTACTATCTGTTAAAGGATAAAGAAGGTTGGATTTGCTACAGCTGTTCAAAAAATGTAAAATTGCATCCTTGTATTTTGGTTAACTTCAATAGAAAAGATTGTGATTGAAGAACGAATGTAAGATTTTTACAACACATTTTCGTTTTTAATCAGTGAATAACATAACTCAGTGCCATCTACTTCAGATTAATAAGTTGACCAAAATTTCTGTTGGTTCTTTTGTAATGCTCAACTTTCAAATAAATTTAAGGCGGGAACGAATCGTTGCCAATGGTTAGACTGTGAAATTGTAGGCAAAATCGTGGTCAAATGTGAGCACCATATGAGTCTGTGTGTTCTCTGAACTTAAACTGGGGATAATGTAATTACAGCGGCGCGGGAAATATGCCAGGTCTACGGTGCCGATGCTAGAAGCACCAAGAGGTCAAAGTAACCCTCGAGGATGTGCCACAAACAGGAAGGCTCTCTTAGCGACTACTGAGGCGAACAATTGCTAGATTTGTGAGATACAACGCCAATGCTCCATGTTCAGCAGCTAGGAAAAAGTTATGAACTGAGTCACTGGGTTTTACACAAGTTAACAATGATTCAGAAGATGACACGAACTGACATCTGTTTTGCATTGTTGTCACGTCAGCAAAAAGTTTTGCCCTGACTTGGGAATTGGATCCTCAACGATACTCTTAGGCGCCGCCATAAATGGCTGGTAGCGCATGAACATATCCCCAAACAACCGAAATCACCACTGCACCAAAAGATAGTTAAAACTGGATTTCCACAAATAAGAATCGATTTTGTATAAATGGCGAATACAGGGGTAATATTTATATGGCAGTGCATTGCAGGCGTATTGTTGATGTAAACCTTGGGTTGCTGCTGGAATCGAGCACTGGCTTCATGACTACAGCTTAACACATGCTCTGCATGTTAACTGTGCCAGAGAGGGTAGTCATTGTTTCATGGAGGTTGCAAGGGTCGCCTTATGGTGAGATTCGGACGAAATTTCATCGCCGATTCCATAAACTTGAACCTATGGACAAAACAATAAAACTTGTTGAACCAGTTCAAGCGCAATGACACAGATGAGGAGCCGGGACAAAGCCATCCGTCAACCTCTGATGACAGAAATGGAGCCATTAGGACATCCATTGAACGCAGTATTCAAAATTCAGTGCGGTGGTTGTCATGGGAACTGAACATTGCGCGCTCGACAATGCATAAGGTGTTGCGTTATACGCCGAAAGAGGCCGTACCATTTGCAGGTTTTGCACTATTTACATGACGAGGATTTGACAGAGCGTGTTAGCATGTGCGTGGATTTGCTTACAGCAAATAAAGATCGCATCATCCTCGAGCATGCCTAGCTAGCGATGAGGGAACCTTACACATTTGTGGAAAGATTAACAGACATACTTGCACCATGTGGGCTGACACACCGCCAGTGGAGCACTTGGAATTCCAGCGAGACTCCCCTAAAGTTAATATGTATTGACAAAATTTACGGCTGTTCTTTTTCGCCGAAAACACCATTGATGGGGTGATATGCTGCGACAATTTCTGTTACTACAGTTTGTCCAGGATGAAGTATTAACAGTTCTACTTCCAGCAGGACGGGGCACAATGCTATTATGCTGTAGATCTTCGCACTGTTTTCAATGAAGTGTTTCCTGGAAGATAGACTGGGCGCGTTCTCCTGACCTCATACTAAATGGACTTTTTTGTGTGGTGATTTATCAAGGGACGTGTGTTCCCCCAATGCATTACCACATTGGCGGAGCTCCGAGACCGAATTAGACAAGCTGTTGCAGCCATAACACCACGATTACTCCCGGACGACTTTCGTGTCACAGTCGACAGATGGAAGGTGTGTTGTGATGTGAATGGTGCTCATGTTGAAATTCACAAGTGATGCCCATATATCATTATGAACATTAACGATTAAGGAAATATTTCAACAATATCAACAATTAATTTCTGCACATACTGTATTTTGTGTATGGTAGACTTCGTCAACTGCTGCCAGCCGGCCAAAAAGTCAAAGCAGTTTTGTACTTGAACCATAGAAAGATGAAACTAAGGATCCTGCACTCGTTAATAGCAAAGGGGTTATTGTTATGCACGATAAGGTGGCTTATCAGCCTTGGTTGGAACACTCCAGTGTACCTTCTTTGAATAATAACCTCCGAGCTTTGTCGATCTGGATAAATATTTTGCTTCCTGCCCCGAAGAGTTCTGTCACAGTGGAATACACAGTCTTTTGAAGATTCTCAATAGCAATGGTGCCTATACTTATTACTAAAGCTATCATTTTATTCAAAACACGATACTTTGAAACCGACAGAATTTTTTGGTCACCTATTTATAAAATCATCAAAATGACATTCATTTGTTCACACCTGAACTATGAACAAAAATTCTAAAATTTAAAAAACAGTTTTCCTCACTTAAATTTTACTTATTTAAACATAAGGTAACGCTTTTAATTGAATAATACAAAACAGCTCTTATCGACTAGAGTATGATCTAAACAAAGAAATAAATTAAGACTTTAAGTCCACATAAAACTAGAATTTTGCAATGGCAGTGCAGAAAATGATTAGACTATTTTATTTTCATTGCATCATATATCGTATACATACGTCATTGGTCCCATTTATAAGCGTTACATTCATTTTTCGTAGAATTAGATATATACTTTGGCTTCGAGATTTACACAAGGCACGACATTTTAAAAAATTAACAATAAATGGACGGTTATAAATACGACTTCAGTGGGCAAATTCAGTCCTAGAACACATGTCCCCATATTCAAATGCAGTTATTAAATCACAGCTCCTGCTAATGAAGATATAATTAGTGCAAACGGTCACTGATAGTGGCTAAATAAAGTTGTACTTATACAGCAAGGCTAAAGATTATGTACGGAGAAGTGTATCATTGCGCTTTGCAGTGTGTTTCTAGTTTGCAGACCGAGCGAGATATTTGAAAATAACACGTTGCATTCTGCAGTAACTTAAAACTAGTGCCATAACACAAGCATCCAAGAATTTGCATTAAAAAAACATGAGGTATTTGTCATCAGGACCCGAGTTTTCATAGTATTACTAAACCATAAAAAGAAAAAAAAAAAAATACTAAATTGTAATGAACTAAATAACAATTTCAATGGAAATCAAACAGATGGCAGAAAACAACGACGTAACATTTTATTTTAAGTGTTTAAAGCGTCCTATAGGTTGAAGGTAAACTTAAAAGTTTCGAACCTGCGATCTCCAGATTGATGCCCTAACCAATTGTGTCATTTGGGTCATCCAGTTATATGATAAACAATGCAAAAGGGAGGTTTGTATTGGCCTATAAGGCATCCCTCAAGGCGGGTGGGGCTTACCGAACTACTACGTTGGCCTCAATGAGTAATGGATGAGTACATAACTTTTAAGTATATTAGAACTTATTGGAGTGTAGTCCCCACCCGCCCCAACTTTGTATAACCCGTTTGTGAGCAATTGGTTTATCGCCGCCGCATCGGCCATCAGTTAATTGTATTATATAATTAAGATCATTTAGATGATAAGTTCTTAAACATTGCAAGTGATAATAAGATCTGTAATAAGGTCACGGTGGTCAAGCCGACTAATTGGTAACCATTTGAAAAAAGTAAGGCATTTCTTCAGTCTTAGAGAAGCATTCATATGAAAACGCTGTTTAAGTATTTTATCTATTTCTGCTTCTCTAGTTCTTGTTTTTTTATATATATAAAACAAGAACTAGAGAAGCAGAAATATATATAATATATATTTATTATATATAATATATATAATAAATAATTCATACACTTATTTCAAAAGTTGAAGGTTAACACCGTTTCGCAAACAAAATAGGTATTTCCGTTTATGATTATGGTTCATGATGCAAATGTTAACATTTTTAGTTTTGTTTGCTGATAGTAAAACGTTTATGCACATATGACTTCATGTTTAAATATATTAGCATAATGAATATCTTTGCAGAAATTAAATCATTTCCAGGAAAAGATGCAAAGCATTGAGGAAAACTAAGTTTTGGTAATAATTAGGGAAAAGCCAGCTACTTTTGTATTTATTGAGTTTCTGAGTGATTCATTGTTTGCCTTTAATTTTTCTTACTTCTCCATTACTAGATGCTATTTCTTTCTTTGTCTGTTGGAAATAAATGACGATAGCTTATAAGCACCATTTAATTGATAGCTATGATGAAAGTTATAACTTTTAAGAATTAATTAAACATTTTAAAGTTCTAACAAACAGAATTCTGAATGATAATGAAGACTGAATATGGTTAAAAATCATAGATGCCAAAAGAGACATATTAACTAGCTCATGTCGAAACCTTTCCTTATTTCTTATATAGGCAAACCGTTACACCTGAATGCCCAATTAAAAAAGAATTTTCCACTTTGAGTCAACTATGCCCTTCCTGTGAAATCGTTCGACTTTGGATAAATGAATTCAAGCGTGGCAAAATAAGTATTGAAGATGCACCACGGCCTGGAGATCCAAAATCAGCTGTGAGGGTACAAATGATCGATAAAGTCCATTATATTGTTTTGGCTGACAGGCAAGGGAAAGTGCGCCAGTTAGCATCTCAACTGAGCGGGTTATTTTATTTTGCTTGATGAATTACACATGAAAAACCTTGTGCCAGATATCTGCTCACTTTGGAGCAAACGCGGAATCGCATGCAAATATCAGCTGACTATTTGGACATTTTAAAGGAGAGTTCAACCAATTTCTCACGGCGTTTTGTGACTATGGGCGATGGCTTCAGTTTTTTCGGGACGCAATAGAAATTCTCTTGATTCACTAACTGAAGAAGGGGAAAACCATTACTGAAGATATGCATCAATTTTGAAGAGACTAAAGACACCGACTGCGGAAAATATGCCCGGAAACGGCAAGAAATGTCTCGCCATGATAATTTGCTGGTGCATTCAAGCCGCATTGCTACGGACAAATAGACGGAAGTACAATTGCTTCTGCATCCACCTTGTACACCTGATCTGACTCCATGTCATCAGAGAATTTTTTGAGAGTTTCAAGAAACGTACTTCCAGAAGGTAATATTGAAGGAAGAGGTTGTACTTCAAGAGGACTATGTTGCAAGACTGAACGTGTTTTATTTAACATCAAACATCCTCAGAGATTTTCAATCTAAGCACTGAGACTCCGCTCTACTAAGGGTATCTGGGGATTCTTGCTTCTGCTCTTTCACCGTAGGTGCTACTTTTAAAAGTCCTAACATTTTTTTTAACTACTATGGTAGTTTGTATTATTATTATTATTATTATTATTAAGACGAATACTCTCAGATGTTTCTTTTTTAACCTAATAACAAGGCAGAATTAGTAACACAGTTTGTCAGAACATGTTTACATAATCATATCACCCTAACCAGGTTTCAACCTGAAAATGACAGCTGGTCTCGTAGAAAACAACTTATTATTTTACAAAAACACAAGCAATTTGTTTGTCAGTGTGATAAAAATACCGGTCATAGCAATGATAACTGAAAAATATTTTAGTCAAGCTATCTGTATCCAGTGTTGCCACTTCTGCCTGGCTTGTGAACAGTTCAAATTGCATATTGTCCTACTCACAGTTTGCAGGCTATTGCTTTTCTCTTAATCCTATCAACTCTGTTTGGAAACGCTATCCTAGGGTCATTAATTATTTTGGTGCTGTTCATGAAACGTTTCCCTTGCATAAATACGTCAGAAAAGCTATGACGTTTTGGAACTTACGTTTACACATTCTATTAGCAGTCTGTGCACATTTTTAAACTAAGTGTTAATATATTATTTTTACACATTAATTATTTTTTTTTCTGGATAATCGAGAATGCACATGACTGTTAAAACTTTTAATGAAGCTTTTTTCACATAAAAATAACATTTGTCTACAATATAATTGGCATATTCAATTGCAATGACGCAATTGCTACGGAAATAAAATAACTTTACTTTTCAGGGTAGTTCCGGGTTAAAGTATTGGAGGTTTCTTCCAAATCTGTGATTATATTGTGAAAATAATATTTTTTTTTTAACTTCTTGATATGAATTTAAGTTACGAGAGTCGCTGAAAGTTTTGAGAATGGACAAGGAGTTGTGACAAATGAGTGCAGGTTTCCTAGCTTTAGATTGAAGTTAGATAACAAGTGCAACTCTAAGCGAGCTGCAACAATTACCACGTTTAGATACCGAACTTAAATATATTTGAATACACTTTCCGGATTGAAAATGTGCACGTAAATGGGGATCATACTTAGACAGATTTGAGTGTGGTCATGCGCAATAACGTAGTCATTTTTATCAATCGCCATTTCCCAGTTAGCTATGCCCATTGTTTTATCCCATCTAACTTTCTTTATCTCTTTTATCTTTCCAAATTTTACAACTTTTAACAACTTTTATTGTTAAAAAGGTTATACAATAATAATAATAATAATAATAATAATAATAATAATAATAATAATAAAGTAAACCAGGTTAAAACGTAAGTAGAGCTCTGTAAAAGTGTTCCATGCGGGTTGAAAAAAAAACAGCATGTAAACGGGGATTGAGTTCGAATTCAATCCGAAAAGTGTATTCAAATAGATCTGAGTTCGACATTTAAACGTGGCATATGTAGAGTGTCAGCACTTCTGTGTATGTATACGCACATGTTGCTGCACCAGACGCCAGGATGGATTTCAAGTTTGAGTATTTCAGAGCTTTGATTTACTACAACTTTAAAGTCGGTTTAGGAAGACAAAATGTCTTGAAAGATTCCCTTGTGCATTGTAGGATCTTTGCCCTTTGCAATCCACTATTTATCGGTGGTTTGCTAATTTTTACGACAGGAAGGGACTCTCTCGAAGCTGAAGGACGACCCGTTACAGCAACAACGGATGAAAATGTGATGAAAGCAGAGAGCATGTTCCGGTAAGATCAATTTATACATGTTATCATATTGAAAAAGTCTGGAATATTGGATCGATAGTGTGAAAACAATCCTCTGTGAGGAAGCTCTGCATCATCTCACAGGTATGCAGAAAAACGCAGGAGTGGATTTGTGCTAGAAAATATTTAAACAGTTTGATGAAGCGACAATCACTGATATTGGTCGGATATGCAGAGAATCCCCCAACAAAAACGAAGCAAGAGAGAAGTAGTGGCAAGAAGATGATGTGTTCTTTCCTCTCAGTTTGTGGCCACATTGTAACAGTTCCACTTGAGAGACAAAAAGCTATCACTGTCAAAGATACATCATAAAATGTCTGCCTCAAGTCTTCAATGTACTGAAAAGGGAGGGTCTCGTGAAATCCTGTTGCACCACGACAACTGCCAATATCCTCCCTACAGTCCCATTCTAACACCATGCTATTTTTATTTACTTCCCCCCCCAAAAAAAAATTCGTGCATATGGTTTGAATCACCTGAAACTGCAAGGATGCATTTGCACCCTAACCATGGCGTTCAGCATTTACAAAATGTCTGAACGCATGAGACGTTGTTTACAATGTAATGGGGAATACTTTGATAAGATCGAACTTTTTATTTATTTTGTGTCCAATGTCAGCTTCTTGTACTCATGAACTTGTGGGCCCTTCCAATGGCATGATGGTATTGTAGCGGACGCCCATAGGGTGCCGCTACATTGTTACAGTGGAGATGATGGTGAAAGTGATAAGGTTATTTTTGAGTTCTTGATACACATTTCATATTAACTAACGTGTTCTGAGATTGAACTTCATACATAATTAATGAAATACGCAAGTGAACATTTTGGTGTTTATGAATTATTAATTTTCCTAAATAAGCACGTGATAAGGAATTTTGGATTTGAATTCAGCACTGTTAATTATGCAGAAATCACCCATTTTCAATCAGGTGCAAAATAAAAAGTAGATTTGCTGTTCAATGTTATTTGTCTGTTGTCACGCCCGAATTTAATCATATTTACATTCTCATGTTTTACCTTTAAGAGGTGAAACACTGAAACCCTCCTACCAAATAATGCTCGAATCATGGAACCTGAATTGGTATTCACATATGAAAAACAGCAAACCGTTTTAAGTCCAATAATCTAGAGTTGCGCTATAAGCAGTTTGCTTGTTTGAAGTAATCTTGACTATACTGTATGGCCTAGCGGTGCAAGAGATCGTAGGTTCGAGAATACTAAGCTCAGCTGATTAACCGATCCGCCAATCGACTGTAGTATGATAGATAAGCTTTGATGGGTACTAGTGAGTGTGTGTGACTCGCACGACATTCACTAATAATTGCCCCACTTTGAGGTCGAATGCAACCGACTTTACCAGAAGTTGAACTATAAAAATGAACCACATTTGGTATTACGTTATCTTAACCTGACAAATAAGTTTGCCTTGCAAATGATCTCCAATATAATTGAACGCTGTTTTCAAAAGTTTACCGAAAGCCCTGGTTAATGTCGATAATTTTTAATCACTACAACCCTAAATCATGCAACATGAAACTGTCGTTGCTAACGATATCTGTTCAAGAGATGTGTATTGTGATATAACAACATAAGTTTTCTGTTTAAATATTAATTTTACCTATTTGCTAAGCCATTTGAGCTGTTGAACCTCATGTTGCTAAACGCTCGTGTTACCTTATAAACTTTTCCTCGCAGGTGCATTCACTTTCTGTTATAAGGAGTTGGCAGTAGTTTCCTGAAGTCTCAGAAAATCTATCCATTAGCAGTGTAATGAAACTTCTCTTCATCAATTATCCAAACAGAACAGCCAAGATTGCAAACTGAAATGAAAGATGTTAAGGAACATTCTTTATGAAGCAGTGTCACTCCTGCCGGCTCTAGCTTTTCAAACAGGCGTTTTAAATGGAACCATACTCGAAGTATTCTTTGATCCTTAAAGTTCGAAGCTTGACGTCTTAAAGCTGCCTACGAAATGGCTCTGCAACATATCGCAAAACCAGCTCTCACATCAACCAGAGATAACTTTAAATTACAGGACAGCTTTCAAGCATTCCTGAGCTTCGTATCTTGAAGGTGAGCGCGTTAGTGTCTCTACCTTCAAGATGAAAGGTTTGTATGACTCTTTGAATTGCATCAATTGGAAAAAAACCTCATCTCGTTCACACAACAGAAGAAGAGACATGGAAATCACAGCCTCTCCCACACTAGTTGACCTGTATGTTGAGCTTTTCTCTGCTATACCAACCTGCGACCTACAAGTCATTAGATGCTGCACACGACAATCTCACTTCCGAAGTACCGAAAACACGAGAGATCTGGCTCGGTTCAGCTGCTGCTACTTGACACCTGGGCTATTCCCTGATAGCTACTGCTGGAGTTCGGATGCTGAGTGTCTCTGTGTCGACGAAGATCAACCTTGCGCTGGAAGGCCTTCTCGCAAAGTCCGCAGGAAAACGGTTTGTAGCCGGTGTGTTTGCGCATGTGCGTGATGAGGTTAGAACTCTGACTAAACGCCTTCCCACAGACCACGCATTTGTGCGGCTTTTCTCCTGTAACGAAAAACAAAAGAAGTTATTTGCAAACAAATGACTGGATGCTGAGACTTGTATTACAGGTGGCTAATTCTCCTTTAGACATATTCTGTAAGTCTCTGCGCGCTTAGCAACGGACAGAAATGTTAATTTTAATGCATAATTTGTTATATACGAGCGCCACTAAATAAATTTTGAGACACTGTCTGGAAAGTCATGTATCTTTTTAATACTTGAAAGCCCCTACTTTTCTGCTCCATCCGCAGCAGACACAAGTGGATGGGCTCAGTTCTCTCTTAGCAGTGGAGTTTTAAAGTTGTTGTGATGTAATTACCTGAGATAACAATTATGAACACTGAAAATGAGTACTTTGGTGCTACCATTTTATGAATAAAGCTTCTACTTCCAAGGACACAAGGTTGTCAAAGCTTCGACCATGTAAAGGTGACTCTGAACGATGTACAGCGGTTCAACGTAAACACTACACTACAAATTACCAATCGAATCGCTAACTTTCGGCACTGTTGCCGTGACAAGACTGTATGGAATCCAGTTCTAACCCGCCCTACCGCTGCCGTCATGTGCGAAGTTCGGGCCAACCATACGCTGATATCTTTTTACGAAGTAATGATTTCATCTTTGACGGTTACAAATGTGGCATGAACGAAGCGCAATCTCTTGGGCGATTTTCACAGGATTTTGGAGAACTTGCTACAGTTTTTCTCTGGTTCTTTGAGTTCAAACAGGGGACAACATCCCTGAAAGACGAGGAGAAGATCGGGAGGATGTCTTCAGTAGTGACCGAGAAAAATGTATCGCGGATGGAGATAACAATCAAGAAAGACTCAAGATTGACCTACAAAGACATTGAATCAGCCCTGGATTAGTTCGCCGAACGCTGCATCCTACACGATCATCTTAAAATGGGCGGAATTTCTTCTCGAAGGATGTCACATTCCATTAATCGAAATAGCATTAAGAACACCTTCAGAATTTCTGAAAATTTCATAGGATGCCACCCACACGTTGGTTTGTAATTGAAAAATTGCACATGAGACTTGTAGTACACAATGAGTTGCAAGATTTCTAATTCCAAAACAAAAAGACTTTCGTTTGCGCGTCTGTATGCAGTTGAAGATGATGTGGCGTTCCTTTTAAAGGTAATCACTGTTGATGAAACTTGCTACATCGTTTCGATCCTAAGAGTAAACATCACTCCATCATCAAAGTCTTGTTTCTGCTGTGAAACTTATGATCAGGCCATTTTTAATTATATCTGCACACACAACTGTAACTAGGCAATATTACAGAGATGGCTGGCCCGAAAACTTTGCAATACCATATCACACACTTGCACTTGCGCCAAGTTTTCTTTGCAATTTTTACTGCTAAACTGAATCTTCGTCAATTCATCCTGAATTTCAATATGGGGAAAAAAAAAAAAAAAAAATAACAAGTGCTAAGCCAAGTAACTAGTAGTAGGCGTATCTTTAATGTTATAAAATTCTATATACACATTACAAATATATTTTATGTATGGGTCATAGACCGTATATGTTTAAGTATGATACACAATTAGAAAGAGATACAAATAACAATAAAAAATAAAATAAAACAAACAAATATTAAAAATGGGAAGAACTATATTTACAGGTTATATGGATGGAAACATATTACATATTATATATAATTACCTAGTTATTTCGTTCTAATCAGAAAATAAATGACTTCTAGCTTCGCGCAATTTGGCTAGGAAAATGCCCATATTCAACCAATTAGCGTGGTTCCCAAACAGTTCCCAGTATGCCAATCTCTAATTGCTTAAAAAGTTTTCAGGAAACGTTTTTCTCAGGTGTTCCCAGTGGGTACATTCGGTTAGAATATGTACGCATTTCTCATCCTCTCCACAAAATGGACAGCTTCTCCTGCCAGAACTATCCGTTGTTTTTTTAGTCTCCCAACCTCCCAGTCTATACCAGGCCAATCTTAATTTCACCTTTCTTCCCTAGAACGAGCATATATGACTACCTCTTTATCCAGGTTAGTTTAGTTTCATTCGACAGGCTCAAGGAGACTTTCGTATTACATTCTGCCTCGATTTCCTGCCTGTTGATAACCTCTAACTTTGTTCTAACTTTCTTCCATATATTTTTATTATTTCATTGCCTCGTTGCCATATTGAACCCAGGCCTGTTCTTCTGAGTTCTCTTCCCACCTCTGCAGCCCTAAACGTTTGTGTTATGTTTTACATCTGATGTCTATAACATATAGCGTGAAGTGTGGACTGGTTTCCCTGCATTACCTAAGCCAGTATTTCACATGCTTATTTTACTATTAATCGTATCTCCACAGTAACCCACCTCCCGTAAGACCCAAAAGTTTAGAGGTTAGGGAGGAACAGTAATCTTGTTTTTTGGCAAAAGTCGCGAACAAACAATAATGATTGAGCTGGTAGGTACATTATTGTGTTGCAGAGTTTATGAATTGTTTCTTCACGGTACAGGCCTCTTCCTTTTTACGTACTGTCGGAGATTTCTGAGGACATCTTGATAATATCGGCGGCAGAATAATACCCTGAACATTGAAGAAAACCGTCAACAGCACTTGACGAGCTCTGCTGGGTCATATTGTCCAATCTTTAAGGTGATTAGCTCTGCTCAACATTGTAACCATAGACTCAGATTTCATTCATTCATAAAAATTCCATCCTCATAATGGAAGAGCACTGATAGATCTCGAAGCGGATGCCTTTCTGTTCTTGTGTCATCAATCTGTACCAAGATTTCTTCAGGATTTCATGACACTATCCCAAAGAAATATTGCACTCTTCGACAATTTCTTGAACAGCCAAGCACCAATTTTGATGGATAATCTCATTAATTTTGGTCACATGAGTGTCATCGGTTGACGTAGAAGGTCATCCAGAAGAATTCCAACCACCTTTGAACCGCATACATCACTCATAGAGCTGAGAACGACTTAAACAACTAACTCCATGAGCTTCTTTCATCATTTCACTAGTCTCTGTAAAGGATTTATGAAGTTTCGCGCTGCCCATGATAGCCCGCCATTTCAATAATCGCATAACACTCACAACACAGTTGCAAATAATGTGCGGCAAACAGGAGGATGCATCTTGACAAAGTCAGAGCTAACCAGTGCTACCAAACACTCTTTGCTACGGCACTTCCTTGACGCGTACTTTAAAAGTTCGGATATTTTCGAATTGATATGCAGCGAGAAAGCAAGACCTTTGTTTTTTCATTGAAACCGTGAATGCAAATAATACCTTCGAGTATAAAGAAAAGTTATATTTCCAGCACATTTGGTCGTGAGAGATCAGTTATATATGTTTACTACAAATAAAATATATAAATAACTACTTAGTATAGATGCTTTAAATGATTGTGTGCGATACAAAAGTATATTATCTATATACTAATGTACGTTTTGAAAATATAACGGGTAAAGGTTCTTCTCAAACAACCAGAAGCAAAAGTGGATGCCATGTTTACTCTAAATATTGATATTTTAGGTGAACTTTTCGGTTTAAATTCAACACAATATTCATATGTACTTTGTAAGATTAAACGTTTTGCGAGTAAAATAAGAAATCTGCCAACTATAAAACAGCAGAAGTGATGCGGTCACACACTGTCCCTTGTTTAATCACATTTCCTTTTTAAACCTCTTACATAACGTAATCATATTATCGGTTGTTCAAACACAATCTACAGACATGTTGATCGTTCTGATGGACATTTCTGCGATCCGCCTACCTTTATGACTGAAGCGTCAAGTAGATTTCGATCTACTGCGAACACTATCAAACATTCTGCAGGATTTTCTCATATACAGTACGACAGTTCTTACTTCTAAAATCCGGCTCCATATTGGATGTAGTTCTCACCGTATCCACTAGATGATACTTTTATCACTACAGTTAAATTTTGTATAGCAATCAGCTTTAAATGTGAAAATTACGGATTCGTTAATTAAAACTTCAATTATAGTGAAAGTGCACATTTTTTTGGAAAATATATATGAAATTCTCGTATTTTATATTGAAATTGAAGGTAATTATATACAACATTACATTAATTAACGTGGATAAATCACATACTTATGTTCGGTTTTTATTGTACATTGGTTGTTTCTGAATGACAGTCAAGCAATTTTATACATTGCTATTATTACTTTACCTTTTCTCTTAAATTGTTTTAGTTGAGAAGTTGCAACAACGTTTCTGATATAAAAAGTTAAGTTAAGGAGCTCGTGAGCGTAATAATTACGTAAATGACAGATCTCTGAAAAACGTGTGTTGTGCTTTTCGTGCCTTACAACAACTTCAGCACAGTCTGCCCACTATCCCATAATCAAGTGGAGGAAATAGAGCAGAATATCGTAATACGAGTAGTGTGCTCCAAAATTACAGTATCCAAAGCAACTGTCACTGTACAAATACAACCTTGATTTGCATTCATTTTTTTAGCAGCTTAAATAATAATAATAATAATAATAATAATAATAATAATAACTACGAAGAAAGGATCACGCTATTTGTTTTAGTACCTGCATTTTTATTCCGTGGAACACTTCAGCGTGTCTAGGTTGTTTTAGTAGTAAAACGCAATGAACTTGGAACTTCTAGGGCCATTTGGTCGCAATTATTCAGAGGAATTAGATTCAATATCAAAACTTACAAACCGGTACAACCAAGCGGCTAGTATCACCCGCAACCAACTCGGTGACAAACTTTAGCGTCAATATTAAATATTTCAGAATGCTAAAGTTCGGTATTATTATTATTATTATTATTGTTATTATTATTATTATTATTATTATTATTATTAGGGTATTGATAGCATACACATGCCTGACAGATGCTTACATTTTAAAAATGTAGCAATAAATGCTCTCAGTTACCATCCCTTTATTTATGCAGAGCCATATGTAGGAGAATGCTTGGAGTAGAGTCAGTTTCGTGTCACGTGTACTCAGAATTTGATCTCGAGCCGTCCCTACTGTACTGTGCTGCAGACTTGCTGAATATTGAGCGGTTACTATGATTTTGAATGTTTTGATTCAAAGGAACACCTAAGAACCTTATTTGGACACTCAGGGGAAGCAATAAAGCAGACGTACCGGCTCTTTCATGGTTTTATTGTCCGTTTCACGCAGTTGATGGTTAGAAAATTTATGACCAGAGGCCAACAGTTCATGCATTTATTCGGGTTAAAATAGGCAGGCAAAATTATACTTAAAATACTTAAACTAGGCAGTAATATAATTAAAATTAAAACAGAAAGTAATATCATTCATTAGTAACGAAAATATGTATTTAAGATACTTAATAATTTCTTTATCGCACAATTAAAGTACTTATGTTTAGTTTTTTTTTTTTTTTTTTTTTTTTTTTTTTGTTACAAGCATAAAGAAGATGTTTTTCAAGGTATCAACTGTCATAGTCAGTCGCTTATCAGAGAGAATATTTTACATCATTGAAAAACAACGTTGTACTCCCACTGAAGTGATTGGAGCATACTTAAAACAAGATATTTCGGAGGGACTCATACCAGTTATAATAGAACATTCACCTTTCAGGACATCGTGGAAATGTTGATCAAGACAAAATAAAATAGTTTTGAATAGTCCTGGTGAATGAGCAAAAGATGTGCAGTGGTATCCGGTCGAGTTCATTTTCTGTTTATGCCTTTATATGGGAATCAAATTAGTATCTCTCTTACTTCGGTACTGTAGGGGCGGTTTATTACACAGCTGTACCGCTCTCCTCTTTCTTGCTTGTAATTATGCCGCCGAGAAATTATCCCCACCATAAATTTCCTATGGTGCGTGCACAGTGAGGTTATTCGCCAGGACTATTCAAAACTACAGACTTCCCTCATCCTCTCTAGTTCCTGGTATTCGTATACCCGAGGTAACCGTGCGCTCCTTTCACCGATGAAGGTTCTGCTATTTAAAGAGCTTAAGCGAATGAGTTGAGGAGAACGTTTTTGACTGCTTGAACAAAATAAACGTTAGTATAACAGATTTTCAATGGATATTTTTGTGAGATGAACATGTCATTTAGTTTTTAATAACTTTTTTCATTTCTATATATTGAAATACTTAATGTACTTTTTTAAATGAGTAAATAATCGTAGGAAAAATCCACAACGATCCAAAACAGGGGAGAAAAAACCTTAAAACAGGCAACAGAAGCCAAAAAAGGAAAAATACAAACTGGCCCTACCGACCCCATATATACTGAAATATGTTGGTTTCTATCCGACTGTTAAATATATCCACCCAGATAGAAAAAATATGTTGCCTAACTTCCGCGTTCTGTTCATAAGGAACGTGCTTATTTTCAGAAAACTTGAATCAGTTGTGCGCTATTCCTGCGTTTCGCCAGGAGTTGCGTTCATCTCTGCCGGACGGCCAAAGATGGCCGAGATCGTTAAAGTGGGAGGCCTGGGATTCGATTATTATTTTTGAATGGTGTTAAATGCCCGTTTTTACTACTGAGGCACCACAGGCGGTGGACACTGATGATACATGAAATGATATATTGGGAAAGGATTTTTTAAGGAAGGAAGCGTTCCAAGCCTAAGTTTAGGATGCCTCCACGGCATTTGCCATTTATGAGGAATGGAAAAAGCTTCAGTCAGGGAAGATGGTCTTGGCGGGATTCAACCCCAGATCTCCCGCTCACGAGCCCGTGCCTCAACGACCTAGGCCAACCGTAGTGGTTGGGATTCGATTCGATATAACAAAGAGATGCATCGATATTCCAATAACGAAGAGAAAGCAGATTCAGTTGAAAACGAGATGCTGGCGACAAAACGTTATAAACTAGAAGAGTTCTTCTTAAATTCTCTGTGCTTTATGTCTGTCAAATATAATGTTTCTTTTTCAGCTGTGTGCAAAGAACGCATAAAGACCTTCAAGTAGCAATTTAAGTAAGGGTTTGTGATATTGGATAAATATTTGTTCTTGCCTCACCGCTAGCTATCTTTTGTCCGTCAAAGCAGACATGTTGATTTTCTTTTTTATGATGGTTGCTTCAATGTAACCGCACGTTGTTATAATTTTATAAAGGTACTCAGCGTTTCAAGGAGATGAACTTCTACTTTGTTTGACAGCGAAATGTTGAATAACAAATTAACCAAGATTACTTCGTTGTACTCAAGTAGAAATGTTTCCTTTGCCCACACCAGATGGCAAAACACGAACTTAAGAAAGCTGTTGAAAGGTTTTGAGCAATTCTATTGTCAGTATACATGAACAGAACTCAACGATTCTGGGTTCAAAACTAGTTTTATTTTCTATAGATGTTCTGCTATTAGTTTCCAAGAAGGAACTACAATGCCAACAATATTGGAGTGTATTAATCTGAACATTTTCATGCTTAGTGGTATGTGCTTCTGGGATGCCGTCAACTTTGTTTTATTTTGTAAAATACATATTATATCTGTAACATGTATGGAACCTGGTCAGCGGTTCTCATTAAAACAAGAGATGATTGAAGGCCTGCCAGAAAAACACCCCAGAGACGATATAATGACTTTGCATCCCTGGAACA
Organism: Metallyticus violacea; assembly: GCA_030762175.1. NCBI lineage: Eukaryota > Metazoa > Arthropoda > Insecta > Mantodea > Metallyticidae > Metallyticus > Metallyticus violacea. The sequence continues at coordinate 17,970,682 of CM060830.1, forward strand.
AAAATATTCATTTTGGGGGATATTATGTTGAAAAATAAAAACAATGTTCAAATCAAAATCTCGTTTCTTCATTTTTAGGCCGAGAACTTCATAAATTTTTTTTTACTCGTATAACACACGCATAGATAAAAAAAACCAACAGAAAATAGTTAAAATGCGGCCTAAAGAATAGAGAACGGGAGAAAAAGGAATGTAAAGACAGAAGAAGTGCGGAAGGACTAAGAAAAGTTACATATCAGGTTCTATAACTTGCAAAAAATAAAAATTCTACACCCTTACGTTAATGCCTGAACAAGGTTTAGCCTTGGAAGTACACTAGAAGGGAACCCCCGGCAGGATGTGACTTTACAATACGGCAGAATAAGAATTCCAATGTAAATTGTTAACTAAGGAAATACACACATTAAATACCTAAGTTTCGTCCTGAAAATTATACAATATCTAAATCGAACTACAAAACTGTTCTGTTCAGACCGCTACGAGTGGCGAGGTGGTCAAGAAACGGGCTCGTGAGCGAAAGGTATGGGGTTCGATTCCCAACAGGACCATCCTGCCTGACTGAAGCATCCCAGGAGGTGGACACTGATGATGCATGAGATGAAATGATAAATTGGGAAAGGAAATTTTTCTTTTAAGGAAGCAAACGTTCCAGGCCTAAGTTTAGGGTACTGCACCGGCATTTGCCATTTATGACGACTGAGGAAAGCCTGGAAAAAACCTCAGTCAGGGAGGACGGTCCTGCTGGAATTCGAACCGCAGACCTCCCTCTTACGAGTCCGCACCTTAACGACCTCGGTCACCCAAAGGATACAGGTGTAAGAATCGTGTCAAAGTAGCGCGCGGTTACCAATACATCCGCATGTCAGCACTCAGAAATTTTTTAAATTTGAGTTAAAAACGGTAACCTTCTTCTAATTTGTGCCTACAGTCCGGGGAGAGCCTTGGCCTGCAGCAGCGACCTCTGCTTCCTCTATCTCCGTCTTACGACTTCATTGATACAAAGCAGTATTGCAGGCGGACATAGATACCCCGCAGGTAGCCTATTGCGCGGCTCCCTAGATCGATGAGCGCCACCTCTCCCTCAGGCAGCTTCCCGATTATTCAGCTAACGGGGCTGTTGATTCCGCCCCAGACCTCCCTAACTTAGAAAAACTCCGAAGCACGTAGCGGGAATTCAACCCGAGCATCCCGGCTAGCAGTCAGCCAGCCACACTAACCACTAGGCTAAGAGGGTGGTCAATAATAATCTTTAAACTGAATAAAAGATTTATGCAGCCGGTTTGTACCTTGTGCACCTATAAGGTCGACCCTAAAACTAGTTCTGACAAGGCATTGCCACCGCCACTGTATCGCCAGAGCCGTTTAGCCTTTGGAGGTCACTGCAGGAGGTTTGATGCGAGGATAGTAGCTGAAGAGCCACCCTGACGTGGCCAGGTAAACAGGTCATGGGAGAGGAGAGGAAATGACAATCGGAACAAAGGGATTACGCGCAAAACTGCATAGGAACTTAAAAGGAATATATGCACATATTTAATTAGAATCAAAAATGTAAAATACAAACAAGGTGCAGTAGAGGGATAGGAAGAAGAAGAAGAAAAAAGAATAACATCAATTTTCTTTTGTATAATACGTGGGGGGCATTCAAAGAATCAGCACGAGACAAAAACCGTGAAGATGCCAGGTGATATCATCTCTCAAGTACATTATAGAAACAAAATGACACTCCTATTGTGTGCAACATCAATACGGCCTGTCAAGTAGAGAGCTGCCTCGTTACCTAATTAGTGTAATTACTGAGAGAGGTACAAGCGTCGCGTGTTGCCTAACCCTCAGGGGAATCAACACGTGGGCGGCTGCTTTTCACTTCTGATGAACGACCTCAAGCAGAGTCGTTCGTTATCTTCACGACTGCGATCGAGTCCCGGTATCTATCAATATTTCCTTCCGCAATTTACTACAGCCCCACATCAACAACTCAGATCATCAGAGAGTGGATCTGATGATAAAGAATGATTGTTGTTCAGGAGATATAATCAGAAGATCTAAAGGAATACTTTGTTTCGTTAATAAACAACTTCAAGTAAATACTTCACCGAAAGTATGTCCTATGCGTTTTTAGAGTATAACGAGCGGGTTGGCTCAGGCGGTAACGCTTGGGATGACCCAGGTCAAATCCTGCGGCGGGCTAACCTGACTGGTTTTTCTTGGCTTTCCTCAGTCAATTTTTATAAAGACCGAATGAGGGTTAGTATTTATTTGCAATCGATTCACCTTCTATTCTTAATTTTATCTATTTGTGCGTGTCTGCGTCTTTCTAGTTTGTGATGCCTTCGAGGCGCCCCTGACTTTGAACTCGGATTACCCATTAATAAATATGTATTTCAGAGATAATTAGCTTCTCGACAGGCATTCATTCCTAAACTCATATGGTAAATATCAAAGAACCGAGTGAGGTGGCTCAAGAGGTAACGCTTTCTAGCATCCTGACCTTGGGTTTTTACATGGTGACAAATTCTGGGACTGATTATTCATTTCCACAAATATCCGCTCTTCTGTTTCATATAATTTCTTTTCGTTGGTTCTGTTACAAGCAAAAAGTGCCAAGTAAGATGCACAGGTGCGGTGTGATGGTGGCTTGCGCTTTGGAGGTGAACCTTTATTGATGGGTTGTCTCCCTCACTTCATCCCTTCCTTTCGCAGATGCTGCATAGGCACAAAGGCATAAACAATCCTTGAACAAGCCTGAGATACCGAAATATCCCCCTTGGACCTAACAATCTAATCTAATCCAATCAAAGAAGAAGTTCTAGATGCTCTCTAAAACCTATTTTTAGCGAATTCCGAAGGGATATAGCTGTTGCGGTTCTACTCATGAAAAGGTTTTTAAAATTTTCTCTAAATCTCCGTCGATCCTACCTACTAGGCACCAAAAAAGACAATTAAAACTAACACTCTAGTGTTCCAATTTTTGTTTTTTCTCAATAAAACTCGGCATATAACCATCAATTAACAAACGATCCAATTTGTTCGTTAAACAGCAAAATGGATGCTATTGGGATTGGGAATTAACCTATCGCGAAAATTTAACAATTTCTCTTGCGGCCGCAATTGCTATACACAGTAATGCCACAACTTATTTCATTAATTAATAGGCCATAATTTGGATTCCATATTCTTTTTTTAAAGTTACTCGACTTCCTGAGGATTTCGCGTAGTTTATGCAGCTCCTGCATGATGGACCTTTTAATTTTTAGAAAGTTCTGCGTCCAAGCCAATCTCAAAAGGTTTTTAGGATGAAAATTGAAAGAAATGGTTCTGCAGACACGCATGCTGGTTTCTCAAGGACAATTAAACACAACGGATGCACGAAGCATTAAAAGCGCCTTCATTCTTGAATGTATAAACAAACAAAAAAACCAAAACAAGCAATTACGAGAAAGAGATGAGATAATAAATATTTACATTGTTTATTTATTGGAATAATTAGATTCATACTGAAGGCGACATTTTGTTTTGGAGGGAGTTTTCAAATACTTTCGCCGAAAATATTAACCATGCAGAACACTCACATATAGGTCAAACAACAAGTTTCTTTCGGCACATATCTATCAAAGAAGGCGATGAAAGTATTAGTGCCTTCGTAACAACTTAGATGCAAAATCAATTTCTGCATTCATTTGTGTAAAAACACAAATCGTTTGGAAAACTTCTAGGAATACAATTTTCTCACATCAAGTCCGTTATATCATGTGAAATGTGGCATCATTCCTCTTGTTATAATTAACGAGTGATGCTATTACATTGTTCATTATTACTACTGTGTAAGTATGCACTGCATTAAAAGGCAAATATTGAAAAAAATGCATTTTTGATCATTTATACTAACAAGTTTATATATGCTTTATGGAGAATATTTTGACACTTATATTTTGGATCCTTTATTTGAAGAGCTGAGGCGGCGACGTCCAAAGACAGGAAATTCAAGGCTGTTGTTTTTGCATGACAATACCTCTCCTCACAGAACAGCCGCAAATTTGAGGAAAATGGAAGTCGTCACCAAAGACCGATGGCTTGACCATTCTTCCTACAGCCCCGACCTTGCATCGTGCGAGTTCTGCTTGGAGTGAAATTTTGCATTGCAGGAAAACATTTTAAACCTTGCTCAATCTATCAATTCAGTTCTGTTGAAAATATCTCAGTCCTAATACTGTAGTGCTTTTGACAAATGGTTGCACCGTCAACAACGTGGGTGGGGAGAGATGAAGGGTACCCACAAAACCCCTCATAAACATCTTTCGCGTGAACAATTTTCTGACGTTGAAGCTGCAGATAGGGAAGTCATTGCCTGGTTCCAACAGTAACCTACAGAAATTTACGCTACTGGATTTCAGGGGCTTGTGAAATAATACTTACTGCATAGATCATGAAGTGTGCTGAGTTAAACAAAATAATAACAAAACCTAAGATTTGAAATGTTAATTCAAACCGCTTTATTTGACGGCACCATCTATAACCTGCAGGCTCGTAGATTGAAACCACGCTCTACTACCAACTGAAACTACTGCGCCATTCTCCTTTTATTCAAGGGAAAATTCTAGTCAAGGGAATTCAATCCAACCTAACGTCAATGAAACTCGATTGTAGAACACAAAGTTCTGTAAAAGAAAGGGTACCTTTCTCAAGCTCGCTTCCTGTTGCTTGTCTCATATTACCTATCTTTGCCTCATTCAAGTATTCAATAAGTTTCATCTGGGTAGTTTATAAAGGAGGAGTAGACGGTAAAAGAAATAAAAACTTTTGTAGCCAATTTTAGGGTTACAATAAAAAATTGGCATTTCAAAAACAATAAAAACTCCTTCAAATTAAAAGTAAACACCCAATATGTTTTAGAAATGTTCAGCTTTTAATTTTTAATCATTCCATATCAACAGTATACTTAGAGAAATAGATTAAATAGTTTGCTTTGCAGAACAAAAGAGTTCCACATGTTGGAAGATTATAGCGAGAATGTTAAAATATTTACACGGCCAGCACGCATTGATAGTTTGGGAAACAAGTGGCTTTGAGCATTTGTTCGTGGTCACACACTGCATATAATGACATGTCTGCGGCCACAACTCCTTCCTGGACAAAGCGATCGTTAGCACAGCTCAGTACAAATATCGAGAATCAATTTCCACTCTCAGCTGTCTGTACTAACGCTTCTACGTCCGTTTCGTGTTGCCTCGAATACATTTGCATCGTGGATAACCCAAACATACTTGCGATTGCTTCTTTTCTTATATTTTCTTTAAATTACTGAACAGCCTTCCTTTTGCGGCTTCTCGACCATTTGAAAATTTTCTTCAAATTTCCATTGACTCCAATTTCTACCAATACAAATTGACAATTGTGTGTGTGTGTGTGTGTGTGTGTGTGTGTGTGTGTGTGTGTGTTAACGCCTCTAGCGGCTGCAATATTTGTTTTTTCTCAACGAAACTCGGTATATGCCATGGAAATAAAATAAGAAAAATATTTTCTGAAAATCAGTGAAACCAGACTATTATGAATACGGATTACCTGAAACTCAAAAATTTAAAAAAAAGAATACTTGTTTTTATTGCAACGAAACTCGGAATACACCATTAGGAGTGGGAGTAAACCAGAAAGCAGAATTTTTGTAATTGCCGAGGGCATCGATTAAAGTGGCATACAAGTAGTATTGTTGATAGCTTTAAAATTTGGGTATTTTCGCCAAGTGATAAATTCGTTGGTGTTATGTGAAAGAGCATGGGGTTAGTATATGCAGGTGCATGCACGAATAATTTGACTTACAGACAGCGGCCCTTCTGGGACTTCAGTACCGAACGGCAGCGGAAAAAGTCGAATTCCAAAGAATGATGGAGGGATGTGCAAATCTTAAACGGAAGTGTATGTACTCTACCAAACTTGGTAGTGTAAAGTGTACAATAAATGCTGGCGGAGAGAACACAAAGGTTTCGGAACCAAGCAATAGTGCACATAAAATGCTAATCACATAACAGGCAAATAAAAAAATAATGATACGGGGAAAGCACATGCTTTTAAGCCTGAAAGTTATGTTTTTTTATTAAATACATGTGTTAGCATTAATTGGTTTATACTTTATTTTCGGCTTTAGCACTTCGTGATAACCTTCACAAATTCTACTTGCTGAGGAATTCGCTTAGTTTACGCAGCTCCTGTTCTGCTAAGAGTGCTACAAACAGATATAATATACAATAAGCAAACGCTAGTAGCATAGATTCATCAGAATTCGTTTAAGTAATACAATCAGAAATTGTCACTACAGTAACAAAATTACATTTATCACAATTTACTCTGTCAGTATCTATAGCAGAGATCACCTACGGAGTACGAAAGCTCCACTAATATCCTTTCACAGCCACCAAAAAGCCCATAATCGTTTTCTGCAAACACTACCTAGCATGATTTCAGTCTGCTACAGGATTCTTCAAGAAAATTACTGTCCATAACGCATTTTTACTATATCATATCCTTCCTCAATACTCTGCACATTTTGATAGCCTATGTGGTTTACTAGTAACGTTTGTGTACTTATCCGGAGGTCCTGGATTCGAATACCGGACAGGTCAAGCTGTCTGGGTAAGTTTTTTAGGAGTTTTTTCCTTACCCTGGGAACGTGAATGCCAGGTAACTTTAAGGTATTTAAGGACTACAAGTTCATTTGCGTCATCATTAATTCATTTCATTCCATTCACCGCTACAGACTTGGACCTATAGTATTCAGTCCACAATCTACAGACGTTGCTACAAGACCAAATGACAATTAAAACAAATTTAAAATCGCAATAAACAAATTAGAAAATTGCTCTAGTAAGTGAATAAATTTGAGAAGAAGTCTTGTTGAGCTATAAAACTATTTTTCAATGAATGTACGTCTTTTTTATTTTTGAACGGAATTACCGAATACCCCTTGCAGAGTTTATGAGAATGATAATGTATTTTCTCAAAGTTGTGTTTTTAAAGTTTAAAATAGAATTAGCACGACAATAACATTCGTTATACCTAGCGCAAATAGATAAATAGATAACTTTGTATCGGTTTTAAGGGTATCATACATCTGTGAAATAGTCCCTCATACTGATATTTCCATACTTTTTAAAAAGATTTTTAGCCCCACTTTTATATACATGTAGATCGTTTGCAGAAAGGCAATCATACCTTAGAAGATTACTGCCTGAAATTGGGTATGGTAGTAAATGTTAACAAAACCAAAACGCCATTTAAAAATGGCTATGTGTATGACAGAGATGAAAACACTTATCTGTTATTAATTACAAAGCACGAAGTCAGCTAAGTGAATTACTCGTGTTCCAGATAAACCAGTAGATACACTAGAAAGGATGTACAATGCTATTAAGTATATTCTGCTATATGGAAGTGAAATATGGGGATGGGGAGAGCTGAACATGTAAATGAAATTCAAGTCGATTTTAGTAAAAGGGTTCTCGGGCTCTCCAAAGAAACGTCAAACTGTGGAGTCAGTAAAACAAAGACGTTGAAATACTGGCTTAGACTAATGCAGGGAGACCAGTCCACATTTCGCGCTAAATGCAATAGGCACCAGATACAAAACATAACACAAACGTTTTGGGCTGCAGAGGTGGAAAGAGAACTGACCTGGGTTCAATGCGGTACGAGTTAGCGAAAATAATAAAAATGTATGGAAGGCGATTATAACAAGACTAGAGGGTATCAGCAGGCAGGAAATCGAGGCAGAATGTAACAAGAAAATATCATTGAGCCTCTCGAGTGAAATTAAACTAACCTGGGGTAAAGAGGCATATATGTTTGTTCTAGGGAGAAAGGCAAGATTAGGAACGGCCTGGTTTAGACTGGAGGTTGGAAAGCTAAAAAAAAAAATCTAGTAGGAGAATCTGCCCATTTTGTGGAGGGAATGAGGAAAGGGTGCGTATTCTAGCCGAATGTACCTGCTCTGAGAACACCAGAGAAAAACGTTTCCTGAAAAAAAAATTAAGCAACTAGAGGTCGATTGGCATGCTGGGACCTGTTTGCGAACCACATTAATAAGTTGAATACGAACATTTTCCTAGGCAAAGTGCACGAAACTAGAAGCAATTTAATTTCTGGTTAGAACCCAATAACTAGGTAATTATAAATCATATGTAACATGTTCCCATTCATATATCCACAAATAACATTCGTCCCATTTTAAATATTTATTATTATTATTATTATTATTATTATTATTATTTTGTTTTATTGTTTACTATTATTTGTATCTCTTTCTAGTTGTGTATCATACTTAAGCTTGTACGGTCTACGACCCTTACATAAACTATATTTGTAATGTGTATATAGATTTATATAACAATAAAGATATGCCTACTACTTTTTGTTTTATTTAAAGTGCAACTTCCTATGTCCATAATTAGAGTAATACATTGAGATAATTATTTAAATAAAATAAAAATATAAATACATTTTTATTTTTTAAACTGAACTTGTTAATGATTTTTCACCTGCCTTGATATACCGGATTACTAATTACACGTCTTTTATTTAGTTTTAACTCAATGGAGTAATCACTACCCCATGACATTATTTTCGGATGAAGGTCCAATTTTGCTCTATTTCTAATGTTTCCTATATCAGTAAAATTTATTAGCTTCTCTCTACTTTCGAACTTCAGAAAAGAAGAAAAAATGTTAATACTCTTTTAGGTGATATTCTAATTAATAAATTAAACTAATATTAGTGTTATTTTTTACTTTCCCTCCCTCAGACAATGGTAAAAAGGAGGGACCCATTTTCTTTGCCACATAAAGTATTTAAGCTTTTAATATTTACGACCGCAATTTATTTTATTTTGCAATGCGGTATCTGTATTTCACGCACCCTATGCTCGTGCTGCTTGTTCACTATCTCAAATGTGTATTGAAGTGCACCTGCTGCGTTGATTATCTAAATTATAGCTCAGTATTATCATTTAGGACAAGGTGTCCTACATTGTGACTTGCAGGTAAATCCAGGAGGGAAAAAAAGTAAAAGTATTTTTTTTTTCCTCCAGGAAAGAGAAGTCATTGACACCTGCCTTTGATAATTTGTTAAGTGTAACAGAAAGGAATTTAAGAAACCCCACAGTTGATAACTATAAAGACTTCCAAATTGAAATAAGTGTTTTAACAGTTCATAATTAGGGCCACGTTTTTATGGAGAAATACTTTTTTATAGATAACTATCAGAACAGATCTAAGTGTATAGAAATAATTTTTGCACACTATAAAAGTTTACATTAAGGTTTATATATATATATTTTTTTTTAATCCGCTGCCTATTTCTTCCTTATTTTGTATTATTTCCATATTTTTGTTGTTTTCTTGTTATTCCATTGGTAGTATGAGAAAATAGAGTTCAATGAGACTTTATAGGGAAATAAAAATAGTATGGGGTACGGATATATATATATATATATATATATATATATATATATATATATATACAAGTCTTCTTGCCATAGAACTCTAGTAGTTCGAAATATAGCGATTTCAAGTGTGACTTTCTCTTAGTGTTTTATCCTTTTCTGCTTTTATAATTACTGTTAATTTGTTACATTGTTAATAGTGTTACTCCATTTTTCTTTTATGTTATATATATAAAGCAGGTTGGAAAGTTTGCATGGGCTAAAAACTGGAGTTATGAATTTAAAAGTGTTAGGATATGATAAAGAGTAGAAAAATGTGCAATGTGCGGAGAAACCGATACGGATAATTTCATTATTTACTATACTGCAAGCAAACAAAGTTATGGACAGAACAGGCTTAGCAACCAAAATGGGAGAACTTAAATGGAGAAATATTAATTTAAAATATTTTAACTGTAATAGAAAATAAGAATATAAAAATGATATGGAACTACTTGAGTAAAGTTACAGTGAAATGGATAAGAACGATTAAGAGGAAGATAAAAGGAAATATAACCTTAGAAGTACAATAGGTCAGATAAGTATAAACAAGGATAGGATAATATAGCAATACACTATTAACCTGGAGTTGTGTGCATTGGGCAACAAGCAACTCTAGAAAGAAAATATCTAGAGAAGATAAGAATAGTATTGTTTTAGTATATTATGCAGTCTTTTGGGGTAATTTTCAATAAATTTCAAAATTCAAATTGTTATTCCAATTTAATGCTTGTTTGACGAGAATAACTTGTCATTATCTGTTCTAACGCAGCTTTTGCAAAGAATGCTTTGTGGTGAATTTCATTCTGTAAAGATGAATGAATGAACGGTGTTTAACGCCCGTTTTTACTACTGAGGCACCAGGTCTAAGTTTAGGGTACCTCTCCGGCATTTACCAGTTATGAGGAATGAGGAAAACCTGGAAAAACCTCGGTCAGGGAGGAAGGTCCTGGCGGGAATCGAACCCCAGACCTCCCGCTCACGAGTCCGCGCCTTAGCGACCTCGGCCACCCGTGACGGTACATTTTATAAAGGAAATCATTATGGCTAACGACATTCATTCCTCCCGATGGGTAAGAACGATTATATGATAGGCTTTTCTTTTCATTGTGATCAAGCGGTCGGTATTTGTGAACTGTCAATCTCACAAATGTTGTAACCTTTTCTGCTGCAGAAAGACACATCTAACGTTATACGAACACAATAACAGAAAATGAAAACACTTTCATCTACAAGAATTTAAAGGAAAAAGGAAAGAATGATAAAAGTATATATTTGACCTTTCAGTTATCTGATGATCGTCTCGGCCGCGGCGATTGCATCACTCACTGCCAGCCGAGCTACTCTAGTCGGAGCGGTTGGGCAACAGAAACACTACAGTGACAGTCTAACATACTTAAAAAGTTACTGTTGTTATCTGACTTCCTGGGCGAGAGATGAAAGTAGGAGCAGCCTTACGAGTCTACTGCGCATGTGCAGTTGGACACGTATATTACCTTTCCTTTAAAACATCTTCGATCTGTTGTCTGAAATTTATTCTTATAACGTTATGGAGGAATTTTAAGCTTTGACAAGAGTCTTGTAGGCCCCTCATAAGAGCAGGAGCTCCTTAGCAATCCATAGAGGTGGATTAATAACTAATATTGTTATTGTCATCTTTTTTTTAAATATTTTGTTCTATTGACCCTACAGTAAAAGATGCGAGGGATAGTTTAGCATTATGTTTTCAGCTCCGTGTCACCTTGATAGTCCGAGGAGGCGTGGTCGAGAATGTTACTGGGCACTGGGGAACTCAGGGGCCAGCAAGTCAGACAACAACAGTATGTACTCAACCTGTCATGCAAAAAGATGCAATAAATGCCATTTTCCCTTATGAAATTATCCATTACCGCTTTTCATTCTTCTTGAGTAGTAGTAGCAGCAGTACTCGTCGATTGCGCAACTGCATTTTAATGTTTTTTGGGCATGATAGTGCGTAAAACGGGCCGAAATTTTGCAAAGATCAAAGGTACAGTTTGGGGATACGTGTTTGAGTGACATAAAAGTTTCACAGAAAAAAAAAACAAAAACATAAAAAAAAAAAACATAAAAAAAACAAAACAAAACAAAAAAAAAATGTGGAAAATGAAAATCACCATTGTTCGAGTCTTTATCGAATGTGACATCCATGTCTGACGATTCTGCAATCGCTTTTGAGGTTGAGATAAGTTATGGAAGCGTTCAGTCCATCATTTCAGATGTCTTGGATTACCGAATACTCTTGATAAGGTGAGTTCCTCCAGTTTTCACGAAGGATCAAACGTTTGTACATGTGGGAGTGTGTTGTAGGCTTTTTGCTCAACATCAGGATCAAGGAGAAATATTTCTGCATCGAATCGTAACCTGTGATGAAACATGAGTGTACTAAGCACGCGAGAATGGAGTGGAGGAAAAGCGGGCAATCTGCTCCTGTCAAAGCAAACGATTACCTTGAGTTTCCTGGGACCCATGAGGCATTCTATTTATACATTTACTTCATAAACGTCGAACAATTAATGCAGTTTATTACTACCAGTTTCTGGTTGAGACAAGACTTGCCTATCGGCGAAAAAAAGTAAAAAATAAATCCATTCTAGAAGCTTTCCTTTCCATACCTCAGTATTATTGCCTTGCGATTACAATATGTTTAGACTGTTCAAACAGCACTGGGAGGTTGGTGAATTGGCAGCAATGAAAGTGTGAAAACATTCATGCGCAACTGGCTGGAAACCCAACTTATTTTTCTATAATGGGATTAAGAAGTTTCTTATACACTGGGAAACATGAATTTGTAAATCAGGCAATTAGTATAAAAATAGTATACCTATTTTATATGTGTTTCATTTGTTTTCGCTAAATTACACATACACACACAAATACAAATCCGGTTAATATTTATTTACCTCGTATTAAATCTATTCTATTCAAAATAAATGAAAGTATTAAAACGTATGTAAATGCATTTTTAACAGTAAGTTAATAAATGCCAATAAAGACAGTGAGATATATTTTGCATTATTATAAACTAGTTTAGGTATGCGTTTAAGATGCATTTTCCCATGTTTTCGGATTATTTTACCCTCCCGAAACATTCATACACTGAGTGCTGGACGGTTGGTGTTTGCTGCTGACGATGAAATCAATTCCTAGTGGGGGCAGGCTCGCTCATTATCTGCCATCTACAGCGGAAGGACTTTCTCAAATATCTGTTCGCCTTGATTTTTCTCATGCCACCCTCGTCCATTAGAGCTACCTGCTGTCTCATGAAGTATTCATCGTCATTTCTTCAAAGTGCATGGGGTGGCTTTTACCTCGCAGAACATTGTCAAATGTCTTTTGCAAGTACCGAACATATTATGTCGACGATGAAAAGATTTATACCGACAAAAGCGCAGTGTACTTATCTGAAAATGAATCATGTGTCTTGCAAGAGTGCTTAAAGAAATTCTGCTAGTTTTATGTGAAGTTACAATGAATGCTACACAGCATAAATTGCACCAATAAACAGAGCAGTAACAGAAAGGCATTCACTTTTGAATACGATGATTAGAATTAAGAAAGTATGTTAAACACAAGTACTCATACCGCCAAGGGTGGCCTAGGTCGTTAAGTCGCGGAATCGTAAGCGGGAGGTCTGGGGTTCGATTCCCGCCAATAACGTCCTTCCTGACTGAAGTTATTTCCAGGCTTTCTTCAATCCTCATAAATGGTAAATACTGGAGAAGTACCCTAAACTTAGGTCTGGAGCCTTCCTTCCTTCAAAAAAATCCTTTCCCAGTTTTTATAAGTTCATCTCATGTATCATGAGTGTCATCGCCTGTGATGCCTCAGTAATACAAAAACAGGCGTTAAACACTATTCACAACACAACGAAATACATAAATAATTTGGAGCGTTTGCTGTTTCATGTGAAAATATGTCATGTTGAGCACGAAACCAAGGCCTAGGTACGAACGTTAAAACAAGAATTTATATGTGCGTTATAAATATACATATTGTGACTATCAAATAAATGAAGTTCCTGAAGGTCCGCTGTCTAGTTATTAAAATGGCATAGGTTTATTAGATGGACTGTGTTTATATACTTATTCATATTTACATAACATTTCTTAATTACGCCTTATTAGGAACATTTATCAAATTTAAAATAAAAACAGATGCAATCACATGTACTCTTTTCTAAATTTCCTCTGATATTTATTGCATAGAAAATTAGGCCTGGCCTCCATACCAAAGAAGACAAAAATTCTCTAATATTCATTCTGTTCAATATTCGACTAAAGTGAGACCGAAATTAGTTCAAAGCAATTAGTTTTTTATAGCGACATGCTTTTGTTTCCAGGGTTTTTGTGTACAAGAAATTGCTGAGAGCTGATATATCTTTTTATGCTATCTCATTAGTTTCTGTATTACGGGCTCCTTTTGCTGCATGACGTTATCTGATTCCATATTTTACCCTTGTTATCGCGCTGTTTATTTATGTTTAATCCGTCACATGTTAAGTATGCTTCTTTATTTTATTCCTTCCGCTTCCCACGGGAGGGTCCCGGTACATGTAGGGGGAATCGATTTCTGCACTACTTCTAATTGTGTCTCGAGCTTTCGTAATTTATGTAATGGCTTGCCTGTGTCGATTTATAACTCGGTCATTTGCAACGCGGGGTAGATAAATTTGGTAATCATTGTTTATGCGCAGGTAAATTCAAGAAACAAAGAGAATAAGTTATTAAAATTCAACCAAGGCCATAGTGACTCGAGGGAGTAAAACTGTCCTTTGATTAGAACCTTATATCTTTGACAGAATTGGGCACTCACATGTGTATATATACACAGGTATATCAGAATAACTGTTCCTAATTTTCTGATGTGATAGAGGATATGAAAATAAACATTTTTCTCAATAAAGTAATGTCCAAAAATACTTCGTTTTCAAGTTATGTGGTAAGAAGAAAAAAAGAAACAACCTCAACTTGGAAACTTACTTTGTTTACTTTCTAGGTTACACAGCAACTTTTCTATTTACCTAATAGCAGATATTAATAAAATTTTATTGACAAACTATAGGAACTGTTCAAAATTTCGACCGTCATTGTTGACACACAAAATAAAATATATCACTGTATGACTGAACGATGAACTCTTCGAAATAACTGTGGTTGGTTACGAAGATTCTCAAAAGCAAGAATAATTCTAGCAACTAATTCTTCTACTGTATCGATGGGTGTTCCAAAACAGTTGATTTAATATTTCCCCAAAAACGAAAATCAATTGCAGTCATATTTGGGGAACGTATCAGTGAAGCAACTGGGCTTACTCTCCCTATCAAACGATTTGGAAAATGTATATTTAAATAATATCGACAATTTAAACCGAAATGTACGGATGTACCGTTGTGTTTAAAGATCATGTTTCTCCGAATATTAATGGGAACATCTTTAAGTAGCACAGGAAGTACTTCCGCATGATAAACATGTTCATTCAATCGTACTGACATGACATACTTGCCTCCTAAACCCAAGATCGCGGGTTTGAACTGGCTGGTCACAACTCTTGTCCATCATCAAAACTTTCAGATGTACCATCGTATATTATGATTCGTAAGAGTATATCCGTATCAAGTCTGTTCGTACTGTCAGATTATTTTTTGAAGCGAAATTCTCAGGTGATTGAGTGCCAAGTCGTATTGTAAGTATTTCATAAATTATAAGAAGGGTGATGGACATTTAATAAGCCGATGTCAGAAATGTGTGGAAAAAGAAGGCAAATTTGTTACAGCATATTCTTATGCGATATGGGTGAGTATTAGGTTTTTAAGTGCATTGAAATATATGGAACAGTTACTCTGTGCTTCTGAATATACACAAGTCTTTCAACTACAAAGTTATAAGCAGACATCTATTCAAAGAAGGAAACAGACAAAAAAAAAAAAAAAAAAAAAAAAAAAGAGAGAGAGAGAGAGAGAGAGAGAGAGAGAGATTAAGTAAAGGAAAGCATGAGGGGAAACGCCAAACCCGTTTTTAAACGTGAATCACTTTTGGAATTCAAAAAGGAACCCTATAAAATATTTTAGTAATTACACCGTGCAAAAATGTACTACAAGAAAAGAGCGCTTGTTAAAAATAACAGCATTAATGCTGCGACGTGCGCAGCACAAAGGAAACAGTGATTGATGGAAACCTTTAGTCCATATCCCCCAAAAGACATTAAAGCCAGTCTAGATATGTTATTGAATTCTGTGAATCTGAGTGGTCATTATATATACACCCCACACTGCACTTTATTTTCACTGTACAGGGTGTCACAGTTCGCGGTGAGCTAAGTGCTGTGTTATTGAGTGTGGAAAAGCCAGCCTTCCCTTATGCGAAAGTAATACAAAGTGAATAAATAATACGGGTAAATTATTTAAATGTTGGATGTCAGACAAGTTGTATCTGCCCCCTCTTATAACCGAAATGGATGGCAATTCCGTCTGTTCTTCCTTGAGACCACAAATTAGACCTTTTTTTTTTTTTTTTTTTTTAAAGATGTTACTGGATGTTCAACAAATGGTAGATACGAACTTAAAACTTACTTGTATCCTTGTGCAAGTCCCCGGCTCATTTTCTATATTTAAATACAATTTTTATTATTTTTTCCCCAAAATATCTGTTCTATTTGAGATGTTTAAGCAGTCAATTCCATTTTTCATCCGTTGACAGAGAACATGGAAAGCAAATAAAAATTAAAGTGTAGCAAGAAGTGTAAGTGTGAGCAGCGGCAGAGTCCTGTTGAAAAATGCACAATCACGCTGCCTGTCGGTTAATTCTCTGAAAAAATGGGCTAGTATGGTATTTACATATGTAACAGAATTAACTGTATGCTAAAACTTTTATCCTATGACTCTTTCACCATTCAGTAAACACATGAGGCATAATACACTTATGTATACTGTCAAATTAAAAAGTAAAACACAACACACACCCGGGAACAGCTGCGCTACGAGTGCGACAGTCAGCAAGCTTCCTACCCTTTCCACGGCGCGACAAACGAGCTCATAGCAAAACGCCTGCGCCGCGAGGGAAAGCATCACTGATCGCCTTGTATAACTTAGCAAGAATATGTATTTACAAATACATATTTCAAAATTCCTATTTTAGAAGGAAGAAACCATTAAACAACAAGTGAAGCACCCCCCCCCCTTCCATGTATGGTTTATTTGCAATAACTAGACAACAAAAGAACAAATTTCAGCTACAAAGAAAGTTGAAGTGAGGTAAATTTGTTCAAACGCACAATACTTTTCTATGGGATATATGCACTCAATTTAAGAGTAAGACCTACAGAACATTAACAGGATATTACATGCCAGGAAGAATGAGCGGGTAGTTACAACACCTTCCCATGCTGCTAATGTAAACTTATATTGTTCTCAACATGTACAGTATAGTTGTTTAACATACTCAGCACCACTAGTGCAATGCCGCAGATGAAGCAACGGTGTAAAATTGGTCCCCTCTAAAGCGATGCATTTTAAAAATGAGCTGCGTACTTAATTTAAAATTGAGGTAATATATGATAAGAAACCAATGAAACTCTTATCATAACGAACGGTGTTCCGTTGGGTATCATACTTTCGACAATGACATGGTATATATAGTGCGCTATGAGTGCCGGTCGTCTTGTCCTTGACTCAATCACTAGTGTCTCGGCGATGAACAGTGAGTCAGCTAGCAGTAGAAGCCATAATGAACCATACAATAATGTTGCTGCAGGGTAATTCTTCTCAGACATAAACAAACGCGGCTTAGCTATTGATGTTCAGCGTCTTCCAGAAGTGTGACAGCGAGCACTAAATGTGAATTTCCCCAGGTTGCAGAATAAATGGTTTACATCGTTCGTAGTTAAGTAAAATGCATATAAGTACAGAACAGAATCAACAAGAAGGTTTTTATTGACATTTATTCAATAAATTTTCAAGTTATGTTATTTGTTACTTCAGAGCTTGTGAACGAGCAGGAGAAATTTTGAACAACCACTGTAATAATTGGAATGCTCAGCCTGGACTGCGACACCCTGTAGAGGAGGACAACAGTGTTGCTTTTAAACTTGCATGTGTGTGTACAAGTGGCGGGGTTTAACAGGGGATTGGCAATAGGTGGAGGTTTTGATGTATCGTGTCCTTGCACGCAAGACCTACTGGACAATGTCCTCCACTAAATCACGTACAGCTTTGTTAATTACCCTGGGCAGCACCGTGTTTTGTTTTGACTTCTATCCGATCAAGGTTGCACGATAAATATCGTGATCACTGTGCATTATGGGTACGCTAGTCCAGTACTCAGCATTAATTAACCTGCAAACATACTTTTTTATCTTTGTATTGCTATCTTTTTCAACAGCATATTTTACGAGATTTGTAAGTGCTATTATAAGAATATTCGATTCAGTCCATTGAAAAGAAACTTTGCCATGGTATAATGAACCAAAAAGAGTTTGTCGGTTTTAGACTAGACATTTCAAACTTATGTGCACAACCAAGAGTATATTTAGATTTAAATACAGCCACCATGCTATACAGGACTTTCTACCGTCGCGGTGGAAACTGTGTGTTCAATTGTGATGGAACTGCTTAGTACCAGAAGCAAAAGATTCCTCCGGTGCAGTTTCCAGATAGGCAAAGGTTCGGAGCTATCATTCTCGGAGGTGATCATCCAAAGAAAGGAAAGGACAATAATCTGTTGGTGCAATGATTGGAGAATTTATGATGGTGCACCAGAGTATCCCAACCAAGGTGGATAGTGGTTTGACGAGCTACCTTAGCTGCATGCGGCTTTGCATTATCATGCAAAAGAATAACACCTTAATATCGTATCTTCTAAGAAAACTTGGGGCTTTAGTAGCCCTTGAAGACATCCATAATCTAGTCCTACTTCTTCTTTATAGCCTTCCACTGAAATCTACTCGGAGTCTTGTTTTCAAGTATACGAGGGGTTTTCAATATATGTTGAAATATATAGATCTGCATGTCTGAAATTTGCAGTTGCATTAAAACAAGTAGCTAACTCTCCTCTACTAGTCAGTGACTAACATCGACATGGCCTGACCACTGACTCATGCGTACTGGTTTTACGAAACACGTACTGCAGTGACAAAGGCTCGAGAGGCGAATTACGCTTGTAAAGTGAACGCAAGTGAGCATCATGGCAGGAAGATGCATACAGGATTGGTCTAAGGAAGAGGTGAGGGCAGTCAGGTGTGAGGTCGGTACAAACGGTCGGCAAATGATGTCGGATATTTGCTGGAGGACGATAAAACATTTGACAACTTACGTGCCGGTTATCCTCCGGTCGTGGTGCACCGTTACTTTCCTGAGGCGAAAGTGACGTCCAGTGCACTTCGCCAGTGCGAAAGAAAATCAAGACCGCTCGCTTTGCAGGGGAAGTCATGTTGACATTGTTCTGGAATTCCAAAGGAGTTCTCGACTTTCTCTGACTTTCTCGAACCACGAGAAATAATAAAGACTGATCGTATTGTACAACCTTATGATGTGTCAAATCTGAAATCCGTCACAGGTGCCCTGGACTGCTCACACGAGGTGTTCTCCTTGATAACAGCGATCGACCGTATACTGCAAACCAAATTCAATTTCCAATCGCACTGTATCATTGGGACCGCCTTTAACAACCTCCTTACCGCCCTGATTTGCTATCTAGTGACTTCCATTTGTTTCCAGCGCTGAAAAAGGAGTTGGAAGGTCAGCGTTTTCAGGACAATGGGCATGTCAAAATAGCTTTGCGGCATTTGCTGTATAGGCAGTCATAGCTTCTTTGAAGATAGCATCAGAAGTTGATACACAGATGAGACAAATGCCTCAACTTAGAAGATTATGTGCACAAATAGTTCATGAATGGAAATAAATTATGTGTAATGTAATAACAATAAAATACACAGCTAAGGAAAATCTATTTACTGAACACTCCTCGCATAATTTGGATAAATCAGCTGTTAGCCTTTGGTTGGGGTCAAAGGTAGTCAGACTTATCGGTGAAAATTACCGCCTTGCCACATTTTGGAGAAATGGTAAACTTCAATAGCAGCAACTAATCCTTGTCCCATTGCCCTGCTGAATTTTCTTTTCCAGTCCGGCAGCATCCGTTATCAATTGGTTTTGAAACAATTTGGTGGGAAACAGCACAAGTATGTGCTTCACAGAGGAAAAATGAAAGCAAGACAACATTAGAGGATGAATAGAAGATGTTTCATTTTGAACACCAATGTATCATATTATCTGGTTAATTTGCACCAACATCCAGCACGACTTAATTTAAAAGTAAGAATACGCCATTGAGTGAAAAGTTCAGGTTTGTCTTCAACGAGATTTTCTTACCAATAAAAAGAAAATGAAGGGTGAAGAGGAAGGGAGAAAAAGATAATTTTTCTACCTAATAGGACAAAACTGTGCAAATGGATCAACAAGGAAGGCTTCACACATTCCGTGCAATAATTTAAAATATGTTTTTTTTAATGACAGGACTGGATGAATGTACTAAAATACAAATATTCCAAAACAGACTGGGGTTACGTGAAAAACCACATTAAATCATAGGTCTAACAATGATTTTTATTTCATTATTAATGAGACAAATGCCATGTGATAGAATAATACTTCACCTCTTTGTCTTTCATGATAGACGCTAGGTTAGTTAAGATGGCGGCAGAGAGCGGGTAAACACAGGGCGAGAGAGGGGAATATCGAGCAGTTCACACCGGGCGCTGCTCCCACAAGGAATAATTTATAAACTGTCTTCACGCCCCTGGACTAGTGGGACATACTCAATGCCACTCCAACAGCTTTCTGACACACCATTTCACGGTGCTTCTAGCAAATCCACCAATAACTGGTTGTGACAAAACTGAAAAAGTTTTATGAACAATTATAACGCGAACCAGGGTGTACAGGCGATTTCAAAACACTGCACAGGGCTATCGTTTGTTAAATATTGTTTTCTGATACTGTGTGGGCATACTATAGGCAATTGTTTCATTTTCCGAATCTCCCTCGCTATTGATACAAAGTTTCATCCTCAGGAACCAAACATGCTTCCGACACCAACCTCCTCTTCGTAGAACGCAATAGTTTCTTCCGGACTCCTAAACTGAAGGCTTCTCAGTTTTCCTGGAAACAAGGAAGACAATCTACGGCTAGATTGTATTGTGGGCTGTTCAGTTCATGTCCGATTCTTGTAGAAATTCCATTGTTTTTAATGCAGCATGCGTAGAGGTGAAGTAACAATACTTGCAACCTAGATTTCGGTTTTCTTTCTGTTAGTTTTTTGAAGATCATGGCGTCCCAGTTGGCAGTGACTTGTGTTTTGTTTCCGAAATGGAATGGTTGCAATAAGGCCACTTGCTGAGAAGAAAGTGGCAACCATCCTCCGGCCTACACTTCCACATCGCTTAACCTTCACTTGGGGGTCGTTAATGGTTACACTTGATCGTTGACTGCTTCTTTGAATCCGCGTCCTATCGGTAAATCCAGCTTTCGTTTAACCATGAAAATACAGTTGACACATCGAAAGCTGTCACTGTCAATACAAGAGCCGATTCCTGGCACCTTCCAATCTTGCAACCTTTTTGTTCTGTGAGATGCACAACAACAAAGTTCCGTCACACGAAGATATTCGTGCAAGTTATCTGAAACCTGCTTCGATTGAATGTTCAGGTACTCCTCTATCTTCCTGCGGGTCACCCGTGGATCGTTCTTCATTATGACTTGTGCATGAGCAATGTTTTCAGGCGCTACTACTGTTGCTCCTCTTTATCAAGTCTTCTCCCTCGTCTACATTCTGGAAACCAGAACTCTTTTTGATGTATGCAAAAATAAAGCAGGTGTCTCAAACCATCATCCGTGAACTCCTGGGCATTAGAGCACTACAGATTATTACGGCCTGTATTTACTGAGGTAAAGTACATTAGAACCAAGTTGAAAGCTGCTATTAGTTCCGGGGGAGCTTTCAAATACGTAAGCCGAAAATGAACCAAACGGAACACTCATATGTACCGTCATAGTTTCCCTGGAAAGAGCACGCATCTGGAATACCAGAAAGGGCCATGAGAGTATTGATGCTTTTCGTAACGCCTACTTGTGTGAAAAATCCTTCTCTGCACTCATTTATCTCTAAAGCAAGTACAGAAACTGGCTGAAAAATGTTGCCAGAATTTTGAGGTTGTGGTATAATAGCTCAAAATTAGCACAGAAATCACATGGCTCTATCTACATCTAATAGGAAAAGGATATAAACAGAGTTGACAGTCGTTCGGAAGGCAGCTGAAACCTGTCTTGCATTGTAGCCACGTCAACAGAAGAATTTCTTTGATAGGCTGCTGAAATAGATGAGAGCTGGATCCTCCATGACACTCTACGATGGTAGCTCTGAATGTATTTCCAAACAATCAAAACCATTGCATTAAAAGAAGATTATGTTCTGTGTATGGTGATGTCAGCCGGCCATTGAGTACTCTTAACTAGCTGAACATGTCCACAAAAAACTGATAACTATGGAGCCTGCACTCTTGAAACGCAAATATACCATAATGCAAAACCTCCAAAGCTATGGGGGCTGGTGAAGCTGTTATCAGTCTTGATTGGAAGACTATAGTACACCCACATATTGCACCACCTAATTGTAATATTTTCCCTTCTTTGGATAATAATTTCGAACCTTTGCCGGTCGGGAAATTGCACTTGAAGGTTCTTTTCGTTTCCGCCTTAAAGAATTACATTGAAGAATGTCCTCAATAGCGATGTTACTATTTTTAATACTAAAGAAACACTTTTGTTCAGAACACGAAATGAACTTTGAAATGTCTGATCTGAAGTCGTCATAGCTTTTGCATCATCCTCACTAGCATTTATAGGCATTTTAGGCGTAACTTGGAATCCGCACAATTAAATTTTTTAACAATCCGTTTTAAGAGAGTAAAAACAAACCTTTTCCTAAAACTGATAAACAGCATAGCAATCGCTAATAGCAATATTTCTTCCTTCCTCTTCCTATTGCTCTCATTCATCTATTTACGTTGATACAACAACGAAACTTTATATATTGTTGGCAATTTTTAAGGAAGTATTTATTACTACTTTTTTACGATCTTGCTTTTTTTTCCTACCCTTTTTCACCAGCTAAGAATGTGGGACACTAAAAACATGAACGTACATCTCTACATATAAACGATATTCCACAACATGAAACATGCCTTGACAAGGGCGATACTGTAAAGAATACATGACTAAATAATCCCAAACTTCGCTATGGTCCTATGGTGCTATATGCTACTAGAATGTTGTGGATGAACAAGCAAAACACACGAATAAAACGGCTCATTAATATGATGTAAGGCGTTACTTACCGGTATGAATGTAGGTGTGTTTCTTCATGTCGGACTTCTGGTGGAAGCGCTTCCCACAGAACTGGCAAGGGTAGGGTCTGGTATCTGAGTGAATCAGAAGGTGTGTCGACAACGTTGAGGATCGTTTAAACGACTTCCCACACTGCTTGCACTGAAAACATCACAAAGAAAACCACATTTGTATTCTTCATTCTATATATACCTTTAATTTACAGACCGAGCATGTTTTAAGTTTAAAAATAACTATTTTACATTTTTCAGCCATGCTACTATATACATTGTGTTTTCCTGCAAAGATACTAGGACCGCAACAGGTGGTCGAAGTCGTTAAGACGCGGACTCGTGAGCGAGAGGTCTGGGGTTCGATTCCCACCAGAACCGTCCTCCCTGACTGAAGCTGTTTCCAGATTTTCCTCGACCTCATAAATAGCAAATGCAGGGGAGGTACCATTAAAACTTAGGTCTGCAACGCTTCCTTCCTTTAAAAAGAAAAGAAAAAAAAACTCATTTCCCAATTTATCATTTCATCTCATGTATCATAAGTGTTCACCGCTTTTAGTACCTGAGTAGTAGTAAAACCATTCAAAATTAATAATAATAATGACAATAGGTTTTCAAAAAAAAAAGTACTATATTTAAGATCGAAAGTCCAGTAATTATTTCCATTATATCAGGTAATTCAATTATCTGATGACCGGCTCGGGCCGGAGACTGCATCGATCTACTATACATCGCACACGGTCGGCCGGACTAGACAAGAGTCTAATAAATTAATACATAAAATCGCATTTTATTACAAGCAATTTTGACGTTGTAATCGTAGAGTGTTCTCCGGCGCGTTATTGTGGTGGAACAGGACCTGTTTTTTCTTCTTCTCCTTCTTCTTGATCGTGTCGTATAATGTTTTTATTCTTTTCCAAAAATTAAATTAAAATTATGCCGTGGTAATCCCATAACACATTCGCCATCACCTTTCCTGCTGAAGGAATTGTTTTTCCCTTTATTGGAGCGCTTTATCGGTTTCCACTGCTCTTTCATTTCCGGCGTGAAGTGGTGGGGCACGTTTCACATACCTTCTCCAAAATTCAGTTGGATTCCGTTTAAACACATCAAACTTAGTGTCCAAATAACTCGTTTCTCTCACTCTCTCTGGCAAATCAGAAAACACAGCGTGCACTTCACCCTTACGAAGATCGTTTGAAAGGTTTGGTAAAAATGCAAGTGAATATTTTCCCAACTCATCGGAAAAATGGATCTGTTAAAATACTCCCTGACGGCGACGATCGCTTCCCCATTTGATGACAATTTCTGACACCAAGTCAAAATTTCAAGACAGGGAATCGGAAGAATGTCACTTGCGGCGGAATCCGGAGAATAGGGCGGATGAGGAAGCAATTCCAAGCCCTTTTCAAGCACTTTGGCCATTGTGACTGCTGCGTGTGTGCTGGAACATAGTCCTACTGAAAGAGCACTTTTTTGTGTGCTTGATCGTTTTTCATTCAATGCTTGTTTTAAACTATCCTACAATGAAGCATAATAGACCCCAGTTTTTGTTCTGTTTTCTTCCAAGTAATCTATCAGGATTATACCCTTGGAATCCAAAGAAATGCTGGCCATCATCTTTCCAGCAGACAAAACAGCTGCTTTGTTTCCTAAGTGTAATGGTGGATCCAAATTTCATCCTTAGTTATAAATCGGTTGTTTGGTTGGTTGCTTTTTTATGAACGCTATTTGATATTTCAGGTCATCTTCAGTTGAGATGTCTACAGTCTCAATCTCACACCTTTCAATCGACGGTCTTGCATTACGATATTATGAATGTTTTTCAGTTATTTCCTTTGTGGTGTCTTCAATATTGGGCGGCCGGAGTCCGCTTCATCTTCAGTGCTTCTACGACCACGTTTAAACTTATTCATTCAGATATAAACGGTCTTCAATGATGGTGCAGAGTCTGCATGAACTTCATCCAATTCTGCTTTGATTTGTTATGCAGTCCAGCCCTTTAAATGTAAATGTTCAACATGAAACCTGTTTTTTTCCTTCTATTTTCTATGGCAGGTGTGACTCTGATCACTTCAACAGTTAATTGAGTATTACACCTAACTGAAAATATATCTAAAACTGTTATACGAATCACTCTTACCGACAAAACGTAACAATTCCAGTTAATTGAGTATCACACCTAGCTGAAAATATATCTAAAACTGTTATACGAATCACTCTTACCGACAAAACGTAACAATTCCCTCCAGTTCATGGCAATTTACCAGACATAAAACAATCTTCGTAGTGTATGTGGGTATTGCCCTTTTCAACAATGGCTTTTTAATGTATGACATTCTCTTTCTTCTATTTTAACGCTTGTTTACAATTTTAAGCAGGAAAATGCTCTAAAACACAGATTAAGTTTATAAACATGTTATTGTACATCAGCGCGTTGCTAAGGTAACACTGAAAACAATCTAGTGCTATCAAATGAGAACGAATTCGCCCTACTTTGAATCCAGCTGTGCCAACGAAGTTACCCGAGGTTGACCAACTCTGGAAGCGGACCACATTTTCGTATCTCGACAGCAAAAGATTTCTGAATGCTGCAATTTTCGAAGACAGAAAGCGAATAGAATAGGCTATAGATTGGGTCTCACAAAACAAACGCAGGGAAACTGCACGGTATCTGGCTGGACAGAGGTTCCCTATAACATATGGCACGTACTGATAGGGCGCAAGGTGCAAAAAGGTTAACGAACCAAAGCAACAACATGTGTGTCATTGTTTCCAGACCATTTAGCGCCTGTGTTGGCGCCACTGCGGCAATGTCACCTGCCGACACGCATCTTCTAGCACTGTAGGTAAATGCCATCACGTTGCAGGGCCTGGTCTTGCAGCAAATCATCACAACAAGGTTAACTAATACGATAATGCGCACGTTGGCCAAAAGCTGCGAAACATTATGAAATCACACGCTTTTTGTGACATGTAAATTGCGTTCTTTGTGTACTGAATTTTGCTTATGACAGCTTACATTTGTTGATGTCCCTTTAAAGAACATTAACAGTAGAAAGGTAATTTATGCGTCTGTATTTAATTACATTCAAAGGCGAAGCGCGGCTTTTTGTAGGATATGTTAGGTTGAGGCTTGGGATGTCCAAATTCATGAAACATGTAATTTTTGTTATTAAATCGCTAAAATAGTTCTGTAAGCTTTATAAAATTCTTTCACATTCAAAATGATTGCACTGTAACTATCAATATTGTAAATGGTAATTAAATTACATAAAACATTTTAAAAATATCGTGTTTCATAACTCAATCAAATCTGTCTACATACAGAATGTAACAAAAAGATACGTCAAAATTTTGGGGAAACATTCCTTGCATATAGAGAGTGCAAATATGTTACATGAACATGGATCCGGAAATGTTTTATTTTCTTGTTAGAGTCCTTTGTCTACAACTATGCTTACATGGTGGGATAAGCAAACTAGGATGGTTGTCCTGTGGCAATAACCACACAACAGAACACTTGCTTAACATGTACAGTAGGTAAACATTCGCTTTTACCTCTGTTTAAATGAGGTGGGGATGTTGTAATTATTCTCAAGTTCTTAGGTGTACTGTTGTTGTGGTCGCTCTGTACCACGCAGTTCGCTTGTATTGCTACACACTTCATTGCTTGAGTACCACGAGCAATTAGTGTCAGTTCTGTGTGTTTATGAACCTAGTTCCAGGTAGAGTAAAATGAGTTATTCAAATACGGGGTTGGCAGATGATCCTTTGATCTATGGATCAGCCGAAGGTGTAGAGAGTCTTCCTGTTCGTATTCTGCAAGGCTGTCAGACAATGCGAGATACTCCAGGAATACATCAGCGCACCAGGGAGTCCATGCGACGGCGGGCTGATGGATGTATCCTGCCAACGGAGAATATTTTGAATATTTCCCACAGTTCTGTTTTTGGATATTCTACATTCAATTGGGTACTCGCGGCTACAGTGGGCCAGCCACATGGAAGTGCTTCAGGCATGCATGTATCGTGATGGCAGAGGTTAAGTCCTCAAGCGCTGTTTGTAGCAAGGAGGGTGGTGAGCTCGCTAAATGCTCTGGTCACTTGCCGGTTAACTTGGTTAACGAATGAATAGGCCTTTCCTAGGTGAGGCTAACCGACCGGGTGATCTGCTAGCTGTGCCGTACTGAGTTTGGAAAGGTGCGTCTGGGCAGCCTGCAGCCGAACAGCGTGTAGGTTTAAACTTCTAGGTGCCGTCTTGATGCAAAAAAACCGCTTCGGCCCCGGGCGGGTCCTGAGTGATGCACGTCGATCGGAAACGGGCGGTAAGGGCTCTATAAAGGAAATAAAGCTATTCAGAGCCTATGCTCATGATATATTTTTTATCTTGTGTGTGTCAGGAATGTTTCCCCAAAGTTTTGACATATCTTTTTGTTACACTTTGAATAAGTTTAGTTCTCCAGTTTTTTTTTCGTGTATAATTATAAATAACTTGAATTATTGATACTGCACTGAACTTTTAACCGCCCCTTTATCTATAATTCTTCCTATATACCGTTCTGTTATGCTGCAATTGACAATTACATAGAAATAGATGAAAACACAGTTAAAATGAAGTGTTTTCAACCTATCAAATATACGCGGTCCCACGTTAAACTAAAATGATTTTTAAAACAATAAAATTAAATGATATTTACTGTTAAAATAGAATATCATCATTCCATATTATCGCAATACAACCAAAAATAGCGAAATGTTATTAAAATTATGTCTCCTGCATTCCGATTCTTCTATTGGACCTCGAGTTCTACAAAATACTAGAAGACGACAGACATAAACAAATAGGCAGAGAGCAAGGCTAGGCTACACAGGAATGAAAACTCTACGAAACACCCTACACCCATCTTTTACAATAGCATTGAAAATCATTACTGCTCTTGCGCAAGACAGGGTAATCTTATTATTGGTGATTGGCTATATACGTCATAAACAACGCACTAATTCAAACAAGAAAACATTTGATTTATTTAATAAAAATTAACACATACAAGCCAACGCCCTATTTTTAAGTAGGCCTAGTATTACTGGGCATTTCGATCCTGATTGCACTGCCTTCTAATGACACATGTATCCAAATATTATTGTTTTTTTTTGTAATTTGTGTACCTTCTAATTATGAATTAAAAAGAAAGAAGAGAAAGGGACTTCACATA
The DNA here is from genome assembly GCA_030762175.1 of Metallyticus violacea. Classification (NCBI taxonomy): domain Eukaryota; kingdom Metazoa; phylum Arthropoda; class Insecta; order Mantodea; family Metallyticidae; genus Metallyticus; species Metallyticus violacea. The sequence goes on from CM060830.1 coordinate 17,998,770, forward strand.
TCTTTTTAATTAACTTCAAAACATTACTGTACATTCACTCCTAGTTCATCCATGCTCCAAGATAGGGTGCATATGTTCCCAGCCTGGTAAAGTTGCAGTGCAGGAATGGCGAAACTTTTTGAGTGGGAAACAACCTTATGTTTGCTTGTTATTATTCAACAATCGCGCAATGCTCATCTCGTACAGCAGAGACCTCAAGGTCAAATACAGAACTGAGCAGTAGCGAAGTGTAGCTAGGGAAGTGATAACGAATACGCTGGTTGACATGAAAAATACATATAGCTCATAAGCAGGGTCAGTCGATCTAAGCTCCAGTCTGGACTTATTACTGATGCCATAAAGTACCATATTATAGTTCAATAATCGAAACAGAATTGTACAATGCACATGTGTAACGAAATCACGTGTAACGCTAAGCAGTTAGTGACAGCACAAAGCGAATCCTCCCTTCCTTTGCCGCACCAATGCTAGGTAGGGGGAGCAAACACTATTGAGCAAGCTTGGCCCCATATCTGGCTCATTAGATCACGGTATAGAGGGCCATATGAGTAGAATTCTTTTTTTCGCATTAATACTTTTCCAATTTCATGGAAAGAACATTACTTTTATATGCAATAGAGCTTTTGGCTGTAATTCGTGAACTTAATATCGATATTTTCGTCAACTACAGTCACAAGCTTTATAAATTTATGTTGAGCTAGTTTATAACACACACATACCGCCACGGGTGACTGACGTCGTTAAGGCGCGGACTCGTGAACGGGAGGTCAGGGGTTTGAATCCCGCCAGCACCGTCCTCCCTGAAGTGAGTTTTTTTTCCAGGTTTTCCTTAGTCCTCATAAATGGCAAGTGCCGGGGAGGTACCCTAAACTTAGGACTGGAACTTTCCTTCCTTAAAAACCGCCCGTGGTGCCTCAGTAGTTAAAAAGGGCAACACTATTAATATATATGTATGTATATTATAATTATAGTTTACAGGCGTGATTAGCTAGAAGTGTACATACTTTGTAATGCTGAACATTGATGAAAGGAATAGCTCCTCAAACCGATGTTTCTGACGGTTCAGAATTAGTGGACATGATATCTTGGGGTGCTCTTGCCAGAGCCATGTGCTCCCCTGGTAGTTGAGCAAATGTTGTCAGTTACGGTTGGCTGAAAGCAGCATAGCAGCTGTCGGATCATCTTCCCATGTGGCGGATATTCACATCACACCTACTTTAATTGCTGCACGAAACACAGGGCACGTTCGCAACACAAAGTGGGAGAACTTTGGGACACGTGACGTCAGGGTAGGCTCAGTTTTATCATGTAGATAAAAGACCATCGTGTTTGCTATTCCATCTAGTCCAAGCAAAACCGCCATGCCGGCTAAGTAACAACAATAATAATAGAAGAAGAAGAAGAAGAAGAAGAAGAAGAAGAAGAAGAAGGAGGAGGAGGAGGAGGAGGAGGAGGAGGAGAGAAAAATACATTTGCGTTATCTAAATGACCTTCAACATATTACGTAATGTTATACAGCAAGAACTTAAGCTAATAATCGATTTTGATATTAAATATTAATACACAGAATTTTATTTCTTTCTGGTTATTGATGGCACCGTTCTTATCGTGTATCTTATTCAGTTCATTCTGTATGGCAAACATTAGGTGTGCAGTCTCTGTTTAAACCTACCGTCTATTTCATTATTATTCCTTCCTACATAATGTGCTTAGTGTCTTCGCTAAAGAAAGCCTCGTTGTGAATAATATTAAGAACCTTTTCAGGAATTCTAACATTTCACTGGGTACATCCACATTTTGGTAATTAAAAGTTGCATATTAGAGGTGTTTGTGCACGGTGGGTTCCAAGACTGCTGATTCCCGAACAAAAGGATGTTCACGTGCAGGATTGCATGAAGTTGAAGATGATGCTACAGGAAGACGACGAGTTTCTTTCATAATTACTGCTGATGCTACATCATTTTGATCCTGAGAACAAACAGTAAATTCTGTGTGGAAATCTCCGCCGTCACCAACACCAAAGAAAGCAAAAGTGGTTGGCCTCTGTTATGATCATTTCATTTTTTGATATTCAAGGAATGTTTGCCAGCATGTCATACCTGCACACACAACTGTAACTGAACAATATTATAGAGTTATCTTAATACCCTTGCAAGGTCATATCAACCTTGCAAAAGGCCACGTTTGGGTGCAACAAGTTGAATGTCCCATCTGGATAATGCACTTCGTAAATGTTGTTGATGAATATTGCATTAAAACCAACGAGAAGTATGTCCCTCACCCTCCCTACAGTCCAGGTTTAACCTCACGTGACATTTCTTATTTCCCCAAATTGAAGAAACACCTTCCATAATCAAAAGCAGTGGCCAGGACTGCGGAGGTGATTCTGAAAAATCTGTCAAAAATGATTTCCAGCTTGTCTTTCAAGACTGGGGCTGGTGCATTGCATCCAACGGGACTACTTTGAGAAATATCATCAAAATTATGACAATGACTAAAGGAACGTTGTCGATACAAAAAAATGATAACTCTTTATAGATCATCCCTCGTAGGTGACACAGGACTTTCCAGATAAACTGCCTCTTCCAAAGTTAGACATTCACTCAAAGCTCTTTTAATATCCAGGTAAATACATTATTATACATCTATGTGTAATAACTGTAATGTGTATTAATTATAAGTTTTGCTGCCGCTTTTTACATTAGATAGGAAGTCAAGCTCGTACAGTTTATTTTTAGCATGACAATAACTTTATCATTTGGAGTTACCATCCTGTGCTCATGACTTGCAGATTAAAAGAAATTCGATGATATTTATGGCATAAAGAATGAAATCTTAAGGAAGTAAAACAACATTTTTCTGTTTGACTCTAACAGAGGAGCAAAAGGCAGTGGAGGCGGCTGAAAGAAAATGACTTTATTTGTTTCAAAGGGGCAATTTGGCGTGATTTTCCACGTTCAGAAATACGACCATGACGACCATTCAAACGCTTAAACCATAACAACAACAACAACAACAACAATAATAATAATAATAATAATAATAATAATAATAATAAAATAGTCGGTTTTTTTGTATTTTTTTTTCTCTCTTTTAATTTTCTTGTCGTTTAAAATATTTTTACCTTTGGATGTTAAAAGTTTTCGCGATAATTTCGAGGTAAAAACACAATAATTTATAACCATTCTTGTACACCTTTTAATTTAATTTTAATCTACCCTGCATAATACTAATACAATAATAAGAATGTGCATATTACGCAATATTCAATATGTCTGTATAAATATAGAGGGAGTTCTGAAAAAATGTTTCAATATTTACAAAGACACAACAACAGCAACAACAACAATAATAATAATAATAATAATAATAATAAATTTGCAATACTACATCCGGTTATCTTGTTCCCTACACCGGAAAGTGTATTCCAGAACCTTTATTCTTTAGTTGAAAAAGTACATATTAACATTTATTACATTATTATTACTCAGATTTATATAAATATAAAGAATAACTAAAACAAAGCGATTAAATAATAATTATAATAAAATAGGTTAAAATATATGGAGAACAAAAGAAAAAGTACTATAGGAACATCTACTGTAACTAAACCAACTCTAAATCCCCATACAACTGGTAACCAGCTGTTAAAACAAAAGTACAATTTACAAATCAACACTATTATTTACTTACTAAATTAAAAAAAAAACTGTTGCACCGGTTTTCGGCGAAAATGTGTACTGTACAATTATAATTTACCTTAAATGTCTTTTTTCTGTATCGCAAATAAGTTACGTAACTTTGATCCATTTCTTGTTAGCTATGTATAAACAAATTTAACTATTTACAAAGACAGCAATATGAAACAAAACAAGCAAAAAAGTTGCTTGTGAACTTATCATTTTCTACTACTGCATTGTTTACCATCGCTATCAATTATCCCCACTGTCTTTGATCTACTCTTTACAACAGGCGCCCGATATGACCGCCACATCCATTGCAATGCAACTTCCCACCCTAAGTCTGATGGAATCGCTCACTCCCTGGAACACCGAATTGCATCACAGGCATAACACACGTTCTTGTAGTGTATGCGTATCATTTATGGGAATTGCATACACTTTAAATGTCCTCATCCTAGAGGGTTAAGATCAGCAGAACAAAATAAGACTCAGATATATTGATTTTAGGATCCATGTTAATAAGATCTTTTTTTTTTTCTTGTTTTGTTACATAATAAGGTTTCTGTAAACATTGGAAGGTTTTTTCTGGACATACTGTGTAAACATGAGTGATAATGCTGTGAATATTTAAGTGTTATATTCTTTTTCTGCTTCTTTATCACTGTTATTTTAGATACATTGTTACTTTATTAACGAATTCCGACAGACATATTTGGAGTGCACAGAATTCTACTAATAACCACAAGTTACAAATCCACACACTTGTAATATATTGGGCTGCAGAAGAAATGTCTCTATTATCGTTTTCAGAGGATATAAGCAAACATGGATGGTATGGTGTAAAGCTTTTTAAGATCAATTTTCAGTCCTGAATCACATTTCTCGTCACTTCTGATGTTTTTCAAACATTATGTTTATTTATAGAATATTGAAGACTACACGAACAAGCTGAACATGATAACAGAATAGTGTTATATACAAGGCCTTCTGTATACCGTATGTCATTTGTTTCCTGAGTGAAGTCCTCGTAACACGATAATGTTTCAAATCGACTCGGCATTTCTTCTGCATTGGATAGTACTAGAAAATACTTTTGTGAAATAGGACCCTGGTGAATAACACAGATCGTACAATAATTCCGCACCTTTGCCGATCTGGAAACCGCAAGAGATAGACGTGTTTGCTTCCCGCTCTTAGGAGTTCCATCACAATGAAATTCAACGTTCCATGACGCTGACACAAGATTCTCGATAACGAGTAACATTGCAGATATTTTCTTTACAATGTGCTTGGGAATGTCTGATCTGAAACGTTCAGAACTTTTTGGCAGATTTTTTAATGTATTTACATCAGAAAATATCTTATAATACATTAATTTATCAGTTTATAACTAACTATACACGTGTTATGAACAACCGTCGTTGTATTTACAACTGTTAATATTGTATACCTGTATTATTTATTTGATATTCTAAGCGAAAGAGGTCGAGGTAAAAATAAATCAGTGATTTGGATTTTAGTTCTCTGTTGTTTGTCGTCGGAAAAACCGCATGCAACCCACACTTGCTACTAATTATCACTGTTTATATCTAGATGGTGCCGGAACATTCCCCTTGCGTGTTTCGTGTAAATATTGTGCTTCACTGAATACCTGTGTAGATTACAGGCCGTTTCAGTACACAATTTTTCATTTCCCACTCTATGACTAGACAAATGAGCTAATTGGAGAAGTTTTGGTCGCAGTTTTCTGGAATATTGTTGAAATGATGAATAGTTCAGCAGATCTTTGACTCGCTTGAGTTATATCGCATTGGTAATCGAATCACGGCGATACTAATTGGAGATTAACTCAGCAGTTTATGCCAAATATACCTCCAATATTTATTTCTGCATTATTGTAAAGAATGAAAGAAAAAACCATGGTTACCAACGCTTTTCGAAACTAGCGAAACCAAAAGGATGGTTTTAAAACTGAACATTTCGTTTTCATTTTTAATACTTTATATGATCAATTTTAATTTTAAATTTGTTAAAAATATGATAATATTTCAACAAAACTTTCGTAGCTTATTGATAGTATGCCCACTTTTATGGGACCCCAAACTGGGTGGCTTAGGGGGTAGTGCGAAGTCCCGCGTTCGGTCGGCCATCCTGATACTTCTTGGGGGTTTTTTTTTTTTTGATTTTCCTGGTTATTTAGGCCATTGCTGGGGCGGGTCTTTCTTTTCCACGAACTTTTCGCCCCCTCTTTCATTCCTGTAGTTCTGTTACACAGTCGAAAGTGCCAAGCGAAATGTCAGATACTTTGCGTTTTGTAAAGGTATCTGCCATGGAAGTGGCCCTTCTAAGAGGCTCGAACTTCTTAGAAAGAGATTCCCTCGGTGAAGGACCCCGTATATGTCTCATGTCCCTGGATCCTGGCCGCTCGTTTTCTCGCTCAACTCATCCCTTTCTCACGGCCAGCGCTTGAGCAAGGCTGAAGCAGTGAAATGCTCTCCTCCTTTCCTATAAATCTATCCAATTCAACGTCCCCCCCCCCAAAAGACGATTACAAAATGTAAGTTCTGTTTTAGTCGTGGAAGGCTCTTTTATAGAAAATGGGGCTGGACATGAAATATTCCGAGAACGGGAACAAATGGTCTCAGATGCTTCAATAGCTAAGTTGTGATGTGACGTGTGCTCATCACCAATTAATGGCTGTACCTCAATATAATCTCAAGTCATGCATTGTCACTCGTGAACAGATCTTCGTGGAAGTTTACGGCGTTTTGATAATTTCAGCAGGTCAGGTTGAAATAATGCTCTGTATCTGACAGAATAAATCATTTGTTTAAGGCAAGCTACTTTAGAGCTAATGCCCTGTAGCGACTTACTTAGGAAGGGAAGTAAAACCATTGGTTTCATATCGTGGATTTACGACACGTTAAGAACATCAAACCTAAAAGAAGAGGTTTCTAAGCAAATTTATCAGCCATTTCACGCCCTGAATTAAACGGCACGCTAATGCCCATAGATATTTAAGGGCCTATAAATTAACCTAAAAATGAGTAAAAGTATAATTTAAATTAAAAGTATAATTAAATGCGCTAAACTTTTTTGAAATTAAATTTAATATTTATCTAAACTAGTAACAATGATATTAGGAAATTAAATTCAGTTTGTTCTAAAAATAAATTAATTTAGAAGATGCTTTTAACACATGACAATAATAGTATTACAAAATTAAATGCAATGATTTGTCTTTAAAGTACATCAAGAAGCACATTGTTGGCTAATGTTTTAAAAACAAAATTTTAGTGATTCAACTCTATGACTTTATTATGGGAACAAACAGTGGAAAAATTGTGAAACGTATAATTATGTTAAAATATCCCAGTTAGCTAGCAAGGAACAGAATAATTCAAAATTTAAGAATCCAGGCCCTGCTTATAACATAATGTACAATTATTAATATTTTAAAATGTCTTACCCAGGACGTTTTACTAATATAAACGAAGTCTCTAAAATTACTCTTTTAGATATAAACATAAACTTGCTTATTAAAAATCTCACGAAAACTACTGGGAATGTTAGCAGCGCGTTATGTGCATGGACGCAAAAGGCACTGAATAATGCAGAAGGCGCTGGAAAATCGAGCGTAAGTGGGACAGCTTAAAATCATCAATATGTTATTCTGTAACAAATCACCCCAGTTCTATGGTAATTTTAACTTCAAGGAGAAATCTTTCTTTGCATGTTAGAAAATATTACGTAAATGTGGCGCATATAAAATATTTGTGGGAACTGTGTTGTTAGCTTAAATTGCTGAAAAAAGAGTTGTAGTTTACAGGGGGGAGGGTATTCTCGGCGGAGTTAAAGATGTAAGTTTTTCAGCGATGAGTAAAGTACCTTTTAATCGATTATTCTTCTATGAGTGCACTTTTGATTTTTTGCAAGAAAAACTATTGCATTACAAACATGATTTGCAGTATAACTATAAACGACACAGCATCATGAATAGTGCACATATTTGGGTTTGACTCTTCAGATGAAGTCAATATAATGTTATAGGAGCTATGGAGGAGAGTTTTGAGTCTTCATCTAGCGAAAACTGCCCGTAGATGTCAATATACTGCGGGAGATTTGAGGTTGTAATTTTAAGTGTCTCATTCTGTATATATAAATCATTAATTTCCAATTTAAAAATAAAATCTTTCGAATTTCAGAGCGGCACAATGTTCGTCGCGTGTCACCACTTTGCTGAGGCGGAAACAGGCAGTGACAACAATGAAACTAGTACAATGTGTACACTACTTCCCCCCCCCCCCAAATCATCTCTGGAAAGCAAAATTCTCCTCGTTACATTGCGCGGTGCACCAACTATGCACCAGCAAAGCTGTGTGGACACTGCAGCAGTTGTGTGTATAACATGCACTAAAGACGCTGACTAGCGTGTTCCGTTAGTTCTGTGGCAGAGTGATGACGTGGTTAACACCGCAGGTTCGTCTCCCGTTAATTTGTTTAATAAACCTTTTAACTCGTTATAACAAATTTGTTTCTTAATATTGTTTCCGATACACAGCAAACTTTAACGTTAACATGTTTTATATATGTAATAATGAATATTACAATATTTCCTTCAATGTTTGTTCTATCTAAATGCAATATGCTGCACACGCATTCCCTACACATGTAAGACGGACAAAAGATGACTTAAGGACACAACTTCAAGAAACCTGGGACGTTGTAGCCTCTCGTCCACACTACTGTAGAAATCTGACATCATTTATGTCCCGAAGATTGGGGGCAGTTATACATACTGAGGGTTTCATACACCCGATATTAATTTGTGTTTATTTGTGTGTGTTTTCACTTTAGAAAATAAATGTTTATGTTCATGTATTTATTTATTTAGTTATTTGTAAAGAATACGTTAGTTTGTGATTACGTTTTTGTGTGTGCGTAGGTAATGCCATAAAATTAAAATGATACGTTAAAATATCATATTAAGGCAACATAATGTTCTACATATACACTTAAAAAACCAATAATAAAAAATGTTATTTGGGATTTGAACCCAGGAACTTAAGCAGAAGAGCAATGTCTTCTAAACCGCTTGGTCACCGCTACTCTACCCTCTTTCCAGATGCTTGTGATTGTGACCAATACGTTTCTAGGCAAAGCACCCGCTGCAATGTGCACTCGCTGCACGCGCTTGTTAATGCAGCGTTTACGAGCGTCTGTTTCCAGCCACTCAAAGAGCACATTATGTGAAAGTGCTGAATATTTGTATAGAAAAACATATAAATAAAAAAGTTTCAAATTTATATCAGTATTTGCCATGCATACATCTACGCTTATTGCTATTACTATGAATGAGCGAATTTACATGAACGTTTACAGTTTTTTCAACTGTTTTTACAGTGTTGTTTGCTATTTTAGGATCTTATACAACGAACACCCTGGTTGTGTATGTAATACAACTTACTTTTCACTGACTATACATTTCAATATTATCTTCACAAATATCCTCATCCTTTAATTTAATCACTTTTTTCCACCACTTCTCTCTTATCTTCCCTACATAGTTAATGGACACTCTTCCTTTTTCACTTGTAATGCACTTATCTAAGGAAATTCCTCCCTTCCTCTTCTGTTACAAACATCTACATATTTTTCCCGTCCCCATTCTTTAATAAATTTTCTTTATCATCTCGGATTTATGGTCTGGAGGCATCGCGCTATCTTCTAAACCCATGGTTTGAGGATTCAAACCCAGCCATTATGGATTTGGTTTATATACGCACCCTCTTTAACATCTCAGATTATCAGCGTCCCATTCAATTCAGGGCGTAGAAACAGCCGATAAATTTTGCTCAGAGGCCTGTTTTTTCAGGCTTGGGGTTCTTTTACATGCCGCAGGCTTGGGGTTCTTTTACATGCCGCAAATGTACGACAAGGGACCCACGGCTTTACTTCCTTTCCGAAGGAAGCTATAATTAGGATTTTAAGCCCCCCCCCCCAAAAAAAAAATCATAGACTTAACGATTGAACCCGCGATTTTGAGTTTAGGAGGCAAGTATGGTTACCACCACAGCACCGGGACCGGGGACCGACTCAAACCCAATCGGGGTGATTTGATTTATTAGAGTGTAAAGTTCCTGATGGAAGTCCTCCGGAAGGAATTTTAAGAAGGCCTAGGTTCCCTGTCGTAGATTTACGGTAAAGAACCCCATACACGGAAAAAGTGGTCCCTCGACAAAATTATTGATTTAAGAAATATCTTCCTGCCAAATGGTGTAGTAGACGACGGGATTATAATGACTCTCCTTGGTCAGGAGGCGTCCATGTTTCGGGACAGAACGACGGGCACTAATTAATTTTTAATTTAATTATGTAAATAATAAATAGCCATCTTTAAATTATTATTTTTGTTTTGATTTTAATACACATGTTAAGAGTGTTAACTACATAACATTTTTTGAAAGATAATATATATTTGTAACACAAAAAAGTATAATCAATGTTGCTTACTGTAGCAATTCACATGTAAATTGCCATTTTGTTAAATATAGTTTCCAAACTTTTACGAATGCATATTTTGTGGAAAAAGATTGTGAATTGTTTACTTGATAATTGTTAAGTATGTTTCCATTTAAAGCTTGTAACAAGTTGTTCAGATAAATATAAAATGTAAATATTGGACAGTCGACCTTAGAACCGTTTTATCGTGTGCTTCGTGGCAGTTGGTATAGAGCGAGCTATATGGCGCCACAACTGGACTGCTGTGTTTGAACAACAATATCAAGGAAACCCCCTATGTCCTCGCATTTTTATCTGGGAATATTTAGAGACACAAGTGACGTTTTGATTTTGAGCTTTCTGGTAATAGCGTAATAATCTTGACAGTTGCTGCTTGAACAAGTCTAAACTAGTTAACTCCTGCGGCGTTAATGATACCATTGTGGCAGTCCTGGAGGCGAGATTAAGGTTTTACTATCTGTAACGACTCTTTCAAATTTATTTTGTTTCGCTTATTATCTTTTACGGGAATGCCAACGGTTATCGTTGTCACCTGTTTTATGTCGTGTTTAGAGAGTGGCAGGTTCAATAGTGAAAGATTTCTACATGGTCGATAAATTTATGTTATTTAGATAGTAGCTTGCAAATTTAAATACATGCACCTTCAACGATGTAAAAGAACACTAAAACTCCTGCGGCACAGTCATTCATTTGTCTATGTTCCTCGTCACTGCATACGACAGGAATGTCGCCTAATTAACAATGTACTCTATAGCACAGAACGTATTCCTCGTTGGTAAAGATTCATTTAGTATCAATGTTCCTTTCTACTCGTAAACTTTTTGTTTACTGCTAAGATTACATAAAAACATTTTTCAAGCTATTAATTATTATTCTGTACAAAAACTGACTATGTACAAACAAACCGACGCTTGTTCGTTAACGTATGGAACTCAATTTTGTGAGGTCTCGAGCTCAATCTATTGGAACCTTGGACTTTTTGGTGGTTTCCTCGACTCACACAGGCGAATGTTGAAATGAAATTTACTTTCCACTGGTTTATCACACCGCCACCAGAGCAGAATATACATTCCCACAGCTCAACGAATGATCTGACAGTTGAACTTTAGCCTGGCTGGTGCTGTGCGCGGTGATGGTGACTTGCTCTTTGTAAACTTTGTACTTTCGTGTCTCACCGCCCGATGTAATCATCCTATTGGCGACGTAGGCTCCAATAAATCCAACCCAATGAACAGATTACAAGGAAAAAGCTAGTCGCAGTCTAAAATACTTTTTACGAATACTTATAAAAAAATCTTAAAAATAAATAAACAAAGTTCCAAGTGCAATAACACAGGTCGACCACGTACTTGGTCTAGCAGTTAGCGTTTGCCCAGGCTCGTGAGAATAAATGGGATAGACTACATGATGGAGAGGTGATGTTCTTCGATCTAGGGAGCCGCGTCATAAGCGATAGGCGGAGTGCTGGCATGCAGACCATATGTCTCCCTGCAATACTGTCATCTATCAATGAAATCGTAAGACGGAGGTAGAGGAAGCAGATGTCGCTGCAGCAGGCCAAGGCTCATCACGGACTGTAGCGCCAATGAGAAAAAAGAACAACACGGATCATGGTAGGTGTAAAAAAGAACATTTTGTAGTCATCATGGAGGAAAGATTGCGCTGGAATCTATGAAACTTGGCATATAACGATCAAGTAACAAACGATTCATTTGGTTCGTTAACCACCAAAATTGAACCATTGAGGGTGGGAGTTAAGTTAAAGCAAAAATTTAAAAATCTTTCTATATATCACTGAAATAAAATAAGAAAAATAGTTTCTAAAATTCAGTGAGAAATCAGACTTTTAGGAGTGGGGTTCACCTGAAACACAAAATTTTAAAATTGCTCTAGCGGCACAAATATTTGCTTTTTTTTTTATAACAAAACTCTATATATGTCATTTAAATACAATAAGAAAAATAGTTGCTGAAAATCAGGGAAATCGGGCTATTAGGAGGGGTGTACCTGAAAACCGAAATTTAAAGAGCGTGGTTTAAAACGAAAATTTAAAAGTCGCTCTGTGGGCCCCAATTTTTGCTTTTTCAACGAAACTTGACACATGCCATTGAAATAAAATAACAAAAACAGTTTCTGAAAATCAGTGAAATGAAACTATTAAAAGTGGAGGTTTATCTGAAACGCGCACTTTTAAAATCGCTCTAGTGGCACCGATATTTGCTTTTTCGCAACGAAACTCTGTATATACTATTTAAATACAACAATACAACTCTTTTATGAAAATCGGGACATTAGAGAGGGGGTATACCTGAAAAGCGAAAGTTAAAAAGTGCTCTAGCGACACCAATTTCTGCGTTCTAGCACTTTGTAATACGTTTACAAATTCGACTTTCTGAGGAATTCACTTAGTTTACGCAGATACTGCGCGACTGACTTTTTGAATTTAACCTTTACCTATAAAGATGCATATAACATTTCCAAAGTGCTGTAATTAAACAAAATGTCACTAAACCTGCCATATTTATTGCATGCAAACTTTGAAAGTGCTTTCACACATTTATTTCCTAATAGTAATTACATAGTATGTTGTCACACAAAATTTTGAAAAGATTGAGGGCACAGATTGGGGTCTAGACACAAGAGTGTGAGTGGCCCAAACGTTTCACAGAAGGACAAGAAACTGTGGAAAACGGAAGTCACCAGCATTGACCAGGACGAGAGTAATGGACTATTCCGAACCTCATCTAGTGCGACCGCATATGGGTTGGGATATGTTATGGAAGTGCTCAAAGTGTTCAGATAACGTTACCGGAAAGTCTAGGCAAGTTGAATTCCTCGAATTCTCACTGAGGATCAAAAGGCTGTGCACTCCATACCGAGATCAAGGAGAAAGATAACTTGAAATGAAACATGAAAAGACAAGGAATGGAGGAAAAGCAAAAACGCGCCTGTCAGTTGGGAGAGTTCTCTTGACAATTTTCTGGGACTCTTAAAGCGTTTTCTTCATGAACTTCGTGCAGCTTATTACTGCCAGCTTCTGGTTATTGAAATGAAAATAAAATATATAAGTAAAAAGAATTCTAGAAGTTCTTCTCTAAGTCAATTTCCGTCTGTATTGACAAGGAAAAACTGGAGGAAATTTGCTGGGCAGCAACGGAAATCCTCCTCGTAGTCTAATCGCCTTACGATTATCATCGGACCATTAAAAGAAACACTGGGAGGTTGGGGATCGACAGCGGCAAACGTGGAAGAATTCCTGCGCAACTCCAAAAATAACACTATTACATTTTAATTAAGTTTGGCTTCAATAAATTGCAAGAAAAATCCGGTTTATATTTGATTCATACAGAATACAACTGTCCATACTAAATTACCCTTCATAAATTTGGCATATTAGGTCAATATTCCTTACCTTCTTTTTTGTTACCAGTCTTTTTTTTTTCCATATGATATAATTTCCGTAATTTTGTAATCACAGGCAGTTTAAGCTTAGCCAATTAGCAGATAGTGTAATAAATAGCGGTGTCACTTTCTTACCTAATTATTTTGCCACATTTTCCATAAAATGTCTTCACTTTCAGAGTTGTGCCCCCTTCCCCTCGAGATATCTTAGACAGCCCACAATGTCGTTTAGCAGTAAAAAAAATTGTTTAAAATTTTATCTTTCAGCTATGGTGACTATCGCTGCTTTTAAACGAACATTATCTGCTTTTGGTTTCGTTTTTATCACCTTGTGATTTCAAAGTAATTCTCTGCGTTTAGGAACAGAAGCTAAATCTACAAGAACAACTGCTTAAAAATACTCTGCGATAATAATAGTAGGATGTATTATTTTTTTCTGCGTGCCAATAGTCCAATAAAAAGCGCGCATTGAGAATTTGCGGCCTACATTAAGCTGAATGACGAAGGTGAAGATGGGAATGAGATACTAGTGGAACACTAACTATCCGCCACGGTGCAGTCTAAATTCTAAATGTTCCTTTTATATAAGAACAATACCAATAGAGTAATTTCACTAACAATTTGAGAATTGATAGTACATCTTGAAAAAATAATATTTAAAGTCATCATTTAATCATATATGAAAAATTAAGATCAAAATATAGAAAAGTATTTATGTTTATAAAATGAACATTCAGTCAACAAATTGCACATCGCAGAGCAAGATTAACAAATATTCTTTAGTTAATAAATATAAAAAGTTGAATGTTTTAGTTTATACCGCATTGAAAAAATATATTGCACAGTTCTGTTTGACTCTCTCAACAGATATCTGATTATCTAAAAGTACAAACATCAGCATTGTCTAAGTAAAAAACAGAATTTTAAATAACGTTCGTGGTATATCTAACGAAGTGGGAACTTTGATTATTTGGTTACTTAGTGGTAATTAGCAGCGCATCCTTCCCATCATTGCGGCTGTAGACACAAAAAGACCAGCCCATTCTACTATTCTATGTATAGGATGTAAAAAGAGGTATGTAAAAATTTAGAGACACATTCCAGGCATATAGAAGGTATAATTATGTTATATGAACATGCGTCCGGAAATGCTTTATTTTCATTTTAGAGCCCTTTGTCTGCAACTCCACTTACACGGTATAATATGCAAGCTAGAATGCCAGCATAGCTGTCCTGTATCAATAACCCCACAACAGAACAGTTGCTTAATACGTACAGTAGGTAAACACTCGCTTTTAGCTCTGGTTAAATGGGGTGGAGTGTTGTAACTACTCCTAGTTCCTTGGTTCACCGTTGGTGTGATCGTTCTGTACCACGTAGTTCACTTGTTATGCTACATACTTCATTGCTTAAAATAGCGCCGAGCACGTAGTGTCAGTTCTATGTATTTAAGGACCTAGTTCCAGGTACAGTAAAATCAGATATTCAAATGTGGGGTTAGCAGATGTTCATGTGATCTTTATATTAGCCGAAGATGTAGTGCTTGTATTCTACAAGGCTGTCAGACAATACGAGATATACCAGCGCATCAGGGAATCCACGTGATGGAGGGTTGATGGATGTATCCGCGCAAAGGGGAGACATTTTAACATTTCATATGATTTTCTGTTACCCACAGCTCTGTTTTTTAATATTCTGCCATGTGGTAGAGGGGTAGACAAAGGGCTCTAACAAGGAAATAAACCATTTCCGGGCACATGTTTATATTATATTATTGTATCCTACATGTGTGAGGAATGTTTCTCCGAAGTTTTGATATGCACTTTTGTTACATCTGTGTATATATATATATATATATATATATATATATATATATATACAAACAAAAACTAGAGAAACAGAAATAGATTAACACTAAAATAGTGACACAAATATCGCAATAGTTCGAATTGTTTGTGTTTTTCTTCAAAAGCAGTATATATATATATATAAAAGGTGCGTTAAAAAGTTGTAAAGCACACGTAAAAATAGTAAAGAAATGGACACACATTTATTTGGTCTGGTATTCAAAAGTTGATCTGTACGCTGTGAAGAAGGATGCTTAGCTATTGGAAATATCATGTGAATTGTTAGCCCATTTTCGTTGTTACTGTTTTTACGTGCACTTCATAACTTTTTAACCAACCTTATATATACTACTGCTATGTTCTTACTTACTATATATAATAAAATTAAAAATATAATAACTCTTGGAACAAAGTAGCTAAAGTAACAATAGCTAGAGAAGCAGAAATGGATAAAAGTAGTATAGTAACCGGAATATTTCGAATCTCTTGTGTTCTCCTTGAAAGGCGGAAGACAAGTCATGTATACTTCTAATAATTGTTACCAAATGTTGGGATAAATCTCTTTCTTTCATTATACTCCATAACAAACTTCTGTTACTCATGTGAAAAGTGTTTTCAAAATCTATAAATGCCATATACTTGTAAGCTGGTAAGTTATATTTTCTGTGTTTTTCAATTATGTGGTAAATTATATATGTACATTCTGAGCAAGATTTTTTCTTTATAAATCCGTTTTTGGTTTTTAATATTCTATTCTGTAATAATATATTAAGAGAGTAGAGGTTCAAGTAAACACATCAGAATGGATTAGCTGTCAGACTTCCAATATCAGCGAGGTGAAAACGTGTTTTTAAATGACTTTGGGCACAGTCCCGCACCAGATTTATCCCTATAGGGCATGGTTGTGGAAACTGCTAGAAACATTGGCGGTAAACTCAGGCTGAATACAGACTTGCACAGGTATGTCTTGATACTAATGACAACCACTGCTGGGCGAGTATCCTGCTTCTCACATACAAGATATTTTCGTGTTAAATGTTACTGAAATAAATTTATTCGCTTGAAAGTTATAAAAAAAAAATCAAGTGCTGAGAACGAATGAAGCATTCATTCCAAATCATATTGAGTTCATATTGCTTACCTGGAAGGTCCTTTCAGAGGAAGGTGGAGTAGTGGTAGTGGTGGTAGTAGCAGCGGTAGTTAAGGGCGGTGGATGTGGCGGAGGCGCTCCTGAGGGGTCTGGGTCCCAGGTCGTTGTTGTACTACTTTGTTGATCTTCTTCCTCCTTCTCGCAAAGGCTTGCGGGTGACCAGATGCTCAAAGACCTTCTCGGCTTCGTGCACAGGTTTAGAGGCACATCCTCTTCTGCGAAAACAACATTGATGCTGTTATGCTCTATCCAAGAGCAATTTCTTAAGATAATGTTCTAACCCGTTATCGAAGAATGCGCTAGCTCTCAGAGAATAGGAACGAACAGTCACACCATAGTGTCCTCAAATTTCTACAGGCCACACCAAACACACAACATAACGAAACTACTTATCTGATTCCAATAAACACTAAACACTCTCCGACAGTGAGCCTGCCCTAGAACACAGTTCCGAGACATAAAGAATTAGCTGGAGTTCATGGGCAGGCTCCCAGGTGTACATTTAGATTGTGTGTGTGGAAAATCTACTGAGGGGACACAAAGTAAAACTTTCTGGATTTTCTCAGACAGTCAGACTGCTATTAAAGCAATTGCACGCTACCAGATCAAATCAAAAGTTGGTCTGTAATTGGCTACTTTGCCTCACAAAATTGAAAAAAAACGAAACAGTGTAACAATTGGATGGGTGCTGAAGCATAAAGGATTATTTTCCGCCAAACGTTTTCAGCAGTTCTATAGCCATGCCCTACAGGAATAAACCTGGTAGGGGAAGGTCAGGTGAAAAAGTAGCCAAAGTTCTTAAAAATAACACAATCTTCAAAGATCGAAAATTTTCACCATACTGATATTGGAAGTGTGGCAGCTAACGCCACACTTCCAATAAATGAAATTGAAGAAAACAACGGGAGAGTATAATTATATCACCAGAGATCCTGAAATATGTGGGGAGGACAGCCCATAAGAATTTTTTTGAAATTGAGAAAGAAGCATGGAGAATGGAAAAAATCTCATTGGACTGGTAAAGAAATATAATAATTGCAATACATAAAAAAGGATCACATTAAGTTGAGAGAATTACAGAGATATATGTGTGTCACCTGTATCACTAAAGATCTGCTCAGCAATGATAGAGAAGGAAATTCGGGAAGAGGAGGGAAAACTAGGAGAGGAACAAAGACATTTTAGAGAAGAACGCCAACACAAGACAATGTTTTCGTAATGAGATAAGTCGGTCCTGGTGGTGTAGCGGTAACCATACTTGCCTCCTAAACCGAAGATCGCGGGTTCAATCCCGGCTAGGATCAATGAATTTTTTCGGACGTAAAAATCCTAAGCATGGTTTCCTTCGGAAGGGAAGTAAAGCCGTGGATCACTTGTCGTAGATTTACACAGTACGATAAAGAACCTCAAGCCTGAAAGAAGAGGCCTCTGAGAGAAATTTGTCGGCCGTTTCACTTCCTGCATTGAAGGCGACGCTAATGACATGAGATGTTAAAGAGCATCCGTAAATAAACCAAATCAACAAGTAATGAGAAAAATAATGGATCTTAAATGGAACAAGAAGAAAAAAAAATATGTAGCGTGTCTAGATCTTCAGGCAGATTTGATTCAGTATGAATGAATAACTAAATGATGTTTGAGCAAATAATTATACATTCCAATTTACATCTTTTCCTCACTACCATTGTAGCTAATTGGATAACTGCATAATTACATCAATTTGTTAATTATACATTTTCAGTCCAGTTGCAATTTAATTTACACAAACATACAATCTCTAAATGTTTAGCAGTACCAAAACTGAGGTTCTCCCATGTCTTAACCACCAGGTTTTATGTATGGTAAAGAAATCCTACAACAAATTATTACTTTTCACCACTGCGTGTAACTTCGAGCTCCTTCTTTATATTTCTTCTCCACTAATTCCTTAATTTTCCTAAAATATCTTGCTAAGATCTCATTATAGATATTTCACAAAGGGCTCTGATTGTTTTTCCCTGGACACTATTTTTCCTATGCTGATTTCTATAAACTAGATGTGGGGTTTTACCTGTATGACTGTGTTGTAATGTAGTATTACATACTTACAATCCATCTTGACATCAAAATCTCAAATTTCACCAAAAGTGGACTTTGGTTGTTTTTTGCTTGTACCTTTCAAAGCTCAAAAGATTTTAAAAAAAAATTTGGGCCCAAGTTTTTCACTACTCACTACACTGCTGAAATATGAAGTTGTAAATAGATGGTAGTTAATAAGGAACTGCGATATATGAACAGCCATTAGCACAGATAATAAAACGGGTCTATAATACAAACCTAGTTTTGCTTTCTCCGGAGTGTAGCCCCGATCCGCGGAGCCAGCACTTTCTGGAGACAACGCTTCCGGTGGTCTGTGGAGATTGAGTGCCGCAGGTGAATACGGCAGAAAGAGGCCGGGCAGTGGAGGCCACAAGTAGGAGGGGTAGGCCACAGGAACCAGTGGGCTGAGAGGTCCTCCACATAATAAGGATCCCCCAGCTGAAACAAACAAGTGTACAAGTGCAAAATAATGAAAACAAATTGCTGCTCTTTCCTTTGGAAAGCTCTTTAAATAGTAATAGGAACACACGGTTACCTCGGGTATACGGATACTAGGAAATAGAGAGGATGTGGGAAGTACTGTAGCTTTGAATAGTCCTGACGAATGCTGACCTTGTATCGATCTACACAATACAATTCTAGGAAATTTGTGGGGGGTAACTTGTCCCCTGCATAAATATGACAAACAATTGCAAGCGAGAAAGATGAGAGCGGTACAGCTGTGCAATAAACCGTCCCTACAATGTGTTCAGTACGGAAGTAAGAGAGATGCTCCTTTTTAACGCGTAAACAGAAAACGAAATCGAGCAGAAATCACTGTGCATTTTTTGCTCATACGCCAGGACTATTCAAAACTACTTTCCTCTGTCTTAGTCAACGTTTCTATGATGTCCTGAAAAGCGAATGTTTTATAACGGGTATGAGCGTAGCTTGTGTTAAATATGCTCCAATCCCTTCAGTGGAAGTAGAATGTTCTTTTTCTGTGATGAAAAATGTTCTCTCTGACAAGCGGATGGCTATGACAGTTGATACCTTGAAAAAACATCTTGTTGTTGGTTGCAACCAAGAAAAGTAAGCTTAAGTACTTTAATTATGTGATAAAGAAGTTGTTAAGTGTCTTAAACACCTATTTTCACTAATAATGTAATATATGTTTTCACTTTTGATAAATGTCTATTTTAACTGTATTACTACCTATTTTCAGTATTTTAAGTGCCTTTTTGACTGCCTGTTTTAACCAAAATAAATGCCTAAACCTCCGGGCTCTGTTCTATGAAAAGTTTGCATTATTTTCTTTCCGACCCTCATAACTACGGATATAATTAACACCCTGTATTTCGCCGACCGGTTTGCTGACCTGACTATGAAATTATAGGTTAATAAGAAGAGTAAGAAAGCACAACAAAAATATTGTTGAGGCCACTTTGCTCTAAACAAGATAGCTGGTACTGAATAACACCTGGTTGGTTATACATAAGAAGCCATAAATTATGTACTTAATACTAACAGGTCTCCCGATTCAAATTAGTAAGGCTTGAGCTGATCATTAACAAATAATCGTGTAACTATCTTCCCATTAGCTACCCTAGATGTATCGAGATAATTAGCCCGGAAGCAAGCCGGCTAGGGAAAAATTCGGGAGCTTTTACAATGTAAACGTGAAGGGAATGTAAACATAGACATGTGCTCGTGGGTATTTTTACACTGGTGGCTAATGCGCCTTTCTTTTGAATTTTTCACATTCTTCAGAGCCTTTAGTAGTAAGTGTATTAAAATAAGCGATTTCGTAAAGTAAAAATGGCTACATCTTGCAGAAAAGCACAAATATAAGTAACACAATTAAATTGTGAGAGTGCAGGTTATATTAGTAATAAAAGAATAGTTAGTGAGGTTTAAAACTTTTTTCTTCAGATAAACAGTATGCTAGCATTACTCTAAATCAGCCCTGTCCAAGTATGGCTTCCTTCGGAAGGGAAGTAAAGCCGTGGGTCCCGTGTCGTACATTTACGGCACGAAAAAGAACCTCAAGCCTGAAAGAGAGGCCTCTGAGGAAAATTTGTCGGCCGTTTCACGCCCTGAGTTGAATGGGACGCTGATGATCTGAGATGTTAAAGAGCGTCCATAAATAAATGATTCAAAAAAAAAAAAAAAAAAAGCACTGTCACACGCGGCGCCCGTGGCGCCCTCCCTTCGCAACTAATTTTCAAGTTAAATTTTAATATTTGAAGGCAAGTTTTCTTTTTCCATTTGAAATAAGATGTTTACTTTTTGTTTTGAAAGCATCGTCCTCAAGCTCAGGAAATTTGTTACAACGACATTTTTATTCTGCAAAACAGACCGCTTCCTTATGATTCGCTTTATTGCAGAGCCACTGCCAGGTCAGAGTTTCGCCAAAACGACAAAAGGGACGCCCTATTTGCCCTGGCACATTCTACAGGGTTTCCAGAATATATCTGTACCTATCGCATAGTATTTTACGTCTCGGAAGCTGGACACGCCATAGCCGATTGCGCCTTATGCGTCTTTGTGAACGATTATCTTAAGTCAATTTTATTATCATAAAGAGCAGTTTCTTGTAAACACTTTAGATTTTCAGAACACCAATAGCGAATATTGTGACCATTTACACGACCATTAACAAGGAAAGAAGTTAAGAAGAATTATTTGTTCAATGCAACAAAAAAGAGGAACTACGCTTTGTCTGAAAAGAAGTTCATAAGATTTATTTTGCTTGCTATATTTGTTCAATGCAGTAAAAAAAAAAAGAAAAAAAAAATGAAAAAAGAAAGAAAGAAAAAATAAAGAAAGAAACTCATAGACATGTAATCGTGTCATCTAATCTTACAGTAGTAATAAAATAGAAAGATTAATGTTGACATACTTCAGTCCTAGGGACTTATCTTGAAGTCCATGCTCTACAGACGGACTGTACATTTTAGCCTGTGATATGAAACGCCATAAAATCTTCATTTTTGCTGCACAGACCGGTTTCAACAAAACAGGTTTCGTATTGCTACAAAGCCTTGAAATGGCATTTGACATATTTCCGAGATAAACAATACTTGCTATGCACAGCATGGAGGCATGTCTTCCATACGCAAATTTCGTAGTTCATGCGTTCCCTGTAAAATGAGATAGGTTATTTGAAGACTTGTATGCGGAGGGGGTTCTGTTGCTCCCTCTATATACTGCACTGGGAGCAACGGATATTTAACTTCTCTATATATAAAGGGCATTCAGTCAGTTATATACCCGGTATGTTATAAGTTGTAACCAAAACCGGATTTAAAGGGGGGAAATATTGATTTAAAAGGATAAAAAGGGAAGTATTTTGCTGAAAAAGTATCATTAAAGTGAACATAGAGGAATAAAAAGTGAAATGCATAAACACTGCTATTTTACGTTTACTGCATTAAGAAAGAAAACTGAACTTAATTACATGCAACATTTCTTTATACACGGTAAATGATCGCCCTACATCAACGGAAACCAGTGGTGAACACTGAACTCCAAAACACTGCACTTTACTTGTTTTTCAACTTTGTTTTAGTTTGTCTTTTGCACATGCCTCACGCACATGTTGTCATTTTGTGCTATCACACCCACTACACTTTCTTAGATAAGCTTTCCGCTTCAGATGTACTTGAATGTGTACAGTCCTTGACTTGTACTGTTGCTGCAGATTCTGCACCGATAATAGAAACTTCTCAATCTTTGTCACACAGAAAAACTGCACAAGAAATTCACGTTAACCCGCCTAGTTATAAGTTAAATTTAAGTACTGACGATCCTGACTTCCTGTAATGTTGTATTCTACTTGAAACTTTAATGAGTGTCTTCTTAAGTTCAGAAACGAGGGCATTTGTCACAACATATTCAACTCTTATTGCTTCACTCTATGTAAAGCATGAGGTGCACATGTTATATGATCGACATTGGGAAGCATAAGCTTAAACTGTGCAAATACTGAGACGATGTGTGTTGCCTGATCTGTAACAACCTGCCAACTTTTGTTGTGTACTTCCTGACTGACAGAGTTTACAGCAGTCATTGAAGCTCTGTCTATGGTTGTAGTGTTCATACTTTGCACAATACAGCATTCGTTTGGATGGATCTCCTGTCAGCGGCACCACAAAAATATCTAGAATAGCTCTAGAAAGTGAATTGGTTTTTTCATCCAAAAAATTAACAGACTGGATGGTGTCCAACGATCCCCTTAACTCTTTCAACAATAGTTACATAGATTGGTTGTCGATACTTTTTCTAAGACAGAGCAATGTGTTGTGTATTTTTCGTTGCAGGATACTTTACCTTGCTAAGCGGAATGCCACTTGAGCAAAGGTGACCATGACGTCAGTGAAAAACGCATTCTGTTCCTTGCCTTTAGCGAATTACGAGGAATGTAGGCTGGTGCGGTTGTACCCATGAAAATATTTTGAAAATTTTCTTCAAATTTCCATTGATCCTACTTACAATTAACCAAAAATGAAGATGAAAAATATTATATATACGTTTGTAGTTATGTGTGTTTTTGATTTATTTATGGACGCTCTTTAACATCTCAGGTCATCAGCGCGCGCGCGTGTGTGTGTGTTTTAACGCTCTAGCGGCCTCAATTTTTGTTATTTCTCAACAAAACTTGGAATATAACGATTAATTAACAAACGATTCAGCAGGAGGTCTGGGGTTCGAATCCAGCCAGGATTGTCCTTCCTGACTGAGGTTTTTCCAGGTTTTCCTCGGTCCTCTTAAATGGCAAATACCAGGGAGGTACCCTAAACTCTGACCTGGAACATTTCCTTCTTAAAAAATCCTTTCCCAATATATAATTTCATCTCATGTATTATCAGTGTCCACCACCCGTGGTGCTTCTGTAGTAAAAACGGGCGTTAAACACTATTAAAAAACCTTTCCAATTTTCGTAATTGCTAAATTTTCTTCCAAGTTCTGTATTCATCTCTTCTTGGGTTTTCCACGTCATCTCTTTCCCTCCTTATTACACGGTAACTTCTTTGTATTCATTCGTTCTACATGCTGTAACCAAGCTAATGTCTGCTTCACATACCTCACTATAGTCTCACCTCCAAGCATGCTTTCTATTTCTCTATTTGTTCTTGTTATCCGCTCCTCACCCTCTCTCATAAGGCCATAAATCCTCCATAAATATCTAAAGCATTAAAGCATTCTCATCAACAAGTGAAATAGTCCATACCTACGATTCATATGTCACAACAGGTCTAATAAGTGTTTTATAAAATTTAAATTTCAAATGCCTAGACAGTAGGGTTGATTTCAGGAGTTTAATGTTAGCAAAATAAGCTCTATTTCAGGCATTATCCTTTTATTTATTTCTTCCGTCATTGAATTCTTATCATTTAGAACAAACAGTACCAAGATAATTAAAACATTTGATACCTTGAAAATTACTTTTTTTTAAAACTTACATTTTGAGGCACCCTCAATTGTAAATGTTTCTGCAGTTTGGAAAAGTAGTGAAGGTATCATTAAAAGATTTTATGTACAAAGATTCTTAAGTTTTTTCCCCTTCCCAAAAAAAAAAAAAAAAAAAAAAAAAAAAAAAAAAAAAAACTCTGGCTTATAATTTGGATTGAGATGTTTCCAAACCGAAGTTCTGTACTGCAAATCTAAAAGTTTGTACCGTCAATACGGAAACAATCGAAACATAAAAACTCTTGGTATTCTGTAGTATTTATGTTGAGCCATCTCTCTTTGTTCAAAACACACTAATGCACTAGTGAATAGACACGAATAGGCATGCATTCTGTATGAAAATTGCGGCCCAGGCCTAATCAATAGACGTGTACATTTCTATGAATATTAAGAAATAACCTATATAACCCCCAAAACAAAGAATTAAAAATGGCATATAGCCAACCCCTAAAATTAAGTCATACGATTACTTACTTCTACTCATCATGTGCTTGGCACTGCGAGTGGCTGCGTCCAGAGGCGACACGAGTGAGAAGGCGCTTTGACCGTGTCGCGGTTCCGGACTGGCACTCCGAGGCGGGGGTGGCGGAGGTGGTGGTAAAGGCGGTGGGCTGTAGTTAGGGGTAGGTGGCGGCGACTCCACGCTGCGTAGCGTCTTGATGAGAAATGACCGAGGCATAGCGTCTGCTGGAACAAACAAATCTCTTACTTTGTCTGCAAATATCTATTACTACCTTCCACCTGGGATTATACTTTTATACGCATGCATTACATTCAGCCAGCACACAATAGCTCCTGGCTCCTCTCGGCAGATAGCAAGTAAGATGAGCAGTGAAGGGCTAGTGGGAATAAGTAAGAATTAAGATAGATTTTATAAACTTTTATAGCAAGTTTTTTTAAATAATTGATACTATGCGATTGTTCAGTGATACTGGCGGTGATAGACTTCTTTGAAATGTGCTCTTATCATAGAACATTTTTAAAAACCGAAGCAAAACTCAGTAAATGGTAAAAACTGATCTCGTAATTCTTTTTCGAAGATCGCTGCGCTAGTTTGCATAACGGCGCTTTTGAGAGCTCATCTCATGCATCACAATTCTGTGCTACTGCCAGGATCCTATTCCACAGAAATATGGTCTAATTTAGTTGTTCCCAAACTGTGCTCGGCGAAATATATCCTAGTTGAAGTTCACTAATTTTTCGCTTCAAATGAATGAATCAAATACTGGAAATTTTAATAGTTTTTGACGCTACCAGTACTTGGAGTCAGAGGAACTGCTACTCTGCATAACGTCACCGATAACAAAACTGGCACTGAAATGTTTCAATTAATAGATAAAATTTCCAATTGAATAGTATCCCATGGGATAATTGTATCGATGTGTGTACAGACGGCACGAAGGGCACTGGGACGACGTCTGGTGTTATTTAAAAAATTAATCAAAAACCGAAGGAGTAGCCAATCGTCCTCCTCGGCCAGGCTCTTACTGTAAAGATGCAACCTTCCCTAAAAAGATTTCTAGATGAAAACGTGAAACTAATTAATTTTATTAAATCAGACCTAAGAACACCCGGCTGTTCAAAGTGTTTTGTGTTGGGAGTTTACATACATCTTTACTTCTTCACACAGAAATAAGGTGGTTCTCTCGAGGTAAAAGTTTGATTTTGCTCTTTGAAATGAGGGCTGAAGTCAGAACCCACCTGACTGACAGACTTCGCTTTGGGAGACAGGTTTTAGACAAACACTAGATAGTAAAATTGTTATATTTAGATGATATTTTTAAGAAAATTAACAATTTAAGCCTCTCATTTCAAGTAAAAGGAACAAAAATGTTTGACGCCAGAGATAAAGTGCAAGGGCTTAAAAAGAAAATCAGTTTGGTCAGAATCACTGAACAATTGCAATCTTGACAGCTTCCCAATGGTAATAGAATTTATAGAAGAAATAGATTCAGACACCTGGGAATATCTTAAATGAGTTTCAAGTTCACCTACTAAGTTTGCTTGACAGTTTCAACCTTCCAGAAGAAATCCGTGGGAAAAAAACAAAACAAAAACAAAAACAAAAAAAAAAAAAAAAAAAAAAGAAAAAAGAAAGAAAGAAAGAAAACCGTTGGGTTGTAAATCCCCTCCCTGCTATGTCAGAAAAGTGTTTGACAACGCAGCAATATGAATGCTTGATTGCTTTGATATCAGATTCTATGATAGAAGATACCTTTTTAAAATAAGAAGTCACTATTTTAATTTTGATGTCAGCTAAAAGACAAGTTTAAAGTTTAGTCTGATAAAACTAAAACCATCCTTTTGCCTTTTTCAACTACTTATTTATGTGAATCTGCTTATGCAGGCACTAAAACAAAACACAGATCTCGTCTCGATATGTAGTCAGATATTCGGCTTCACCTGTCCCAAATTCAATCAGATATAGCCAAGTTATGTAAATTAATTAAATTTCACTCCTCTCTTTAAAATAATCCTTTTACGGTCCCAAGTAGCATTTTGGGTTTGGCAACGTTAAAAATGGTTTTCTGTACCAGATCATTAGGATATTTTACACATGGAAATTAGAGTTGAAAATATTTTTATAATGAAATAAACTATTAAAGCATGTGTCACATGCTTAAAATTCTGAGAGTTTACGTTCTATCTTCAAATAGTACGGTCATATAAGTGTTAGGTGAAAATTAGTGTACCGCGATGGACTTTTCCACTGAAAAGTGCTCCATGACAAAAAATGTTTGGGAACCGCTGTTTTAATACATTGCATGCAGTGGTGAAATGCTGTTCACAGTAGTAGTATTTATTTAAATAATTTATATATCACCTATCAATTATTTTTTTTTTTTATCAAATACCAACTTTAGACATGCCGCCCCACTCCTTCTCGACGTCACAAAATTTTCGGAGAGAATCTGCGACCTTTAGCACTCTGTAGCTTCACATTCTGCAAGAATATGCTTTTCCTTCTTCCCTCACTTATGACACATTTTCTGCGCTTTCCATCTCGCGAGACGCAGCCAGGACTTTGCCGTTCTCTCTTTTATTGTCAGTACATTTATATATGTTTCCCTCCTCCATATCCCCTTTAGTTGTGATTGTAATTCCAGTGATACTTTGTTAGACACTCAGCTTCCACTGCCTGCCTATCAATATCAATTAACCTCCTTCTCACTTAACTCCAAACATTTCTTCTATTTCTAACTCCTATATCCCACATTCACCCCATTCCTTTTCTTTCTAAACCCCTTTTAATGGTAGATGCCCAGCTCCCAGTTTGCAGGTTTTTCAACAAACGTATTTTAACAAGTGAGACCAGTGTTTGATTTTAAAAAATATTCTGTTACAAAACTGCCGAACTCCTTTCTCACTCCACAATTTACCGTTCTCCTATCAACTATTGAAATTCTTTTCTTGAATTTTTCATAGATTTTCTGCTATTTCCTAACCCCACATTTCAGCGCCATACTTTATTGTCCCTATTATTTTTGATTTGTACAATTATTGTAAAAGACTCTAATGCTTAATGGAGCCTCTGGGAGGATGTTTTCCGGGACAAATTGTTGAAGAATACTCATTTCAGTCTCTTTCAAACACATTAAGGAAAAACGTTGATTTTGACAGCGTCGAAAATATGTAATTTTAAAATTAAATTTATATATATAAGGAAAAAATTATACATGGTTGCGGCGCTGGGTTTTATGAAAGTAAAAGTTATTGCCATATTGTGATAATCTTATTAAAGTTATTTATCCAATTGAAATTTTGAAGGAAAAATTTATATTAGGTAACTATTGTTTTAATGGTGAAATATTATTGCCTTATTCTCAGTAACAGCACGAGTGCTGATAATTTTTCGGTAATTTAATTGAGGTTAACAAATGTATGTTGTCATGATAATTATTTCGAAACAACAACCATGGGTTTGAAAGCTCAATTAAATTACCCAAGAAAAATTATAAGCTAGAGGGGGATTAGGTAAGATACTTGCTTGTAAAGCGAGAACGATGCCTTCCCTTTTTGCACTTTTACTATAATCACAGAAGTAATTTGGCTTACCTGTTTGACATTTCTGGAAATATACACGAATTTTTTATAAGTTTTATATCATGCAGAACCGCATGGATTTCTAACAACTGAACACTATCATACATACCTAGATCCCTAGTCGAATCGAAGCAGAGGTTATATGAATTAAAATGGACATAGGAGAAAAAACTATCAGTTATCAGTTTTTGAGCACTGTGCTTTAAAACTATCGGTTAAATTTCATTCTGATTGTAAATAAGCTATCAATAATACTGTACAATGGCTGAAAGGCGCTCACGTAAGTTCATTTTTATCGTCAAACTCCATCAGTTTTAACTGTACTAACCACCTTAAAACATATTCTTTGTACAGTTATGTTGTACCGGCTACCAAAACTTTCCTGATACATAGTTTGTGACTGACCTTGAATTTTACAATGTTATGAACGTATGTTTAAACACCACCTCTGATAGTTCAGCAGTTTCTATGTCATAGCTATGTTGAGAGTATACACTGTTCTCAGAAAACAATGAAATGTAACAAAGAAGCGAGCGAATTTGTACATTCTATATAAGATAAGCGAAAAAAAGATATTAGTGCAAATCTTAGAGCCTGTATGTCCCTCACAAAAAACAATTATTAGCTATGGCCTTTTATATTTTAAGTCAAATACATAAAAATAATGACATTATCTATTGGTAATTATTTTAGAATGTGCGTGTTAAGCACTCTCTAAAATTGACATGGAAAAGGTCGATTAAGGACAAGTTATTTACCAAAAGATCTATATCACATGCCTAGACTTTCTGACTGAAGACTCTTTCCGTACCGGTTTTGATTGTTGATGTTTGAACATCTGCTTGGGCGGAAGTCCGACAGAGAGCGATTCTTTTTATGTGAAAACCGTTTACATTTTATGCCCTAGTTCTACTAGAGCTCTGAGTGAATATAATAAGCAACTTATTTTCCTTGGGTGACTGTAAATACAGACGATTCAAAACAACAGCGAAAACATTTAGTATGCTGTGCAGAACGGCATATAGATCATACACAGGCGGTGCAGAGATAGCGCACATAGCTACAGATTGTGATTGTGTGCGAAGTATTTCATCCATGTTGTGCAAGTTCACGATGCCGTCTCGATACTTCTGCAACACGAATGGGGGATCTTGTTGCATGGATCCATGTAGCACGTGAAATACTTCGCACCATAAGTCTTTGACATGGTACGCCACTCTGCACCACCTATGTATGTTCTGTATCACGTTAGAGGTTGACAATTCCAACCCCTTTGTAGTTAAATACAATATGTGATGCTTTTGTTGGTTAGGTGGTGGTTTCTTGATAAAATATGAAACGCACATCCATTCCCAAATCCAAAGAAAATCAAAAGTAGTCATGCTTTTAACTCCACAACGCCTAAGTCGTGCATTTTCGGGCATGAATTCCCTTTTGAAAAATGATAAGTTTGTCTTCTCGCACAACTTACTCAACGTGTTGGGGTTATTCTGAATCACCTTGTGTATTCTATAATCAGATAAAAAAATCGAAATTATAAATGAGAAAGGACAGACAAAGGGAAATCAGGGTTTCACGTTCTCTTATACATGAAAGCGTTTAGCTCGACAATTGAAGCTTGCAAATATTTCAGTTACTAGGAACTTCCCAAACTACTTTTTGGTAGGCTGGCCATTTGTAGAGAAGCGATTCCATTTGCTCAAACTGTTACCTATTAATTATTATACATGCAACATGACCGATTTATTTAACATATACTTCCCAGAGACACGTTCAATTTAAAAAAAATGCATGAGGTTTTAGTTAAGGAAGGGACAATGGCGGTGAAACACCCCAACTGTTCTGCTTATCCTGCTTTCTAACTTGTATAGTAATACGTACTTATGCAAGGAAATACAGAAAAAGTTTTCCTCAACGTATTTCTGAGAGTCTCAATGAACTTCGTGTGGCTTAGTGCGAGCAACAAGAGTCCATACCACAAGAAAACCTAAGGACCTTGGTTCGCAATATGCTCGTAAGGTTGCACGCTTGATACAAGCCAGTGGAGAGAGTGCCACTGAGTGTTGAAAGGTCTCGTATATCGTTGGGTTACCAATGCATGTGTATTACCTTGTTACCCTACAGGTAAAAACGAGATCATTATGAAATGTGGTTAATTTGCACTCATGTTCAATAAGGAACTCAAAACAATATTCCAATATATTGAGTAGTTGCAATACATTTGAAATAGTATTTAATGTTAAAAAAATGAATGCAATTATAATAATTATAATAGAATTATAATAATTCACATGTAGTAATAAAAATATTCAAAAAATTTAGCCATTGTGGTTTTTTTATTGTTTGTTTTTGTATGCAGTTTATATTTCTATGAATCAATGTCTAGGGATTGAATTCTAGCTGTTGGTTTATTCGCAATCCCGGAATTCAGAAATTGGCATATGTTACTTGCAAACTGTTTCCCATATTTCAAGTTTGTGAAGCAAGTTTCTTGTACAGTTCTGAACGTAACGAAAAGTAATAGATTATACTATCGCAATCACTATTGTTTTTCTTCCTATTATGTTTGTTTTCTCTTCTGCCATTGTCTCTTCTCTCCCTTCAATTTTTATATGAAAATTCTCTTGCATTTATCCAGCATTACAGTTCTCATAATTTATAATAATAACAACACGATATTCGCAATTATCATCACTTTAGTCATGTTTTATTTATCTTTCTCTATTCTATTCTTGTTTTTTGAGTATAAAGGTTTACGTTTTTGGTTATGTTTATCCTAATTTTTAACATGAACTTTTCTTTCATCTTTCGTGCTATCAACAATTTATTTCCCTTCCCTGTCATTTAAATTCTTTTCTCCTTTTCAATGCCGTTTTTCCTTCATCAACAATTTTTATTTCTTCCTGTATTTCCTCAGTTTTTTTGGGGGGGTGCATTTTCTTCTTAGTATTTCTTTCTCTCTTCTCCTCCCCTCATTCACTTCCAGTTGTACAGACGTTAAACGTCTCTGACATGGAGATGAGGTCGAAACTGGGGCAACAAAGCCTGACATTGGGGGAGTGAAAGTTGTTAAAAATGTATCTGTGACGAAGAGCGGACCTTCATTACAAATGCCACCTGCACAACAGCTGTTCCAACAAGCAGACCTGCGGGAACACCATCTCTATATGTACAGGTGGCGCTCAAGTCGCTAAAATCCTAACGCTCATTATTATTCATTAGAGAACATTATTTGCATTACGTAACTAACACGACTGTTTTTGGTTGCTTTTCTACGTCTGTTTCGCTGTTGATAATCTATGCTCATTGAGTCGCATTTACACCGAAAAAATATATATGTACACTAGATGAAAGGGCTGAGGAGACAATTTAAAAATATATAATATATTTTAGACCTTGAAAACAACATTGCACCCTTTTCTTGGTTTTATTGCATCCGGCAATACATATCTAGCACCAAATTTTATTCTCTATAACAGCGCTTTTCAAATTATTCAGCGTCTGTCTTGTAATATGTTAGAATCTAGGTACAAAAAGACGACAAAAAATCAAATTCAAATGAATTGCAGTAAATAAAAAAAATGATGAATGATAAAATTCTTAGGGCGAGAGTAGAGCGCTTCATTAGTATATTATATATAATAATTAATAATTCCTGAATAGACCTACCAACATGCACCTGAACATGCCAAAGATGTAAAAAGATTGCACGCAAATATATTCCCTACCTGCAGATCTCATGCAGTAGTACTACAAACTTTAGATTTGTAACAAAGTATTTCATGTACCGCCAGTAGTGAGTTGTTAACACCCTATTGTTGTATGAGCCTATGACGTAATTCGCTTTATTGAGGAACAGACGTGATGACGTCAAATAGCGAACAAAGGGAAGCTTATCACTTTATTCAAAGCAACGATATGGGTCATGCAAACATTTATTGTTGCACTGTTCAGAAGACTACAAAACAAAACACATGCAGTTTATTTTTTCACGATTATTTCCTAAGCATTCACGTGTCTATTGGCTTACACATTAAAGACTTGAAATAGCAGTAAATTAATGTTAAGAATTAAAAATGTTAATGCTTTTAGTTTATTTTTATACTCCTATTAATGTAGTAATCTTTTCTTTAAAAAGGACAAATCAAATATCTGCCTTACATCTTACTCTCCTTTGACCGGCACCGGTGGCCGAGGTCGTTAAGGCGTTGACTCTGAGCGGAAGGTCTGGGATTCGAATCCCGCCAGGGTCGTCCTCCCTGACTGGGATTTTTTCCAAGTTTCCTTCTTAGCACTCATAAATGGTAAATAGTAATTGCTAAACTTAGGCCTGCAACGTTTCCCTTTTTAAAAAAAGCCTTTCCCCATTTATCATTTCAATGTCATCAGTGTCCACCCCTGTGATGCCCCAACAGAAAATACTCTTCTTTAGGCTGTATTAAAATATTTTTACTAAGCAGAGTGAATCAGACGTTAACATTACGGAATCGCTTTGGGAGGTCATGGAATTCAATTCCTTTTGGGGCGGCCATCCTGATCTTCAGATTTTACGTGGTTTCGGCTGTTGGCATAGGCGAATGGCGGGTCGGATCTTAACTTTTCATGCAGAATCAGTTCCCAGAATCAGGAACTCCCTTCCTCCTAAAGTCAGAGATTGTCGGACAATAAAGGAATTTAAATTAGATTGCATAGTCATCTGAACTCTAGGAATCACAACACCTAGTCGCTCGCTTCTTCTTCTTCTTCCTCTTCTTCTTATTCTTCTTCTTCTTTTCCTCCCCCTCCTCCTTCCTACCTCCTTGTACTCGTGAAAAATTAAAGAAGAACAAGTGGAATTCTAACACTATTTATGTTCTCTTTCTAACTATATGAAATATGTAATATTTACTGCAATATACATCTTTAATTTGGCTTTTTTCTGCATTTTATATAACTATGTATATTGCATTCTGTATTTTTGCTGGAAGATAAGGTCCCATCGCCTTAACTCTTGCCAGCGTATACAAACAAATAAATTAATTTTCCCCTCTGTCGTTTCATATAATTTTATTCTGTTGGCTCAGTTACAGAGTCGAAAGTACCAGGGCGAGGTGGAGCTGGCGCGGTGTGACGGTGGTTTGCACTTTGTAAAGGTTTTTGCACAGCATCTGGAAAGCGGACCCTCTGAGAGGCTCGAACTCTTTGAGACCAGGCTCCCACTTTAGTCAGGGTGTTTTATCAGGAAACTGGTTAAGGACCCGCATCTACGTCGTGCTTCAACACTGGGTAATCCTGGCTACCCTACCGCATCCCTTCCCCCCGAAAGTGCTTACGTAGGGGATGTAGGCACAAACGATTAGCCGTGAGCAGGACAGAAGTTTCGAAGTATCTTCCTCCGCTACAAAAAGTAACCCAATCGAATTGGAAATTTTCAAACGTAAACAGGGAAATTATTTCGCCATTTGTTAACTTCTGATGACAGAACTTGTCCCGAAGAAAGTAAACACAACATTATAAGCAGAAAAAGTCATGATTGAAGTGTTCTGTAATTAAGATGTTATTTTGACTTTGTAGAACCGCTGCAGAATTTGAACGATAACATACGCGACCAAAACTTTATAAAAAGGATGTTCTGTTTCACAGGATCATAATCTGCACTTGCAATGGCGACAATTCACGAACTAATGCTCAAATTGCTGCAGCTCCCTCCGACTTTATCTATTTCCAAATGTGGGAAGAACAAATAATATTCGGAAGTAAATCTTATTTGGAAATCGTGAATTGCACGCTTTGACAAATCGCCCTATAAAGAAAGTTTAATGACTTTGCTAAGTGTATCAAGCTGAACGGAGATTACGTTAAGAAATAAATTTATTTAAGCCAAATTAACTGTATTTGTCTGTACATTTGTTTTAGTTAATAAGACAATAAAATATGAACTTACTACTTATGTAGTAAGTTAAATTAATTCCATCGTCTTAGCAACAATATTATTGTATGTATATATTTTTACTCTTTCTAATTTTCCACATGATCTCCAAAAGTTCGGAATTAAAAAAAAAAAAAAAAAAAAAAAAACCAATAATGGGTAAATAGCCGTTAGCTCCAAACTGACCGGGGAAAAAAACTTGTTAATATACACATCAAAACTCTCGACTAAACAACCAGGCGTGAAGAACCGACCCCCATGAATAAATCAGGGGAGGTTGTTAAAATTCCAAAGAGGGGTACCTTTGCACGACTCCTTTAGGTGGACCGGCACGGGTGGCCGAGGTCGTTGCGGCGCGCACTCGTGAACGGGAGGTCTGGGGTTCGATTCCCAGGACCGTCCTCCCTGCCTGCGGTTTTTTCCAGGTTTCCTCAGTCCTCTTAAATGGCAAATGCCGGGGAGGTACCCTAAATTTAGGCCTGGAACGTTTCCTTCCTTAAAAAAATCCTTTCCCAATATATCATTTCATCTCATGTATCATCAGTGTCACCGCCTGCGGTGCCTAAGTAGTAGAAACGGGAGTTAAACACCATTCAAAAAAAAAAAAAAATAGTAGTAGTAGTATGAATGTATTTATTACAGTGGCAGCAATACAAATAAACAAAACTTCAAATGGCGCACGTATCCAATAATTTTAATGCAACAGGTCGGTTTGATTTAGTAGAAGATACCATGCGATCAGTTTTGTTTTCCCCCCGGAGTGTTTTGCCTATGGCCGAGTGCGCCGCCCGTTAGCCGGACAGCCGGGTCTAGGTGATTAGCGGAAGGGAAAAACAATAAAACAAACCAATTTAAGAGGCTAATTACTTACCAAACTATCAAATAAGGTGTTGAAACTGTCCGGCTTCATTCTCCACACATTTTTGGCATCTCTTTAGGAAATTATTTACCACGCGCTGTAATTCATTTTGAGAAATGCAGACAATTTCCCGAAAAATATTATCTTTAAGTTCATATATGGTGTGCGGCTTCGTCTTGTACATGACATTTTTTAATTTACACCAGAGATAATAATCGCAGGCTGTTAAATCGGGAGATCGAGGGGCCTACAATTCCTACTAAGACTTCCATCTTGTGGAAACACATTCTAAAAGTATATATTTAATTTTAAGTAACAGAATCACCTGTACACGAGGCATAATCCACCTTATGGATATTGTCGGATTAAGAGACGAATAACATACACCGGGAACAGCTGCGCTATGAGTAGGCAAGCAGGCTTGCTATTCCCTCCACGGCGCGGCAAACGATTGGGGGTTTGCTCATAGGAAAAACCCCACGCCGCGGAGAAAACATCACTGATCACACTGTATTAAATTAAAAAGAATATAAATTAAAATGTAAAATAATGTAAAAATACAACTAAATAAAACAATAATGAAAATAGAGTAAAATTAGAAAATATAAAATAATTCTTTTTAAAAGTATTAAAAATATACATAAAATAGTAAAACTTTCATTACACGCCGCTGGATTTAATTCATTTATTATCCCCGCCCCGTTCCC
The DNA here is from genome assembly GCA_030762175.1 of Metallyticus violacea. Lineage (NCBI taxonomy): Eukaryota > Metazoa > Arthropoda > Insecta > Mantodea > Metallyticidae > Metallyticus > Metallyticus violacea. The sequence continues at coordinate 18,034,422 of CM060830.1, forward strand.
GGTTATCAGTCTTTTTAGACCTGAGCTCTCTCACTTTTATCAGAAATTGACCTAACCTCTCATCTCCTTCCTTGACTGTCAGCAGAACCTACCATGACATTTCCCTCTGTTTAATCCCTTGAAGGAGTGCGGCAGATACTTTTCCCTGCGTTCTTCCGTACCTTTACATTCAGCCAGCATATGTGTCCATGATTCCCCCTTCTCATAGATGGGGCAAATTCTCCGTTCATATTCGTCGGTGATTTTAATCATCAGTCATGTAAGGCAAAGTAAATGTAAATATAATTTCATATAGTTACACAGCTTCTGATTGGATAGGCATAATGCAAAACTCTTTAAATATCAATGTAGTTAATAGAATAGATTAAGACTAAGGAATTTAAGAGCATTTTTAAAAGTTAAGAAACCCGTTACTGATGTTAAATAACAAGCAAAATGGAAAGAGGCATCTTAAAAATAACTAAACACAATCATATATCATAATAGTAAGCAAAATACCAAGTGGATTAGTTGCATTGGATTTTTAGGGTCACAGAAGGGATTTCGGTTTTTCAGCCCTGCTGAAAAGCAGGTTGTTTGTGCCTTCGCACCAAATGGGGGCACCTCTGAGAGGAATGGATTAGTTGGAGACACCGGGCGGTTAGGCACGGACCTAGAAGCTATTCGTAACATTGCTGCCAATAAAACATCCCGAAGGCAGCGCAGACCTCTTCAAGGAGTTCAAACCCCTCGAAAGGGCTGCTTCCATAAAAGACGCTAGGGCAGAAAACTTTCCAAAGCGCAAATCACCAGCCCACCTCACCCTGGTACTTTGGACCTGTAACAGAACCAACAGAATAAAAGAACGTGAAATGGGAAAGCGGAAAGTTCACTGAAAGGTAATATCCGCCTAAGCGACCAAAAAACCAAAGGTCAGGATGGTCAATCCGAGACCTCCAGAATGTGAACTCAAAGCGATACCGCCTGAGTCACCCCATTCGTTTACATTAGTTACAGAAACATTCATAATGAAAGTTCCCTGAAAGCTGCTACAACAAAATATCTTTCGTCTGAAAGTAAACCCCATTTTGAAACATTTCTTGAGCAGTATAGTAAAAATTGGGTTCCTAATGCTGGGGACCCTGGAAGTGAAGTGTGGTACTTTTGACTATGCGAAGGAAATAGATGTGCAGGCTAAAGTTTGTCGTTTCTTGTGCATTATTATCAGAGCCCGGAAGTTACGCAAAATGTCTTTATTATCTGGGTGGATGTATGTAAGAGTCAGATAGAAACGAACATGCTTCCGTACATTTGGGGTTCCTAAAACCAAATTTAATTTTACCTTCCCCCCTACTTTGACTTCTATTGACTATTTTAAGTATTTTTGTGCCTGTTTTGGACCGTTATGAATTTTTTCTGTGATTATATACGCATTTTATGAAAAAGGTTATCTCTTGAGAATCCTGTTATGCATTTATTCTTTTCAGCAGCAGTCAAAAAACCTTCTTCTCAACCCATTCACTTAAGCTCTTTAAATAGCAGAACCTTTATTGGTGAAAGGAACGCACGTTACCCCGGGCATACAATAGTGAGGATGAGGGAAGTACTGTAGTTTAGTATATTTTTGATGAATGACCTTGTATCGATCTGCACGAGACAATTCTAGGAAATTTGTGGTGGGGGTAACTTCTCAGTTGCATAAATGTAAAAAACAATTTCAACAATAATAATTATAATAATAATAAAAATGATAATGTAACAAATAAGATGAGAGCGGCACATCTGTTCAATAAAGCATTCCTAAAATGAGTTCAGTACGGAAGTAAGAGAGATACTAACCTGATTCCCTTATAAAATATAACTCGACCAGAAACAACCTCGTATCTTTTGCTCATTGGCCAGGACTATTCAAAATTACTTTACTTTATCTTTATCAATATTCCAATGGTGTTCTGAAAGGGGAATGTCCTGCTATAACTGGTATGAGCCCTTCAGAAATAGATTGTTTAAAATATGCTGTAATCACTTCAGTGAAAGTAGAACGTTCTATTTTCCATAATGGAAAATATTCTCTCTGACAAGCGGCTGATTATGACATATGATACCTTGAAAACTTTTGTTGTTTCTTGTAAGCAAGAAAAGTAACTTTAAGTACTTTAATTATGTAACTTAAATACATATTTTAATTTAAAATGTGTGGTATTTCTCTCTGTTTTCATCTTAATAAATGCCTATTTTAGTTTTAATGCAGCCTATTTTCAGTACTTTAAGTGCCCTTTTTTCCCCTGCCTATTTTTAACGAAAATAAATGCCTGAGCTTCGGGCTCTGGCTGTTATTGAGAAAACAAAGAGTACTTTTATGCACAGTGACTATTTTTTTTTTCTTTCCAAACTTATGCGCGCAAAATGAATGTATTCCTCTTCCAAATTAAATTTTTAGTATTTAAAATATATTTCACAGATTTTCATAACGACACGAATTTAATTATTTTCATAAATTTTCTACAGATGAAATATTTGAGATCGTCATACTTGGTGACAAATGTAATTATGCAAAGTTTTAAAAGGAAAATATTTAATTTGCAAGTTATTCTTTTAAAGAGATATTCAGCTTTGATTGAGTTTTTTCAAAATGTACATATTCAATTGTACTTGTGTTTTATGGAAATCATATCTTCAATTATTAAAAATATAATTCCAATAGGTCAATAGTTATACAGTTTCTTAGAAACTATTGACCCATATAAGAAGCTTTTACTTTTTATCTTATTGTGATATCACGCAGGTGTTTGCCACTCTTTGTCCCTCTTCTAAAGTAGACTGTTTATCGATTTGCGTGTATATGCACCCAACATAAGATTTAATCTTTTCAAGGGAACAAGATCAACCGTACACAAATCGGGTTAACACTCTTATCGGATTGGCTCATGTCATCTGACGTAATGGATGAGCTTGCGCTGTTATGTAACAGGAATATGGGACGCGAACAAGTTTACATTACCCTGACACCAACCTGGTGGAAACCACCAATATCGGTTTAGCAATGCAGCTCCACTTTGTTATTGTGGTAAAATCACCCGTAGTCGCACAATGAATGCTATTAAACAGCGAACGGAAGGCTGGAAAACTTAACACAATATGGTAGCGGGTCATCAGGAGATGTGAGTTCGCGAAAACTTTAACCCACCAGCCCAACTCCAAAAATGCATCTTAATTTATAACACATTGCTTGCAGATTGACAAGCCTGGTAATATCATAGTAAATAACATTGTTTTTGCAAAAAGAAAAATTAATTTCTCAACGCAATCTCCTTTAATCTCAACCTGGTCCAGCGAGGTTCATTAAAGGGGGGGGGGGGGGTCTTTCAAACATAGAAGTCATTTACTGCACAAATAACATATACTTTCAATGGACTTCTCTCCCCCCAAAGTCAATTTTTCAGGTTAGGCAAGAGAAAAAGTCATATGACTGCAAACATGGGGAATTATTTCGAAGCCCAGCTTGTGCACTTTTACCATGGCAACAGCACGTGCGAGCAGGCGCGTTGTCCTGGTGCAGGAGCAATCTTGATCGCTTCTGCTTCAACTCTGTGCAAATGGTTCATGGTTGCGTAATAACAGTCAGTCACTGTTTTTCCAAATAGTCAATCATGAGGATACCCTGTGAGTCCCAATGGTTGCCAGCACTTTCACCTTCGCCAACCCACTGTTTTGACTGCCACGTACGTGGTTGACCCAAGCAATCTCACGAATCTCAATGAGACGGTCATCTATCACGATACCATGACTTTTATCGACCATTTCTTCAGAAGAAACCTCAATCGAACGACCGGAGCGTCCAACACCTGCAGTGCTCGTTCTTTTATCCAGTAATAAAGGGTATTTAGTGCTGTTGCTGAGTCCCCATGAACTTCCTTCAGTTCAGTGTGTATATGGGCCGCAGTTCACAAATATTCAATATATTGTTACACAAGTCCTTGTCAAGAATGGAGCTGTAACTTTTTGTTCACGAAATATGCAATGTATTAGTAAACATTTACAAGTGATGTCATATAAGAGTTAGGTTATGTGCACTCCTTAAAAATAAATTCCTATATGTTTACAAAATGAATTATTATTATTATTATTTATTCTGTATGGATCAGATATTGATCCATATTGATGTAATGGCAATGTAAATACTTTATTATGTATATTTTTCAATATTCCACTTTACAATAACGTTCGTATATTTTCATGCATACGGCTATGTTGCGCCATCAATTTCAATCGAAAGATGGCACAACAATCGAGCTTCCCTATTGCGCTAGAACATTTATTTTATTAGTACATGTGAATAATTATATATTTATATTGTTTGGAATCACATTTTCATTACAAGTAAACATTGTGAAAAGGATGTCATGAGAGATTATTTTAAAAGAGTACGAGACAATGAAAGAAATTATTTCCGTGAAATTTACCCAGAACTTTAAAAGACAACATAAATTAATATGCTGAGTTGCAATAACAGATCAATTATACTAATTAACTCGACGGTAAAAGTAACGCTAAACGCGATAGGAAATTTGATGAATTAAGTTAGTGTTCGAAGAAACATATATTATTGAAAATAAAGGAACTGAATAAATTCTTTTGAAACTCATCGAACTTCATATTACGTTTAGCGTTCATTTTTCCATCGAGTTATCAGTGAAACATAACTGACATTTTGATTCAAATGCATATTTCTGTCCAACATTTTGTTGTTTAAGGTTCTCGGCAAATTCCACAAAAACAATTTCCTTCCTTGTTTCAACCTCTTTTAAAATAATCCTTTTTGACACCATTTTCCCTCAATTTTTGCTTGTAATGAAAATGTTATTTCCAAGCAATACAAATGTATATAAACAAAAAAATAATCTAACGGCCTAATAAAATAAATGTTCAAGATCAAAAAGGAAACTCAATTTTTGTGTCATCTCTCGACTGAAATTGATGCTGCATGAAAATATACGAACGTAATCTCAAAATTGAATATTATGCTTGAATATTGACTGATACATATTAGCAGTAATATAATAATAATAATAATAATAATAATAATAATAATAATAATAATAATAATAATAATAATAATAATAAAACGTGCTGTACATTAAAACACGGAGTGGACATAACCTGGTTCAAGGTAGCGAACAGCTGTTCCTCCATCTTGCTGTTATATGACTTCAATTATAACTTTTTACTAATACATTATATTTTTTCGTGGAGCCCAAAATTGCAACCATAATTTACAAGGATTAGCACTAATAACTTGTAATGCATTTACACCACACTTTTGTAAAACAGCGTCCTTATATTCTGTTTTTGATGCTCTTTTTGTTTCACAGCAATTAAAATGTAAAATTCAATGATGCGCATGATACCTTTGGCGACAACTACAGAATCTACATAATAAAAATGCAAGTCGCCATGTTGAACAATTCTGAACTTTGCTATCAAACAGACAGTTATAGAAACGATAATTTTAGGTCGGAAACGGATATAAATAAACTGTCCCATTACATTTATGGAACAATAGTTATCATATGGATATCATTAGTTTTACACAACGGGGCCGCAGAGAAATATCTACAAACTTATAGGGATTTAATTCAGAATAAATTCTTTTATAGTTGCTGGAAACGTGGACTGCCAAGAAATACAATGACAAAGCTACTAAGCCTGTTTCAGATGACTTCTATTGATAGAATTAAAATATCTTTCATTTTTGAATGCTGAAGGATATTCCTTTAAACTAGTTCTGTCATAATTTGAAGGTTACACAATTTCTCGTCAAGAAGTTCTAGATTTTGTGCAATAAAACATTATATGTCCCGGGAATTGGCCACTTGCTCAAGGACTGCTATATTTCAAAAGATAAGAGAGTCTTTATCACAGTCGTAAATGGCCCATTGTTTGTGGGAGCGCTATTTTACTGCAATTGTTTCCTTTCTCCTACAAGTTCTAACGCACATTGTTCATATTTTCCAATTTTTATTACTTCTTTGTTTTAACATACAGATCGCTTCCTTAGGCATTACTGCCGTAGTTTGATTCTGATTGCGTAAATGTTTATAGATTTTTTAAACTTTTAAACAAAGAAGTGTTACCTGTTAGCGAGGGCACAATGGTAATCTACAATAACCTAATAGGCATATTTCACTTTTATTTAATTTTTCATGGATTTGTCGTCCATGCTATGGCAGCTGACGGTCAGCAGCCAGAGCGGTTAACTCCCGGCGAGTGGATTATGTAATGTCCATGCAATTGAGCGTGATTCATAGAATTACAAAGAACATAACCACATATCTTATGACTGGAGATGGTGGAAATATTGCCTTGTTACATCATATATCTGGCATTTGTTTAGAAAATTGTCATTTACAGGCATCTTATCATCTTTCAAAATTGAGTCAATTTCTCACCTAATATTTTCTTTCAGATCTTCTAATGTATGGGGTTTGTTTCATAAAATTTATTTTTCAACTTTCCCCATAAATAAAATTACATACTGTGATGTCAGGATGCAGTGACGGCCATAACATTAGCTTTATTAACTTTTCTTAATAATAAATATTAATATGCAATAAAAACAAATATTACTTTTATGGAATTCAGGGAGTATATTATAAGGGAGAAAGGTTTACAATGGATGGTGCGCATACAGCAAAAAACATTAAAAATGCCGCTGTCAAATAAAACCCTTCTACCGGCGGGGGTAATCGAGTAAATGATATCGATGTTGATGCCTCTACTGTGGTTCAGGGTGTAACCTCTATAACAATTTATCACGCAGTAAATGTAACCTCATAAATCTACGTCTGGCGTCTGTAGGAGAAAGTTCCATAATTTTCCAACTTGACCGTGTTGCTGCGCAATAATCAGAAAACCTTTCGCGCGGGAAATGTCCTTCCTTATCTTTGCTTGTTATTATTCAACAATCGCACAGCGTCCATTCTTGTCAATATCGAACCATTTGAGTAGCTGGAGGTGTATGAATTTTTCTAATGTTGAAAGTTGAGTACGGCGCGGTAAAGAAAGGACTTACTCCCTCAGAAATCGACTCGTGAGCAGGAGGGCTGGGGTTCGATTCCCACCAGGACCGTGTTCTCTAATTGAGTTTTTTTCCAGGTTTTCCTCAGATGGCAAATGCTGGGGAGGTAGCTCAAACTTGGGTCTGGAACGTTTCCTTCCTTTAAAAAAAATCCTTTCCCAGTTTATAAATTCATCTCATGTATCATCAGTGTACACCTCAGCTGTCAAAACATGCGTTAACCACTATTCTATTTCCAAAGAAATTAAATGCCGTTTAGACGGAGCGTATGAAGCTTCATCTGCAAATTCAAGGGTAAAAGAATGGGTTAAATTGTCTCGATTTAGACAGAACAATGAAGACATGAGGGACGACAAGTAGAGGTGTTGACCCCGAATTTATTGCTCTCGTTGAAGAGAAGGAATTGAGAGACACAATGAATGACATTATTGCGAGGTTGAGTCTTCTTATGGATTATGCCTGAACATCTCAGTGTTAGATGGCGCCACTTCTCTCGGCAGTTCAAAAACAATGTCGAGTGGAGTGCTGTGAAAGCTTTTTGGTCTTATGACAAACAAGCATGAAGGAAGTTCTGGAATCAACAGTGGCATGGGATGAAACTATGATCCTCTATCATGATACATTTTCATAAAGGAGTTCCAGGGTGTTGTAAACCTGGTGGTGCGCGGCCGAAGAATGGAATTCAGGAAGATTCAAAGAGAGAAACACAGTGTCAAGACTGACTTCTGCAGCCTTCTACATAAACTGCGAGCAGTGCACAATGTCCAGGTTGCACAGGATGCGGTGAAGTTCTGGAATCAACAGTGGCATGGGATGAAACTGTGATCCTCTATCATGATACATTTTCATAAAGGAGTTCCAGGGTGTTGTAAACCTGGTGGTGCGCGGCCGAAGAATGGAATTCAGGAAGATTCAAAGAGAGAAACACAGTGTCAAGACTGACTTCTGCAGCCTTCTACATAAACTGCGAGCAGTGCACAATGTCCAGGTTGCACAGGATGCGGTGAAGTTCTGGAATCAACAGTGGCATGGGATGAAACTGTGATCCTCTATCATGATACATTTTCATAAAGGAGTTCCAGGGTGTTGTAAACCTGGTGGTGCGCGGCCGAAGAATGGAATTCAGGAAGATTCAAAGAGAGAAACACAGTGTCAAGACTGACTTCTGCAGCCTTCTACATAAACTGCGAGCAGTGCACAATGTCAGGTTACACAGGATGCGGTGAAGAACTGGAACCAGCTACGCTATAGCCCAGATCTAGCCCCTACAGAGTATTATCTTTTTTTTTTCAAACTGATAAAAAAACCCACGAGAAAGAAAACTAAATGATAACGAGGGAAGGAAGCAATTTTTAAAACATTTTGTACGCCAAAGTTTAGACTATTTTTTCAAAAGCATAAAGTGCAGTTTCCAAGATGTAAAAAGTATATTAGGATAAAAAGAGACAATGTTGCAAAATTACTTGTTTTTATTTTCTTTTTATTACTTCTAAAATACACTCGGGACTTAGGAACTATGCAGTATATGAAGTTTTAACTTGCCTCTTTATTTTCAGTTACTTGAGTTAATGGACTTTAGTTAATATTTTATGGAAGCAAGGTAGGTAAATACAGGATTTTCATTACACACCAGTGTTTTTATTGCCTCACAAAGATACATAATTGTTCTACTATGTTTCTTGACATGCATCTTGAAGCTCGCAGTAATATTAATTATTACCAAAGACTATATTTGCTTCGTGTTATTAATATAGTATTTAATGTGTCTTTTTAAATTGTTCCTTTTTAATGACATTCCTACATTGTATAGTCATGGCAACGAACATATTTATTAAAAAAAATTAAAATGATTTCTTCAAACATGTTGACAATGTAGTTTGTGAGTATGATATTTTTAAGTGTCCTTGTTATATATTTTGTTTTATACATAAAAATAGACAGACAATGAAGTGCATTAGCAGGCGATAAGAAACAATAACAAACTTCACACCGAGTACCACGACAAGCAAACAAATTAGAGTCAATTTTGCAAGAGGAATTACGTTACATCACGACATTTTTGTTAGAGAAAGCTTATTCTTTTGTAAATTAATTTATGAAAGAATGTCAGGGGAAAACCTACAGAAAATTCTGTACCTTATTATATGTCACAATACTGTTACAACAAACTTCCTAACTTTATATTTACAGTGTACCCATATAATTGTTATTCCTAATTTTGTAACGTACTATATTTTGTTTTTAGACTTAGATTAATATCTGATGTCTCCTTTATCAATGCATTTTGAGAAACGAATGAATAAATATAGGATAAAAATGTTTGCCACCTATGACCACTTTTTTAATTTCCACTTAAGGGGAATTGAAAGGCCTATCCCTAATGCTAAATTTACCAAATTCAATTCTATTTTCTCAATGACTATTAAAGCTAGTGAAATGAAACTTTTACAGCATACAGATACACATAATTGAAAAAGACAAGTCACAGCCTTCTAGAGCGAATAGTTCCTGAGATATAGAATTTTAACTGAACATGTGCTAGCGAAATCAAAGGGAAAAAAGAGGTTCTGCAGTGACATAATTAAACATTTATTTAAAAAAAAGGACTTAAACCAAGGAACATTAATGAAAATCATATAAAAATTAACTTCCAAATATTAAAAAGGTACATAAATAAAATTATTTTTTGCCCTCCCCCTGTCTTTAATAATTCCCTTAAGGAAGTGAGTGTAAATACCTTGTTTCAGGCTGTTCTACTGATAAATCTTTTGGTTCCACAAACAGGTTTAGTAAATGAGAACCAAACAACTAACACTGGTACTTCAAATATGAAAATTTACTCTCTGCACTAAACTCAATTGTTTAGATAAAAAATACGAGTGTTCTATTTCCATTCTGAGTGAATTTTCTGAGAAGTACTTTCGTTTAGATGATCAAGCATGAAGTTCCCCGGTTTACAGTGAGTGGATCGGTTTCACTCTTTCCGCTCCAGTCGACGCCCGCATGCAATGAAAGCACGTGCAAATGCAAGGGTTGCTACAATTCTTTCCTGGATGTGAACTGTGACAAGGACATCGAGCCTTATCAAGCAACTCTCAAGGTCAGTAATCCAGTGTGTCAGGTTCATAGCCACTCGCTAACCATGCAGATGTTTATATATTATCACCAGGTCTACCAACATTATGCAGGAAAAAGTAAACGCATAAATAAGTTCTCTCTTTGTAGTTTGGAAAACGAGAGTGCCGCAGAAGAGATGACAGTGTGGGAAATAGCAGGGACGCATAAATAGCTGGCAGCAGAACCAAATACATTTCACAGCTACCTTGATATAAATCGCCGCGTTCGTTGTATACCCAACCAGCTTACTTTGAGTTGCTAACATATTTTTTTAATAGTGCTTAATGCCCGTTTTTACTACTGAGGTGGACATTGATGATACATGAAATGAAGTGATAAAATGGGAAAGTAGTATTTTTTTTAAGGAAAGGAAGCGCTCCACGCTAAGCTTAGGGTACGTCCCTGGCATTTGCCAATTTTGAGGACTGGGGAAACCTAGAAAAAAGCCTTAGTCAGGGAGGACGGTCCTGGTGGAATCGAATTCCAGACCTCCCGCTTGACGACCTCGGCACTCATGGTGATGGAAGTAAGTAATAATGATCATTACTTTTTTTCAGAGCCTTAATATTATAGCTATTTATTGTATTTACGCGAATCATCCGTTCCGTAGTTCGCCAGTAACTTCATTACAATTAAATGTTTATTTCGTCATAATGCGTTGCTGCAATTCTTGACTACATTACATTTATTGTTGATTGAATAGCAGGTAGTCACGAAAGAGAGAGAACACTTTATGATGCTACTTTCAAGTGTAAATTAATTTTTTATGCTGTAAAAATGGTAACAGAAAGGCAGAAAGACAGTACAATGTAACTGAGAGCACTGCTCGCTAGTGGCCGTAACAGAGCATTAGTACCTAATATTTTACATTTGGCAAATATACATTAAAACATTTTAACACGAGTATAAATCACTCCAGCCTTGTCCCATGCAAACGTAAGTTACATATATAGAGAACGCAGTCTTTGTCGTTATGTCAGTTAAAACAATGTCGCAGTAATCGAAATGTGACATAATCAATATTCATACGAGATTGAATGTGAGAAAATGCTTAAGCCGTTTCAAGAAATGGAGCATTGAAAGAATTTTTTACAAGTTTCTTTTGTTTGAGTTTGCCAATTAGGATTACTGTCAAAATATTTTTACAAACGATTTTATTGACACTTTTATTTCATTAAGTTTCGCGGGAATGAGTACTGTTTGATTGTTAGTTGCATAATCGATTATATTGCTTGCGATTTTCTCTGATTTATGATAAGGTCGTTTTGTTTAACTCATGTTGATACTGACACAATGCTTAATGTTGTTAGTGACGTCATTTATATAAATATTAGACCCAATACTAAGCTTTGTGGCACTCCACACTCTACTGCTCTCCAAGAGCTGAAAATAGTTACGTGAGAGCAACTGTACAGTAATACCAAAGGGAAATGAATGACCAGTACAATGTGTACCAAATAAATACAGGACAACAATGACTAAAATGAATCTCCTACTCAATTCACACTCACACACTAACCTCTGAATCCTAGAGACCGGAGGATCGAGTTGTTTACTGCGGCTAGCTACGATCTGATGGTCTCAGTAATTGTGAAAAATAAACGAGGAACGGTGATGCACTTAGCCGCCAAATGGAAGACATACACGCTAACAAGGCTCTGTAGAATTTTGCTGTAACAATAGCGCACCTCCTAAACAAGAACTCCATCCAAACTGTTCACATTGTGCTGTAATAATGTCTCCTCAAGTTTTTACTTCTGGTACTTGTTTACATATACACAAGCTCTAATTACTTGGGAATTTAGCAAAAGAAGTTGTACTTTACTGCAACTCTTTCAGAAATTAGTAAAACTGTGCCTCAATATTTTGGGTGTAACAGAAAAACTTTGTTGCACTGAAAATACCGGCTATCCCATATGAACGCAATTTTTGTTTTAATAATAAAACACAATTTACTTGAACAGTGCCATAAGTTAATATGAAGCACAAACACTGCCATTAAACATGAAACAAAGCATCAGACAAATGTCCTCCCTGGTTTCGTTACCACACCTCTCTGTTTGGCAAACTTTATAACGACTTCAGAGCAAAGTTCCGGCTGAATTTCACCCAAGACACGTCTAATTTCTTTCTTGAGTTGAGGGATGGTTCGTGGATTGTCCACCTAAACACAAGATTAAAATTCGCTTTAATCGTAATGGTTAATTGTTGAGAACGGCGGCGAATCGACTTCATTGGGCTCGTAGCAACCTCTGTCTGATGAGGACAACATGCTCTACCAACGAGAAAGTACAAGTGATTTGATGTTCTGTATCTTCAAATTTCCGTACCATTCTCTACGCAGTTGACACGTTAGGCGCATTTCTTCTACCAAAATTACACGAAGTCCTCAAACGATCCCTGCATAACATTCACCGTACTTAAAATGCACTTTCAGAATCTAGACGCGTCGATCCTTCGTGTATCGCTCCGTTTTAACTGATTACAATACGCGCAAATAACAAACGCTAATACAAACAGATGACAGTCTGTAAAATTTCAAGTCCGGAAACCTAACAAACCGACAGAGGCGCTCAATTTAAAAACTGCATTCATTATGGGAAACCTTTGTAATAGTGTATAGCCTTGAATTACAATTAAACAGCGTTTAAGGAAATTAATTATTTACATCAAATTAGCAGTAATAGCAAATTCCTTGAAATAAAATAAAACTTTTTATAAATTCCAACAGTACATTTTTAATGCATATGAATCCATATTTTAGTAATAGATTTTTTCAATAATGTTTACCACTGAGGCACCACAGGCGGTGGACATTGATGATACATGAGATGAAATTATAGGTTGGGAAAGGATTTTTTTAAGGAAGGAAACGTTCCAGGCCTAAGTTTAGGGTACCTCTCCGGCATTTGCCAGTTATGAGGACTGAGGAAAACCTGAAAAAAAAAACCTCAGTCAGGAAGGACGGCCCTGGTGGGTTTCGAACCCCAGACCTCCCGTTCACGAGTTCGCGCCTTAACGACCTCGGCCAATGGCGGTGCGTTTTTTCGGTGGAAATCCTACGCTGTCTCAAGTTTTTTTTATTACAAAGAATGAGATGGCCTGGGTTGGATGTACGGGATTCTTTCTTAAAATCGTCTCTGAACTTAAAGAGCTGACTGAGTTAACATGAAGCATAAATAAAAACACGATGTGCAGTACAAAACATATACTAAGCCATAATCCACTTCGCAGTTAAATACACCATTCGTAATAACTGAACTGAACTCAACCATTATCAGAGCAACACTGACAGCCAGGAGCTAGCACGACCTTGTTGCAGTCAACGCTCAGTTTATTTATAATTCGTTGCATCTCTCTTTACTTTCTCGAATTGGCAGCCAACAACTTCTTTACGTAACATCACTTCTGTCAAATGTACAGTTTGCAGACAGAGGAAGCCATGCTAATGAACCATAAGTCTTATCTAATCGCCGTCGAAGGCGTTCTTCAGATGACTGCGGGTTGTAAAAGTGAATTGTATCGGAGTTTCTTCATGCTGGTACAATGTTTGGTGACGTGGTGCATTAAAAATAAAAATACTTACTAAATTTGCTGGTCCCTACATTTTACTGTATAGTAAGCTCTCTTATCATGCTTCTAATACATGCAATATCATTTCACCAGCACTATTTATAAGAATTGTCCTAACGCGATGGGCATCTAAATAATAAAAATAGCATTTATTTTGTACATTGGTGCCATTTTAATACAATAAAAATATTTTGAAGATCAAAATTTGTTATTAATATATCAATACCATAATCATTATATTTTGAGATGCCACGAAGATAAGAGACTTAATAAATGAGGCGGGGCAAAAGAGTCCGTAATCCTCTGGAGCTTGAACGATTAGCATTTTTTCCTGCAGAACAAGGGGGAAAAAATAAATGAAACCTCTCCAAATAGACAATGTCTTAACGTTCACTACTCTATACGTAAATTTCAATACAAAAGCTGCTAATGTACAGCGCTGGCCATTAAATTGCACGTCCATAAAAGACGCGTTAAACCGACAGTTCATTTTCTCAGAAGGAAGGGGTAGATATGATTCGTCAAAAATATGTCAGCAGTACCAGCAGGTGTCTGAATCTGATCAAAAGATGTTATTCCGAGAAAGTGATGCAGAATATCAGATCTTTGGATCGAGGTGCGACGAAAATATAGGCCCCGTCCAACAATCGAACAAGATGGCGGACATTATTTCCGCATGAATATTATGACATGGACAATGTGATGCATTTTAATGGGTAGCAGTGTATTTTTGTACTGTTTAAAGGTCTTAGCAGGTTTCTCACCACGGCTCACTGTATTTCTAAAATTTATGTCTAAAGGTTCGTATTTACAATCAAATTTTATTAAAGAGTTTTTTGAAACAATAATATATTGCAGCATTTCCTTTCACGGGCTATAAAATCTTATTTTGTAGAAATACACAGGAAGAAACGTTATGTAGCTCCTTGCTATGCTAAAAGCTACAAAGAAAGCAGAGGGATGGCTCAGGCGGTGTAACGTTCGGGAGGTCCCAGGTTCAAATTCTCTTGGAGCCGGCCATCCTGACTTGGATTTTTTCGTGCTTTTCTCTTGGCGCTTTAGATGGATGCTGTGACAGTGACATGCACCTTGAAAATATTTCTGTTCGTACGTCTTATGGAAATGACCCTTCTGAGGGCTTGAATCCTTGGAGGAGGCTACAGCGGCATCGGATACAATGTTAAGATCTCGTCAGCGCGTATGTCTCATTGTCCCTGAATCCTGGCCCAATTTGGGGACAAAGGTAAAAATGCCAGTCCTGTATCGTGGATTAGGTACCGACATGTCCATCTCTGCCCCTACCAATGGAATACAAGAAAGTGAAAAGTTTTTCTTCTGGCACTTCAGGAAAAAGTTATTTTGTAATAAAATACAGAAATATCAGTAAGGAAAACATACAATAAGATATCTATATTTTATATTATTAATAAAGGATTTTTTCCAAGTCTTTTTACCAGAAAAGAACAAACTGAAAAAGTGAAGAAAAAAAGAAAAGGCTAAAGTCAACCTGTCCTACATTTAATAAATAAAACAAACTACTCCAATGTCCTCCTTTATCTGAGGTTCGCACTGCAATTTCTACCTCTCCTTGTCTTTGTGTTCATTCCCTGCTCTCGCGGAGTCCGAATCGGAAAGTTATGTAATAACCATTGAAGAATTCTGGAGGTGACATGGGGTGAAAATTCCCCCAGAAATTAAAAAGCACCTCTTTCCCGAAAATTTAAAATCTATTTTTTTAAATATATACATGATATTTGTAATTAAAAGTGAAAATAATAAATGGATTTAAATTATTGTCCGTTTTGATGCTAAATTGCAATGCGCAATAATTTACATTTCACTCCCAGTAATGGGCACATGTAGAGAGGCAGAACTGTGTTACGTTTCATTATTGTGACGCCGCAGTTGCAGGTGTTTTATCGATTAATCAGTCAACAGGAATGGTGATGTTCTTCCGCGATCTTATCGAAATAGCGTGTCTAAACAG
Source organism: Metallyticus violacea (assembly GCA_030762175.1). Taxonomy (NCBI): domain Eukaryota; kingdom Metazoa; phylum Arthropoda; class Insecta; order Mantodea; family Metallyticidae; genus Metallyticus; species Metallyticus violacea. Next base: position 18,050,156 of record CM060830.1, read on the forward strand.
CAAACATTTTTTTTCTTTGCTAATAAAAGACAGCGTATCGCAGAAGACACGTCTACTGAAAGAAATGCTAGTGGTGGTGAAATGTTTAGTGAGTCTTCGATTACTCTTTCTCAGGGATTAAATGCTCCAGTTCATGCGTAGATAATTCAACAAAATAAAATTGAAAAAGAGCTGAATGGGCAAGCTACGAAGGTCTTCTTTAATAGGAATTGTGAAATTTCTTAGTAAGGAAGAGATACCCAAATGAACCTCTAATAAGTATATTGCCGAGGCTCTAGACATTCAACATGAACCAATGTTGTGTTATAATGACAGACAAATGTACAAATATTTTAACCAAAGTCGTTGTTAGTTCATTGTTTTGCGCCGTCTGCATCTTTTTGAAGTGAAGGAAAAGTTTTTAATCTTGTTTAATTGAAATGTACTACAATATATACATAAACACAAATAAACAATATTAAAAAATCAATTGATATTGAACTAAAAATATTGAACCCTTACGACAAATTACTTTCGATGATGCTGCTAATTTTAGGGTTCTGCCCTGGGGTTGTCAGAAAAAGAGGGCACTGGTTGTCTGTCATATATTCACTGTAGAGTCCGTTTTGTCGATCACTGTCACCAACTGAAGGAATAAACACGCTATAATAAAATACATTACATGTTTTAAAGATGTACATAACGTTTTACACGCTTCTCCTAAACCAGAGAGTGCATTGCATGAAACGTGGTGTGTGATTCACAACCTGTTTTCAAAATACACGAAGCTGTTGACATCCACTGGTTGATTTTTTTTTTTTCGAGTAGTGTTTAACGCCCGTTTTTACTACTAGACACCACAGACGGTGACCACTGATGATACATGAGATGAAATGATATATTGTGAAAGGATATTTTTTAAGGAAGAAAACGTTCCAGGCCTAAGTTTAGGGTACATTCCTGGCATTTGCCATTTATGAGGACCGAGGAAACCTGGGAAAAACCCAGTCAGGAATGACGGTCCTGGTGGGATTCGAACCCCAGACTTCCCGCTCACGAGTCCGCGTTCGGCCACCCTTGGCGGTCTGCTGATTGAGTACCTATCGTACAGTTTGTGCTAAAAGTTCTATTATATATTCACATGGACCGGTGGATTTAGCAAGTGTGGCACTGGTGATCTTGTTAGAAATGATCAGTTCTAATTTGGGTTTACTGATTATTCAGAAACATTAAATGCCGTCTTAAACTTAACAACATTTTGCAAGAAAATCAGTCAAAATTTCACAACATTCGCAGTTGTTTGCGAACTCTGGAATATTACCGGCCGCATTTGCGGTGAACATGGTGCAGAAAGTGAAACACTACATAAAAATTTAAAACTAGAAGTGGGCGTAGCAGAAGTTAAAAGTGTGCTCTATACGGACACAAAACAAGAAATGTAAGGAACTTTGTGAAACTTATGATTAATGAAATGGAGCAAAGGCTCAATAACAAGGCTGTGTATGGATAGAACTAAGCTTTAAAACATTTCAATAAATATTATGGTAAAGAACTGTGCTTGATGTTAGACTTTAAAATGTTGACGCTTATTGCAAATTCTTTTAAGTTCGTTGCTCGTAATAAATCAAAAGGTTCTTTTATCTGAAGGGCCGATATTGGCTATGAAGCTCTAAATGACAAACTTAAGCAAAATGATTGGTCAAGATACGCTTCAAGCTTGCGTGAAAGTGTCAACTGAAGAAACTAAAGAAAATTCATATGCTGTAAATGTAGCTTATTGCATGCTATACAATTTTGATTGATCCTCATCATTTCATTCTCAAATATTATACAATCAATTTAATTACAAATACGTACCGGTTGTTTTAATAGTGTTATCAAAATTTGAAGCCAATGACACTCCCTCCCCCGGAGGAGGAAAGCGACTGGCGTCAATAATGGTAATATGATCATTTCTTGGTTAAAACACACTAATTAATGTTTACCCAGTCAGAACGTTTTGCTTTTATACTATATGTTTTCACATATTTTGTGCATTTTTCGTCATTGCGTAATATTTAAGGAAAAAACCCTATTATATTCGTATTTTCCACAACATTGCCAAGACCCTAACTTAAAGAGGTAGAGGTTTAGTAGAAAGGCATAGCTTAAGAGGAATCCTAAGACACGCGGACCACATAGCAACAAACAATTATAAGGTGAACAATTTCCGCGAATTGTTTACTGTTAGCTACGCGCTAGGCGATACCAGGCGACATCATTTCTGACTCAGCACGTGCCGTGGGAGTTCGTTGTACAGCAGGTGGCAGTTTGATCTCAACTGTGATTGTTAGTGGTTGTGCATAGATAACTGTTACAGCTGTGAGTTGTTAGCGAATTTCTGTACAGCTGCTCTTTGTGTAGTCTTTTTGATATACCGGCAGCGAAATTGCCATTGAAAGCTCGACTTAGTATAGATTGTCCCATAATGAGCGCAAATTAAACATTGAATGCCTTTGTCGCTTTGTTTGGTTGCCGCACATGAAATTTAAGACTGTCGTCTGGTTGTGTTAACGATTGTTATTTTTGCGTATTGTAGTCAGCTAAAACGGAGCGATACACGAAGGATCAACGCGTCTAGATTCTGAAAGTGTATTTTAAGTACGGTGAATGTTACGCAGAGACTTCGTGTAGAGACTGGTAAGCATATTGGAAGGTCGACAGAGAAAATCAAATCACATGGACCTTCTCGTTTATCGGTAGAGAATGTTGCCTTCCTCAGACAGAGCGTTCATATGAACCCAATGAAGTCGATTCGCCGCCGCTATCAACAATTAACTATCCCGATTACAGCGAACTTTAATCTTGTGTATATGTGGACAGTCCACGAACCATCCTTCAACTCAAGGCAGAAATTAGATGTGTCTTGGGTGAAATTCAGCCGGAACTTTTCTCTAAAATAGTTTAAAAGTATGCCAAGAGATTGAAGGTGTGCCAAAGAAGCCCTGGAGGACAATTGCTTGACTTCTTGCTCTATGTTTAATGGCGGTGTTTATGCTTCATATTGACAAAAACATTACCATTTTTCAAATAAATGATGTGTTTTATTATTAAAATAATAATCGCGTTCATTATGGGTCACACTATACCTATATACGTACACAAAAATGAGATTTGCTTTGTGTGGGACGTAAAAACATTCTAAATTACGTTCATTTCTGGAAACCCATATCAAAAAAGTGTTCCACATGAATCTACTCTTCGCAAAAATCACATGCCAATCATTTATGAAAAAGTCTTCAAGAAATTCGTGAATCAGTTTAAGATAATTAAATATGGGTTAGTTTGGACGAGACAATGTCAATATGTAAGTATTTACCGCCGTTTTTGTTCCTCTTACTGAAAATGAAAGCTCCAAGGCCTATATTCTAACAATTGAGCAAGTTGAGAAGACAAATGATGCAAAAATTGATGAAGCGTTTAAAAATGGGGGGGGGGAACTTTTAAACCTTCTGTGCAATAAAATAATCCATTTTATATGCATTGCGCATGCGCTTCAACGTGTGTGTGTGTGTGTGTGTGTGTGTGTGTGTGTGTGTGTGGAAGTGTACGCTTGTTTTCCTAATGTCCCATGCAAAGAGTTTTCCTCAAATCACCAAGTAGAACGAAATTGTTTGAAGAAATGGCTCCAGAAATTCAAGTTCAACTTCAGCCTGTAATTACAAGGCAGAGCACCAGGCGAGAGACTGCTATAGCGATATAAAATAGCAGTAATTACTAATTCCTTAATCTCTCTATGCTTTGAGAACCTCTTACAAGATTACAGGAAACTCTTTGGGATTTGCGAACCACAGTTTGGAAATCACTGCCCAATACTCTACACAGCAAAAGACGTCCTGGTTCTTTGCACATTTTGTTTCAGCTGTTGAAAAAGGTCTAACTTCAATGAATACAACAAGAAAAGCACTTCTTGTAATTGAATACCCGAAAGAAGAGGAATTTGCAATCGGGCAGTTTTGTTTCTCCCGCCTACGTTACGTCATTGTGTCAGCCAACAGATAAGGATGTATTGGAGTCAATGAACAGAAGATATTGTCGAAAGCATCTTTCATATCTGATAGGGGAAATCCACATTGGCATGACTTATGAGATAGCACAAGCTATGGCAAAAGACTAAACCACGATGTTGTTGTTGATTTGGTTTATTTGTGGACGCTCTTTAACATCTCAGATCATCAAGGTCTCGTTCAATTCAGGGGATGAAACGGCCGATAAATTTTGCTCAGAGGCCTCTTCTTTCAGTCTTGAGGTTCTTTTTCGTGCCGTAAATGTACGACATGGAACTCACGGTTTTATTTCCCTTCTCAAGGAAGCTATACTTAGATTTTTACGCTCGGTTCTGGCCGGGATCGAACCTGTGAGCTTGGGTTTAGGAGGCAGTATGGTTACCACTACACCACCAGGACCGACAAAAAACAGGATGTAAACATGTAACTCGTGGAACATATTATTGAGTTGATTAGAATATATTATTGAGCTGCATTCATGGTTGTGAAGACACTATAATCCAAGAAATCAGAGATTGGTGCAAACAAAATCAGCAGTATCGACTTCAGAAAAGTAGAAAAGAATTATAATAAAATGCACTGGAGATGGTAGAAGCGTGTACGAGATTTTGGCATTATTTTGTTGCGAAGTAACGTCAATCAATGGGCAAATAAACACTATTGAGAAGTGTTTTTTCTTTTTAGGGATTATATTTGTATCTTTCGCCTACATTAGAATTTACTGTACTTAATATTACAATATTTGTTTGTACTTTCGAGGTTACCAAGTAAAATGTTACATTTTAATGGTACTGCCTAATTTTATTCCAAAATTTTGTCATTTTTATATTATCAGATTTCATTAAGATTAATTTGTGACAAACGAAAAATTACGAGAAAGTTTACAAAATGAATGATTATGAAAAAGCATTTAAATCGCGTGGTGAAACGCATGAAGGCTGCGTTTTGTGTACCCAACACTGAATGTTTTGGCTTTTGTCAAGAGTTCCAATTGTCACCCGAGTAGATCGGTGCTTGAAATTTAAAAGTTTCCTTCAAAGCTGAAGGGAAGAGTTTAAATCCTGCTATAGTTTAACTGTTGAGGATATTGTCGAGAAATTTTGCATCACTAATATTTTGTGACATGGAACATTTCAGGACAATTAGCAGTAAAGAGGCCCTGTTTTGTGGAAGAAAGCAAATAAAAGAAACGCAAAATTACAGCAGACAACTCAGCTCAGGGAGGTTTAAGTCTATGATTATTTTACACATGCATGACGTACCTGAATGTGCTGCAGAGGTGCTATCCGGTATCCAAATGGATGAAGATGTAGTCACGATGACAGTGGCAGGTCTCGAAGCTAGGGCTGCTGCGTGCATGTAGACACCGGAGACGTTCCCCCCCAAAATAACAACAAAATATCCCAAATCAACAAACAGCCCGTTCTACACTACCAACGCACGAAGCCAGACTGACTTACCTGGCGCTCTTGCGCACACAACTATACCGCCGTTCTCCCCACCACCAGACACTCAAACACCTGGCGGCAACATCTGATTTGTCTCCAACCCCTCCAACAATCACCACTACCTCTTGTTTACTTCGGCCGCTACAGTGATTGGTGGATGTTCTCCGCAAAGGAGTGGATTTCCATAGCAATGCGGTCCGGAGCGGCCAATCAGAGTGCTCTCACTGGCGTACAGGGAGAGGGAAATGCATATGTGGGTTTGTTGGGTTTTTAGTAAAACCAGACTATCAAGGTCAGTGATGTTCTCAAAAGAAACGCCAAATGCTTTCAGAGTTTCAATATCAAACGAGGTCATCAATGATAGAATAAGACATTTTTTCCCCACTCTTTTGTCGGCTGTTCTTTATCTCCTCCTATCTATGTACAGTGACTTCAGAAAGTATTCAGCACGATGATGAAACATAATATTATAAAACTGCGTCCTCTTAACGCTGATAAACTCTCCCACAGCTGCAGGCAAGCTTCCATTCTACACCACTTCACAAAAAGTTTGTCTATAAATCCTAGAAAGTTATTCACTGAAGCTGAAATACAGAGTGTCCCACAAAAAGCCGGCACGTCTCACTGCCATTCATGTAAAAGGCATGTGTCACTATATTATATTACTTCCTATGTAAAGGTCTGCAGATATCTTATGCTGTTGATCGCCTCATTGATAAAATGGGGCCGATAATGCGCATTCGTGACATTGCACGCCACACGCCTATCTTCATTGAGTGAAGAGGTTCTTCAAGCGCAATATGTGACCAATGTCTGCAATTGTGTGAGCTAATATAACCAGAGGGATGAAACTAGGCTTCTGTTTTATAGAAGAACACGAGGTCCAAGTAACAATCGAAGATAAGAACCAATAAGTAACTCGGTTGTGTGGTTCTTTCAATTCACGCACTATGCTCACAAGAAATGTTCGGAATTTGAGCTCTTTCAGCACAGGGTGGCATGTTGTGCGGAATGCACCGATTTGCTGAGATAATCTCCTTATCGATTTTTGGGTTTCTGTCTAATACCACTGGGATCTTCATTGTAGGGCGCTTATTCCTCTTTGTATTCGCTCCTGTAGTCCTCCATTTCTTGTACATATGTTGAATTGTGCTGGCTGTGGGGAGATTAATACCAGAATATTTCGCCTCAAACATGTCTTTAGTCTCCTTAATGGAGTCTGTCTTTATGTATAATTCCATAATATCAATTCGATGCTGACGGCCACTTGGTTCGTTCGATGTTCAATTATCTCACAACACTTCCAAGATATTCCGACAATTACTATTAAGCTCAACTGTCGAACAATTACGTAAACGGAACTCAGTGTAGCCAACTTCTAAATGCAGTGAGGCGTAAATATTAGCTCCACAATAACGGAATGGCTGTTACACCAAGATCTATTTATGAGGCTATCCGTTTTATATGAGAAATCTATTATAGGTGCAGTCTGACAGGGATCTTCTAATACTAGGTAAGTAAACATTTAATAATGTTAAAAGGCTGTCTAGCTGTTATAAGGAAAACGCGGTAACATTAAATGCAATTGAAACAAAAGAGAACAAGATTTAAATAGTGTACTGTAAAACAGCCACTTTGCATCTCAAAATAAAGAAAATGAACTGATTTTTGGTTTTAATACTGTTGAGGCTTTCACGTCAGGCATTAATATTACAAAAATTACAACTTTCCGGGGCGTTGTGCTGTGGTCGGTGTTGCATTTTGAAACCAAAGCTTTAGCTAACTACTTCGGTTAGCATCATCAGTGGAACTGGCGTTATTCCAATGGCGAAGCAAAGTTACGAGAAAGTGTCAAATTGCGGTGCAGTTGGTGGTAAACTTCCTCCGTCCTTACATAAAACCATATTTGACAACCCCCATCTCCAATACCAACATAAACTCCATCGCACCTTGATATTTTATCGTTACTTTGCACTCGTCATCGGATCTGCACCAGTTCCACATATCTCCGCTGATGGTACTAACCGAAACAGCGAAAGCTTTGGTCTCAAAATGCAACACCGACCACGGCACATCAGCTCGGAAAGTTGTAATTTTAGTAATATAATGTTTTGTTAGAAACTTATAATACCGTACGATAAACAATATTACTCGGTGATTACTTTTATTAATTCATCCTCGCTAAGCAAACCCTGCTTTAAGGTAACGATGACTATATCAACTGTCAGGTAGTACTCCAATTTACAAGAGTGCAACAATTTAACAAAAGGCTGGAAGAAAAGAAATCTCTGGCAGCCACCGGAGAGACACCGTGTAAAGAACATACTGAACATGTTAAAGTATAGAAATTTGTCTGGTTCCAAGAAAAGATGCACAATATAAGGAGCATATAACATAAGGGTGTCCATATATAATGCTTTACTGTATTAGTAAAAACTTACAAGTGACATCACTTAAGAAAATGGAGACACAGCTGTTTGCCACACATCGCCACATCTTGAATTGAGTTCTGTACACCCATTTTTATTTTAATGTGCTTAATTGTCATTCCTGGTAAATGGGCATTTATTTTTAGGACAAAATTATATTTTAAATGCTTTATTATATATTTGTATTGCATACGGATACATAGCAGTATCAATTTCAATTGTCGAGAAATGTGTGACAGGTCTTCAAACCCCGCGTGCCTGAGAGTGAATGCGAGTGTGTGCGTGCGTGTGCGTGTGTGTGTAAATTTAATGGAAATAATTATTAAAATGTTTATATAGCCTGTAATAGTTAATAAGGCAATTTCATGTATCAGGAAAATGTATTTAGACTCCTGGTCACGAACCTTTCTGGCCCGAGCGAAAGGCTGCCTATTATAACAAAGCTAACAAAGTGTATGCAGGTGTATGGCATGAATAGGAACAATGGATAGTTTGTATTCTCACTTGCCGAAAAAGCTCGAAAGTTCGTTAAAAATACCACAGTAGCATCGGATGATCACGAACGCTCCAATCAAAGAGTTGAAAAGTTTAGTACGTATGGGAGGATGAGAGCTCACTAATAATATTTGAATATTTGAAAGCCCAGCGAGTCACGAGTTTCCTTTTGTGGACCTCGTGAGCTCTCAAGACCACATGGAGACACTTTAAAATTAGTACAAAAGGGGAAACTTCCTTGCGAAGGCATACAGTTTAGGCAGAGCGGTACGTAGTGAGCCGCGGAGATGGTAAGCAAGTTGAGCAATAAGACGCATTTTCTGGAGTTCAAGTGAGGCAGTGCATGCAGATTTTGGGCAGCGATGCACGGCTTTTGCGAGATGGCAGTCGGCCAGTGTATGCAAGTCAAAAGGCAAGTCCAGTGCACGCATTTTTAGAATTCAAGTCAAGGCAGTGTACGCAGTTATAAGACGCAAAAAATGGCACGCGGTGTATATAGTTCGAGGTGTCAGTTCGCACAGCTAAATGGCGTTTCGACTTCAGTTTAGGTAGCGTCGGGTTATACGAGTTTTAGTTCAGTTCAGCGTCGTCCAAGAGGTAACGAACCAGGCGGCCGTCAACAAACGATACTTCTAGGCGTTGAACCAAGCACTGTCGTGTGATTTACACCATTTCCTTTCACTTCCTCTCTCCCCTGTGACCAAAGGGCACAAGAAAGCGACTTCGGGCCCCTGAAAGACCCGGGGTACGAAGTGGAACCCTCGGGTAAGATGCTCTATCAGACACTATTACATCGAGGTGGTATAATTAATCAGAATCAGATTATCTTCGAATTAACGCCGAACCCGCGAGCCGCCTACATCAACATTGAGATGACAAAAATCCGCTTCGAAATTTGGAGCCGAACCTGGAGCCACTCCAACTAAAACAAAGTTACTTCAAATGACAAAAGAATGGAATTTACAGATTGAGCTTCATTATTTTATTAATTTATTTTATGATTTATATTTATATACATTTGTTTGTATGTTTGGCAATCATATAAATAATCATTATAATCAAATGAGAATTGTGAAAATGGTGTCAAAAGAGAATAAGGAATGGAAAGAAATTATTTTAGTGGCCTGTTGCAAAAACCTTAAACTGGACTGAAATAGGTATTTGAAACAGGCCAATATAATTATTAAGCCGAATTTTAATTACGCTTAATCTAACTTGTTCATTATACTCAAATGCGGAATTTTATATATATATACAATGTAAACATATGCATCGTAAAAGTTAGCATTGCTATTTGCAAAAAAATAATTCACCTTTCACCGCAGTTGAATCCCTTATTTGTAGATAAAATAAAAGGTCATCAAGAAATCCTTTCGTTGCAATAGTGTAGCCGAAATTTTGCTAGGGAAGCGAATTCGGGTGATAGAACTGACCATGCGCTCAGCGCATTGTTCTTCGGTTGACATTTTAATGAACTGTCGTCTCAGAGTTGCAATTGCTTTAATAACTTTATGGATGGTTCTACTAGCTGTTGGCTTTCTGTCTTTTAATATATCTATAATTATTATTTGGAAGCTCCCTTAAATTAAGTAGTATCATGGACATCGAATTCAAAGCATGATTTCGCTTAGTTTGTGTTTGTAATCAGGGACCCACCATCTGTTGCAGTTCTTCGACATCTTTTGCTAAGCGCTTGCCATTCAGTTCTAAGAATGGCTTATTTCTCTCATGAAATACACGTGAAGCACGGTGAAATTCATCATTGGATAAAATGTCGGAATAATCAGAAATCTGTACAATATGCTGCTTGTAAGGTTAGCCTAACATAACCTACAATTGAAACGAGTTGTTATTACGTGGAAATGAAAAGTGAAACATTGAATAAATTTTATCTGTATGAAATTAAAATAAACGTGACTCAGTATTTTATTTATAAATGAAGTTTTACCCTTCTGTAGGCTGGGAATTGTTCTATTTGACAATTATTAAACACTAGTTAGTGTTTTAACTTGTGAAATTTCGGGAATTAGGTTTAATTTGAGGTTAGGACAAAATAATCATAGATTAATGTTTTTACAAAATTTCTAAGTTATGTATAACTGATGGTTAATTTTATGCGCTGAATGTTACCTCTTTATACAATTAGCCCTTAATGTGAGTGATAAAAAGTGACTTTTTTATAAAAATATTTTGATATTTTTGTTTTATGAAACATAAGATTGTCACATACAACAGTAATAAGCTGGTATATTAATGAAATTGTTAAACAAATTCGACCGGAGAATGTTTACCGATCATAGGTTGTGGTCAGTAATAATTTATTGCAATGATATGATGCTTTTGCCCTCAATGTGATATATCTTAATAGTCTTAACGCCCGTTTTTACCAGTGAGACACCACAGGCAGTTAGTGTGATATACGATACAGCTTAAATGATTATGGAAATACGTTTGTAAACATGCTTTTTCTTCAAAGTTTTCAATAGAAAGGTGCGATTATGTTCTCTTCAATGCTCCCATAGTTAACTGACGTTTAGTTAACATTGTTGGCTGTAGTAAAATTATCATTTGTGTCCTGGTGGTCAGGGGTGTGCCTCGTAGATCCAAGATTGCGAGTTCAATCCCGGCCAGGATCGATGGATTTTTTCGTTCGTAAAAATCCTAAGTATGGCTTCCTTTTGAAGGGAAGTAATGCCTTGGGTCCCTGTGGTACATTTACGGCACGTAAAAGAACCGCAAGCCTGAAAGAAGAGACCTCTGAGCAACATTTATCAGATGTTTTATTTCCCTTATGTCCACTGTACTCTGTTCTTAATAACTATTAGTACATTAATCTTTACACTCCTCAGTTAGTTTTCTATATACTTTGCAAATGTTTGTTTCTCCTCTGCTAACGAAAATTCCTTCATTTTCTGCCAAATGCTCCATCGGTCTACATTTTCCATTATTCCCCACTTCACTTTCTTACCTTCATCTACTATTTTTCACAGTCAGTTCTGTCCTGATCATAATCCTATTCATTTCGTACGTGTAATGGCGTATGTGTTTGCTCTAGAGTTCAAGCCTGAGGGCTTTGCTGGCCAGTCCATAAGTTAAATCTCCTGCTTCTGATATTTGACATATCTTTCTGGATGTACTCCTCGGAATTTTTATGATCAGCTATCAGTTACTAACCCATTTAGCCATCAACCCCCCCCCCTCTCCAGAGTGTGACATTTATCCTGCTACTCTTAGCTGTAGCAATGACATTGCGTATTGTCTGGACGTCAAAGATGCACAAGAACAACATCTGATTAAAATACTACCTTACCAAACCAGATTGTTGACTTTCACAATTGCTGACTTTGGCTTAGTTAATGCAAAGCAAAACTATTCTGGATTCCCTGTGTTAGTTTGTTAGAGCGTCTCGATGATGAACTCCCACTTCCTGGAGACGTCTTCTTATAGTTCTGGGATGCACATCTAGGTGTACACTGTGAGCATTCCCATGATTAACTCGATTAAGCTCCACGATGTCTGGTTTGTTTCGACGTTCGCATCTCTTACACGTGTAAGTTTGAAGTGGGCTTTCAAATCCTCTCCTTCCTGGAAACGCCAAATCCAAAACGGCACCACTTGTTTGGCAATTTTTGGCCAATGGACGACTAGCTTCCACAGCTTCCTCTAGCTATTACAGAAGTGTAACCTGACATTGCAACAAAAAAATATTAAAAAAAAAAAACCCACGTGATTTTTCTAATCCCAACTCTTTTGCTTATATGCAAGAGGGAGGGAAAGAAAGGGGTAAAGTGACAAGGATAGGATCGAAAACAAAACAAGTTGGACTACTTAGTAACTGATATTTTGGAGTACATTTGCAGCATGAAAACAAAATAATAACATTCTTCCTTCCCTGAAAGTGCTAGCATGTTAAACGACCAGAAATTATATTATCTTTGTCCTCAGATGTACAGGCATTCAAAACGTTCATTTTCAGTCACTGCTTCGGCCATTAACCTTTGGTAACGTTTCTTGGAACAGCTTCAGGCAAAGCCAACCCCCTCACTGGTCTCGAATGCCAGAAGGAGCGGCTTGAGTTACCCATCCCCTCTCAAGGTGAAGTGAAGGGATCGATTTTCTAGGAAAATAAAGAAGCAAAGAATGCCTGTGTAAGAATGAAGGGTGCACGGTAGACTCATATAATTAAATCTTGCTATTAAAGGCTTGTATGCTTCCGTCTGTTTTCCGTTCTGTTTCCCCTCCCTTCCCCCAGCTGGAGCACGCGCCAGTTCCACGCGCCATCACGCATGCGCAGTGCTCTTTGGTTTCGCTCGTGCAATTGCGCCACACTTCGAAAGTCATTCATGTCATAGTATTGACACTTTTTTCTTATAGTGCAACATGATTGTAAATTGAGACCGCCTCCATGGTCTAGGGGTTGCGTTTGTGACTACAAATTTGGAGATTGTGGGCTCGAAACCCGGCCAGGTCAAGTAGTCAGGATAAGGTATTTTTTTTATACCGGAAAAGGTGACTGCCAGAAAGCATTAAGGCGCCAAAGACTCCGAGCTCCTTTGCGCCGTCATTAATTTGTGAACTATCCATGGTAAAACGGGTTAAGTACCAGATTTTTGTTGTTGCTCTTTCATGGTTATTTTTATAATTACGTGCCATTGTCAACAACGTAGTAAAGGATATATAGTCTTTGTGGTTCAAAAACTCTCGTCAGATGATACTTGATTAAGTTTCCAAGGGAACGATGCAAGTCTATGCGATGCACAACGAATTGATAGCGAACAAAGAAGCCTGATATTAAGGATAGAGAGTTACTTTCCATTTGAAAGTATCGCTAAATACTATAAAAGAAGTTTCTGCAGAAAAGAATGTTCTATCCGTGGTAGAATTGATGAACGTAAATATCATAAATTCTAATTAAGATATTTACAAATGACTTTATTTTGTCGACAAACTTGTGCATGCAAATACATTAGGCCTTACATAAAGTAAAAATGACCTTAAATACTCTTATTCGTGTTATGCAATAATCACTATGTGTATTACTAATTATGTTGCAATGCACGATGCCTTCTGGTGCTTATATCTGTTCTGAAGAAGTCTGCACGGCTTGGGGACGGCTTTTCAGGCGCGGCACAGCACCTACAGCCCGGCTATTGACGTTACAACACTGAAAATCAAGCGTTAACTCGTGTGCAACACAGCACCTGAGTTCATATCTGTCTCCTAGCTGATCGAGATGAAGTCGCATGGTTTCTGCACTGACGTTGAATTGCTTTACTACGTCCTCACACGTCTGGCTGTTGTTCACCTCAATGGTTGCTATGAGAGCTTAGTTAACTATTGTTGATCTACCTCTTCCGAGGATTTCGTTGCCTTCCTGGAACTCTATGTACCGTCTTTACACCGTACGTTCATTGATAGTATCAGCACTAAAGGCCTGGCATATTTTCTGCAGTTGCGTTTTCCCCAGTTTAAATTCACAACACATACAAGTTTGTATATCATCTTCAGAGTGGTCATGTTTGACCGCGCTTCTCAGAATACTGACCAACAATGGGAAACATTTAACCTACCAGCTTAACAGTGTACAGTGGTGGAAATACTAATTGCATCACCCTTAACTTTTTAATATTTTCATTTGAATCTTTGAATTATTTTGATTAATTTTTTTATATCCGCCATATTCTTCCATAAATGTGTCAATATATTTTGCTATTCAGTTTATTTTTATTTGTGTACATGTTTGATAAAAAATGGAAACGAAACACTTGCATAAAGAAGTAAGGTTAGAATATGAACGCATTTGATATTTATTGGTTTAAAATATTCAATACATAGTGCGGTTAAACGCTCATTAGTGATATATGGCATTAAATATAAATTTCAACTTTTGGAAAACCCAGTTGCCTAATCTACTGCAAGTTTTTATTAGTACTTTTTTGGTTCACGTAATTAAATCACTCCTCCGCATTGTTGGGCATAGAGAAAATAAAATTTTTAATATATTCTTGGGCTAGCTCATGAAACCACACACACACAATTGTCTTCTGGAGTTCTCTTTTATTGCTTGTCTTGTTTCTTACAACAGTATTTCCCATAACCTTCCAGCTCTGCATAGGATTCAGGTCGGACTATATCCAGGCTAGTCTAGCACCTTCACTGTGTTTTTTCTGAAGAATGCTTTTACCTGAAATGTTCTTATGACTGACAATTGCATCAACACTTCCTAAATTCTAATTTAATACAGATATTAATAAAAAAAACACGTGGTAGTGGGCAGAACATTCTTGCAAAATGCATCTTGAGGGATCGCCAAAATGGTCTCATACAGTGCGCTTTAATTTTTTTTCAAGTATGCCAAAGTAGACATGGGCATTAACAGTGCTCCTGTGGAGTCCATAGGACCTATGCCATGACAGGAAATGATCTGGCCTTGTGAATGCTTCACTGTTTATGTTATGCATGAAGTCAACAATCCTTCACCACTTCTGCGACTCATGCACTTTCCCATCGGAGTCATTCAGGAAAATTTTAGACTCACATGGGGGGGGGGGGACTACACTATTCTAATTTTGTCCACTGTAGTCACTTTCTGTCTCATTGTTTTAGTCAGCAAGGGTGACGGGCAGGAAGGCCTCTTCAAGGAGTCTCCTTTTAATAGTTCTACTGGTCACTGAGACGTCACAGTCAGCTCTGAGGATGGCAGCCAATGAGCACCGAGACAAATTCTTTTTAGTATTCTGTCCTGTTTTAGAGTAGAAAGATGCCCTTTACCTGCCTCTTGCTTTCACCCGGCCAACATTTCCCTTTTCTCTGTATTTCTTTAGTACTCTTAAATGGCAGACTAATAAAAATCTGTTCTAGAGGCTATGTCTCTAGTGCTAATTGTTAGACGAACGGAGGAATAAGCAAGAATAGCACTTTTCTTCTTCGGCATTAATTTCACTCCTTTGCCCATCTTGTCATCACAATGTTTCAACTAGAAACGAGTCTACATTGTATTTCAGCAATGTAAACTGAGAAACTGATAACAAATAATGTTATATTAGCAACTGGAAGTCCAACAATGGAGACAGGAGTACACAAGCAACAAACGAGCAACAATGGATAACCAAGAATTGTCAAAGTCATAATTACGAAAGCCAAGGGAGGTGATACAATACTTTTTTCCATCACTCTAAGTCTGGGCAACAATTAGCCTTAAGTTTATTTGTTGCGCATTCAATTATTGGCAACGCTTGAAACTTGAGCACCGCGATAAACCCCACAGAACTTTGTTGGTCAACTGTATAACAGCAAGAATTGGGGAACAGCCTTTACAGCACACGACAGTACTTTTCGAACCCTTAGTTCATTAAGTTTTCAGGGAAAACTTCTTTAATACCTTGACATTTTCTTTGGTCAGAAATATCTGAATCGATTTGCGTTTTCAACCGCTCGTTTTCTTCTCCCTAATGAAACTTTAATGCACAAACTGTAACTACGATTGTGTTGGGACAAACGTTGAATTTTTATTTCTTAGCAATCAGTTCCCTGAACTTGCTCTGTAATTATGTTGGGTTATTTAGAGCAAGGTTTGTTGCTGCAGTTTTTAGTAAATCACATGGATATGAACGTAAGCGATAAAAAGAAACTTTAAATTACCCACGACTTCACAAAGTGCTTCGAAAATGTGAAAACTTAAGAGAATCAAAAACGTTTAAAAGCAAAGCTGATGTTAGTATTTAAGTAGCATATTTACCGAATCTAGTGCGCACTACATTTGACAAAAATTGTGCATTAGATTTACATAACACAGTATACAGTTGACAAAAAGTTATGTCGTTCTTTTAGCGATTCGCAGGCATGGGATACGGACATATGCGGCGCTCTTAGCATTGTTCCCAGATGACTCCAACGCCAACTGAACGTCCTTCCTAGGAGTTCGCCCTTCAGAAGAGCCGCTTCAATAGCAGAAGCAGGGACAGAAAACTTTCTAAAGGGCAAGTAACCGTTATCAGCCCGCCTCGACCCTTTAACAAATCCAGGGAAATAAAATAATATCAAAATGGAAATATGAAAATTCATGCTAACATTCGCCTAAGCGACCAGGAGAAACCACGAAAAGCCGCAAGTTCAGGATGGTTGGCTGCAAGGGATTTGAATCCAGAATCTCCCAAATGCGAGTGCCAAGCCAACCTACTCGGTTATTATTGTTATATTAGATGTTAATTATTCACAAACGAGGATAGGTCCATAAGTTTCCATCCTCACCGATAAGGATTATCGCCTTCACAATACCCTTATCTGGTGTCATACCTTATCTATTAAGTAAATAACTGCGGCTAATACTTCCGCTCCGTTGTGTTCAGTTGTACAGATATAGTTGCATAAAGAAGGCTAAGTGTGCAATACTGTGAAATGTTCAAAATGGAGTTTCGAGCTGTTATTAAATTCTTCACAAAAGAAAGACTTACCCCAAATGAAATTAAACAGCGACTGGACGGTGTATATGGGGAAGCATCCCCCTCATATTCTACCGTAAAAGAATGGGCCAACCTTTTTCGAATGGATCGAGAAAGCATTGAAGGCGAAGAGCGTGCAGGTCGGTCCTTGGAGGTGCTCACTCCTGAAAACATCGCTCTTGTGGAAGGAGAAATTATGGAAGACCGGCGGCTCAAAATTACAGACAGCAGCAAGGTTGGGCTTTTCTAAAATAACAGTCCTTCGAATTATTCATGAACATTTAAACGTGAATAATGATAGTGCAAGATGGGTGCCTAGACTTCCTTCCTCAGTCCAAAAGTAGCGAGTCATCTGTTGTCAAGCATTTTTGGAGCTCTGCCGTGTCAACAAGAGCGAAGTTCTGCAAGCCATTGTAACAGGAGATGAAATTATGGTCCTCTACTATGATCCCTTGTCCAAAAGAGAATCAATGGAGTGGCGTAAATCTGGCGAAGCACCGCCACTAAAGGCGAAGGTCACTCAGTCACCCAAGTAGATTCGGGCCAAAATCTTTTGGGACTGTGAAGGAATACTCTTCATTGACTTCAAGGAGAGAATATTACAGTAAATGGGGAGTACTGTGCTGGCATACTGCACAGACTACGTGCTTCCATCAAAGAGAAAAGGCGAGGAAAGCTGAGAGGTACTGTGCAGCTTCTTCACCACAACGCCCCTGTGCACACAGCTCTTGTTGCAAAGGAAGCTGTGAAGAAATGTGGCTTCAAGGAGATCGACCATCTACCCTACAGCCCAGATTGGGCTGTAATTACTCGGCGTCTAATTACTCTTTTCAAAACTCAAGAAGGACCTTCGAGGAAGGCAATGTAAGGGTTACGAAGAAGCGATTGATGCTGTTTATGCCCATTTTGCAGACAAAGACTTCTGACTATTTGGGGGGGGGAATTAAAATATTAATTTAAAGATGTGAGAAGTGTATTGCAATAAAGGTTATTTTATTGAAAAGCGAAATATAGTGTTTGTCTTTATCATATCTAGAAAATGTTAGGCAGAAAATTTATGGACCTACCCTCCTATGTACACTATCAAATAAATAAAAAATAAAAAACTGAAACCATGTCTAATTCGGAAAACATCGGAATCATTCGTGGTGCTGGATTCACAATTTCACATTCACGTCATATCCGTTATGTCATAGCAGAACGGGTTAGCTGGCATCGTGTGCTCTGGTGTTTTTTTAATGTTGTTTAACGTCCGTTTTTATTACTGAGGCACTACAGGCGGTGAACACTGATGACACATGAAATGAAATTATATATTGGGAAAGGACTTTTTAATGAAGGAAACGTTTCAGGCTTAAGTTTAGGGCATCTTCCCGACATTTGCCACTTATGAGGACTGCGGAGAACCTGGAAAAAAACCCAGCCAGGGAGGATAGTCCTGGCGGGATTCGAACCCCAGACCTTCCCGCTCACAAGACCGTACTTGAGCGGACAAAAGACATGTCTAGTTATAAGAAATACGTAGCTTGGATTTCTCGCTTTTCTTGAATTTTTTTATTCGCCGATTTTTGCAAGTGAAATGAATTTTTAATATACAGCAAAAATATACAGTACCCACTCCACTCGATTACAAATTATTAATTTTCTCTTGCACAGACAGCAAATATCTTTAAATTACGCTTACATTGTGCGCATAGATTTGTCTGTTGGTGAATCTGCCCTCATTCTGCTCTGAAATCGCCTTTAGTTGTGATTATGAACTTATTCGTATTGAATTCACAAAACACCATCTAGTGGTCAACAGATCAAAATATATTTATATGTAAATTGGAACTTGCACAGAGAAGCCAATCATATTAATTGACATCATTGTATGATTCAGTTGAACTACACACTCTTGAAGTTTCACTTACTTTTCATAAATGTATGGAACCGGTTTCGAGAACATTTATGAAAAGTAAGTGAAGCTTTAAGAGTGTGTAGTTCAACTGAATCATACAATGATATCAATTAATAAGTTCAAAATATGTTTATCAGAAGCAGTATAAATACCAATTCCGACAGACTTTTCGTATTGCCTTGCAGGATACATCAAGAATAAATCAAGTCATTAGCAAAGCTCGGAAGTTTTGGCATTTATTTTGGTTAAAATGAAAATATTGAAAATAGGCAGTAATATAATTAAAATAGGCATTTATTAAAAGTGAAAAAAACAGGGAGCAACATCACTTATTATTAATGAAAATTAGTATTTAAGACACTTAATAATTTCTTTATCACATAATTACAATACTTAAGTTTATTTTTCTTGGTTACAAGCAACAATATGTTTTTTCAAGATATCAGCTGTCATAGTCAGCCGCTTGTCAAAGAAAACATTTTTCATTATAGAAAAAGAACGTTCTAATTCAACTGAAGTGATTGAAGCATATTTAAAACAAACTATTTCGGAAGGATTCATACCAGTTACAACAGAACATTCATCTTTCAGGACAACTCAAATGCTGAAGTTTTCGTACATATTTCACCTGTTAGAAAAAATTAATATTTTTATTTCTCTGCCCCTTATCTCTTCGAGATTAGGAAAAACCGATTGCGCATTGTGTTTATAAAAAGAGAGGTGTGAGAGACAATAGGTAATATAACTTGTCTACACTCACACTGTGAAGATGCGTGAAACGAGTAAGCGCTGTTTGCCGATCTCAACCGATACAGCTTCATCGAATGTTAATCAACACAAAGCAAAGTAGTTTTGAATAGTCCTGGCGAAAGAGAGCAGTGTTTTCTGGTCGAGTTCATTTTCTATTTATACGTTTATAAGGGGATCAGGTTAGTATCTCTCTTACTTTCATACTGAACACATTGCAGGGACGGTTTATTGCACAGCTGTACCACTCTCATCTTTCTCGCTTGCAATTGTTTGTTATATTTTGGCAGCTGAGAAGCTACAATCACCACAGATTTTCTAGAACTGTCTCGCGCAGATAGATACAAGGTCATTCGCCAGGACTATTCAAAACTACAGTACATCCCTCAACCTCTGTATATCCTGATACTCGCATGCCTAAGGTAACCGTGCGTTCCTTTCACTAATGAAGGTTCTGTTATTTAAAGAGTTTAAGTGAATGGGTTGAAATGAAATAAACTTATAACAAGATTCCCAATAGATATTTTTGTGAAGTGAGCATGTCATTTAATTTTATAACATTTTTCACTTCGATATATTGAACTTTTATGTGCTTTATGCGTAAATAATCGCAGAAAAAATCCATAACAATCTAAAACAGACTAAAAAGAGTTTTAAATCTTAAATTAGGCAAAAAAAAAAAAACAAAAACAAAAACAAAATTAGGCCATACCGACCCCAAATGTACGGAAACATGTTCATTCCTACCTGACACTTAAACGTCTACTCAGAGAGAAAGGCATTTTGCCTAACTTCCGGGCTCTGGTCATAAAGTACTGAATTTTTATAACTCCAGAAATGTTTTTAACTAATTCTATATATAAGAAAAGTTAAGGAACTGTGTAGTATATTTCTCTTAGGAGCCCTTTGACAAAATCCAGTTTTTAAAACCTAAAACTGAGGATTGCAACACAGTAAGTGACAAAGAAAGAACATAAGATATACTTTTGTACCAAAGCAAGCACGAGTCATCGCCGTCAATATCATCAATATGACGTCTTCATAATCTCATTTTCTCCAACACTCCCACAATGGAACAGTTGCTTATCCCTCATATCTAAAACCTCTTACCAACAGGAAATTTATCGCATCAGACTTTTATAGCTTCCATGGATCAACATTCGATTTTTTTTATAACTCCATTTACAGGGGGTCTGCAGGCGACATACGGTGGGTATAGCTTTCCGTTCATGGCCTACCTACCTGCTGTATTGTAGGGTTACTCCAAACCAAACCATTTGATTTAAATTTATTACTTACAAGATAAGCGTTTAATTATATTACCTTACGGAACTTTACCTTAGGACTGCGGCAATTTCGAATTAACTGCATGGGTATTATCGATTAGGTAAATGATAGATGTTAAGTTTTGAAGCTGAGTTATTATGTGTCATAATATCAGCGAATTGTTTCGTGTTTATAAGAGGAGCATCATCATTTTAAACATAACATGCAGATATTACTAATAATAAATTGTTTATATGCTGCAAAACACAACTAATATCAGACCATCCAATTCTGATGACCGACGAAGCGGCGGCGAATCCATCTGCCAATAAGCCATCGTTCAAGGTCAGTGGAGCTGTATGAATAAGGGCGGGAAAACCGTCACATAACCTGTCTCCCAAAGCGAAGTCACTGTCAGTCAGGTGGGTTCTGACTTCAGCCCTCATTTCAGAGTACAGTCCTCGAGAGAGCCACCTTATTTCTGTGTGAAGAAGTAAAGATGTATGTAAACTCTCCAACACAAAACACTTTGAATAGCCCGGCATTCCTAGGTCGTTATTTAATAAAATTAATTAATTTCACGTTTTCACTAGGACTCTTTTCACGGAAGGTTTCATCTTCTTCACAGCAAGGGCTTGGCGGTGGCTACTGCTGCACTCTTTCGCTTTTTGTTTAATTTTTGAGATAACACCAGATATGCCTGTGCATATATCCACACAATAATCGCATGGGATGACTTCCATTGTTACTTGTGAAGATCAAGTGTGCACCTCGATTATTTCTACTCGATATTTACCGATATACAACTCATGGCATCACAAAATTCACAATTTTAATACCTGAACATTTCTTCAAGGAGCACCAGGAGATGTTTCGCGGAGCACAGTTTGGGAACCGTTGCTCTAACTTAACGCAAAATCTGCCGCGTGCTAATAATATGTGCCTTAGTTCGACCATATAACACCCTCCCTGGATATGCTCTGTTGGTTCCGCCTGAAAAGCCGAAGAAATATTGTCTCACTGTACTTTTCAAAATTGTCCGTACATATTCTCCATCTTAACTATCTCCTCGTTTTCAAAATCTATCTTCTTTTAATCTCTTGTTTAAAAAAAGGCGCTTTTTATTTTCTCACCTGGATCTATGTAATGTGAACTATCTGAATTCGAAGCTGTTATCAGTTTTACTCTATCGCGCTAGGTTTTAAAACAAAATCACATCAAATGTAATAATGTACTTATATTTTTGATGAAATATTATTAAATTTTAAGACATATACCTAAGACAAAACTGTTTTGTAGGTTTCATTTTAGCTTAATTATTAATGAATATATTGAAAAAAGTGAGTTATGTGTCAATAATTATGAATTTCCAAACTTTTTTCATTATTATGGAGAAGAAAACTGTTTCTTTTTAAGTTTTCTGATACATCATTCACTAGTGTCTGTTTTCAAACACCAGCAGTAATCAGCCATCATCCTAATGACCTTGATGTGGTTTCTATTGTTTTACCATCTTCATGAAACCGCTCACCTAAATATGCAATGTTTCCTGTACAATTTCTTTTTACCAAGAACGTTTTCTGTCACTTTTTTGTGTGTCAACCATGCTGACTTCTTTAACTCGGACATCGACTGAGGAAGGGTCTCAACCCTGCATAAGCTCACGAATCTGGGGTCCATCGAAAATACCGGCTCAGTTTTCTGTAGGAACTTTGTAACAAGAAAGTTGAAACAGTCTCTATCCTTATTCAGTAACAAATTGCTTCATTAGACCTAACTTAATATGGATGATGGAAGAAGGACATTAGAAAGAGAAACCAATGGCTCATATTTTACTTTTTTTTCTCCAGTACTAAATTGCTCCCGTGTGGCTAATTTTTTCTGATCCAATGCTCCGGTTAAGTCCTACTTCCCATTCACAAAGGGAACCATTTATCGTGTTTAATTCTCTTAGAATGTTTATTTTATGTATCTGGTCAATGAACCAACAATAAAAACTGTTATTTTCTATACCGATTTCTGAAAAACTGCAGCCCGATGAAACAAAACTGAGGCTGGTTTGAGAGATTCCATGTGGTAAGGAATCAGAAAATATAAACAGTTTTAATTGAGCAAAAATTGTGTACACCAGTGTTAATCTTAATACACGCTCTGAAACCCGACACATACGATCATTAAATTGCATCATCTTTCACCACTGATGCACTGCCCATCTCTGGAATGCTTTGCTACGCGACGTCAGAAACTGCCAAACTTCGGGAGCATTTCATAAGAAATTGTTTAATGTTATTATTGTAGCGTTATATTCCTTATATTACAATACAGATACTAAAGGATACGAAAACATCCGTTGCATTGTTTGTGATGTAGAAATGAAATCACAAATTTTACAGACCAGTCACCCTGCCCTATACCATGAAATATAAAGAAGAAAGCTGAGAGCATACGATCATAATATATATGTATAAGAAATAAGGAAGCAGAGGTTACGCCTCTCGTCGGTTGTTCATTCATTGTGTACGAAAACGACACAGAGATATTACATGGCATCTGCTACTACTGCCTTTCAAGCATAACTGTTTGGCACTTCTCAGCAAAACGATGGCCTACAGATAAAACTCGCCCCTATTCGCATGCTGCAATAAACACTATCGATAATAAATTAAGGATAATCGAGAAGTCGCATTGTGTAGCCGAGATTTCACTGGGGAAAGGAATTCTGTTGGTAGCACTGACCGCCCGCCGAGCGTGTAATCACTGTGTTCACTTAACCATTAAGACCACCACACACCACAAAATTCAAATCTTAGCAATGGTGAACGGATTATCTGATAAAAAACGGTTTCGAAGGAAGGAATGTCTGAATTGTAGGAATACTACTTTATCCTGTGCGGTGCACATCACCCGACTGCAGAGCAATTTGTCGATGACCCATTATAATAACCACCTTTTTGTAACACAAATAAGGTATATTTCTGAAAGTACTAGTCACATCTACTTATTTTGGATCACCAGACATGCGGAAATTGTCGCAAACGAAAGAACTGAACTATTGCAAAACATTCTTCAAAGTCAAATCTTGACATTTCGTGTACGATCTGCTCAATCACATACATAAAAGCAACCCTTAAAAGGAATATCATAAACAATTGCAATGCTGTATGGACAAGCAGTTCAAAGGTAACTTTCACCAAGGATTTCCTTTACCTCATTGTACTAAATCAAGAACGCAATGTTCTTGAAACCCGCATATATTTTGACTCAGTTTCTTAGTGGTCATGGAACATTTAAAAGCTATCTTCAAAGATTTGGTATTTTATACCACGATGACTTTATGTGCAGATGTGGAAAAAATGAAGAAACGGCGTCTCATTTACTCTTCCACTGTGATCTACACCAAGTGAAAAGATATACTTTATTGAACATGTTCAACATTATAATGCAAATTATACCCAATCACTAAATGATGTATTTTATAAACATTGCTGCAATATAACTTTTGATAAATTTATACTCATATTGTAGCATATGAGGGGGGAGGGGTTAAAATATTGGAAAATTTTATTGTAGCAGTATGACGGTTAAAAATAGAGGTGGCAGTTTGAAAAAATTACGAAAGGAAATTAGCGTCTGCGCATGCGCAACATAGGGCTAAGAGAGCAATTTAACGAATGTTAGAGGAGTCGAGGGCTGGAACTTAATGACAGTGGACGTTGTACTCACTGCTCCGGGATGGTCACCTCGGTGGACGAGTCAATCTCAACACAATTTTGTAAATGGTAATAAATGATGATTTAACTCTATTTAACGTCTATAATTATATAGAACACATTCGGTCCTTTACTTTCCCGTTTTTGTGGGTTCCAGTTTGTTAGATAGTTACAAGAGAGTTAGAGGGGACAAAATTTATAAAACATTTATCTAAATCATTTATGCTATTACATTTTATTATAAGTTTATACTATTGTTAATATTGTGAATATAATGTAAAACAATAGCCCTAACACACCATAAGGTGGAATAGAGTTCCATTTCATTTGGAGATTAAATAAATGAATGCATATATTATTCTTTATCTTGCTATAGCATATTTAATTCTAATGTTGTTATTATCATGAAGCTACTTCGTAATGTAGCTAGTGTTTTTCATTTTTATTTTTACGAGCTAGTGTCTTTATTACCACTCTCATTTTTTTTTTTTTTTGAGTAGTGTTTAACGCCTGTTTTTACTACTGAGGCACCACTTACCACTCTCATGATTTACAAAGGTTTACAAGTGTGAGAATTTTTATTATTACTACTTGTTTTATTAATATGGTTCTTTTTTCTTAGCATAACGTTCATGTTTAGTTAATAACACACATTTATTTCTCCTTCATGTATGTTTATATGAGTACGAGTATTGTCCTTATTAATATTTATGTTATAATTGAGGTAGTGTCACTAGTTAGTGTAATTATGATTAGAATGGTAGAGCGGAGGAGAAACCCTGTCAGAATAAGTAAATAAATACACAGAGAATTCTTTTTAGACCAGGTCCACAGCTGAACCCAAGCTGTGCAGAGCCAACACCGTACAAACGCCGCCTCCGTCGATGGACACGTCCCCTGACATTTAACAAGCACATTTTTGATCAATTATGTGTACTATTCACACATTCAGTTCTATTTCTTAACTAACCTGTGTTACAGAAGTTGTTCCAAGTGATATCCATCTGCAGTCACACAGTTCTGACATGATTTAATGTACTTCAATTTTTCTGTTGCAGCGGTAAAGCTTCAGTACAATACACCATGGTAAAATTTACTTCATTGATACTGTAGTTACACCAATGGCCTGTAATAAGACAAAGGTTGGAGTTATACTGATCTCTTAATCACAGAGATACAATAGCACGTACTGTCGTAGCAGCAAACTGCGACTGACATCAGTGCAGTAAATCTGTTACTATGACAGACATGGCCTTTGCTCAGCTATGATCAAATGCTAAAATACTTTTGCTGTTATTATTTTCGTTACTCCCACATGAAACGTTTATAAAACTAAAAATTCTACAAGAAATTCATATCCCTTATTCAAAATGAACAAGTTCTTACTACTCTCTTCTCTTATCATTACTTTATCTTAGTAATATTAATAGTACTTAATTCTTGTCACAATATATTTTATAGGAACGGAAATCAAATTAGCCGACCAGATAAAAATCTTGAAATAGTTATAAATTTATAAGTACGACCCGGATTCTTAGTTTTAAACTGTGTTGTTACAAGTAAATGTGATATTTTAACATAACTGTCGTTTCTTTATAATGGGGGTTAAATAATCGAATCTTATAACACCTAAAAGTGACTAAATAGGTTAAAACTTAAGAATAGCTGAAATTCTTATTACATTAAAATATACGATAATACGATAAATAAAATGCTTAATAAATGAACAATACATATTAATATATTTTTAAAACATTTGCCAATATTGTGTACCTTGTTCATTGTTATATTTCAAAGAGAAAATATTACATTCAATATTTTACTTTACCGTAACAATATACATTTCGGTTTCAGAAGCAAACTGAAGGCATTCTTAAGAAGCATTCTTGCAGTTAATTAACATCGTTTGCTCCAACAAGATACCAAAATCAAAGTTCTAATAGTTGGTTGACTCGCTAGTTGATCGGAACATTCCGAATTAAACCACAAAGAAAGGTTATATTTTAGATCAGCTAAAATTAGCATTTTCTTAAACTTTTCTCGGCCCACTTTAAGGATATCTCGCAGTATCGGAATCATAAAATGTAACTCAAACTTTAAAATTCTAAATTTGCATATCATATACCGATGTTTTAAAGTTGTTAACCATTAGTTTACATTTGAAGATATAAATAAACAAATAATAGCTTTCTTTTTATTGTAGTGTATCCTTGCATAACGTAATAATCGTTAACACAATTCTTCTTCTTCTTCTTCTTCTCACTGGCGCTACAGTCCGGGGTAATCTTGACCTGTCACAGTGACCTCTGCTTCCATCTTACGACTTCATTGATAGAGGGCAGCACTCCAGTAGGACACGTGATCAGCACGCCGGCATCCCCCCAGTCACCTATCACACGGCTCCTTAGTCACGATTGTGAAATCTTTCTCTAGCCTAGAAACATGCACAGCTGAACTTAATATTGTAAAATCACTTATGAAATTAATGTTCAATGTTTACGATCTGGAAGAATACAATAATTTCATAAAGTAGTTTATAATTCCTCTAAATTTTCCAATCAAGTGATAAATAATGTTCTGTTAGGTAAAACGCTTTACAATGTCACTAACGCAACATTTATATTCAACAGTTGGCGAGAGTCAAAGGGTGGTTGTGGAACGTGACAATATCTAGTTTAAGTCTGTTATATTTATCCTCATATTCAAAATTTTCATGTTATTTACTTTTTAGTTGTTCCAAAGTTAACACAGGCCTTTGAGGAAAACAAGTGTCTTAAAATTTTACCTCTCCTTTATGTATTTTTGTGTGCTGAATTCGAAAAAATCGTTCAAAATAAACTAGCAGTTGAAAATGTTGAATTTTCATGTAATATTATAAAGTGCGCATGCTGCATGATCAACAGGCTGAGTATATCAACTTCCGTGTCAAAACTATTGAGCGAGAAGTCAATAATGCAGAAGAAAAAAAGAAAAAACCGCCACCAAGATGGTCTGCATCATGAAACAGCTTGTTAAAACTTGGGCAAAAAACACGAATTGCTTCAAATGCAAGGGTTAGTTAAGTAAGTTACAAATTGATGCGGTGTATTACATGTTTGAATATTACCACTAGATGGTAGTATTAGTAACATGGCAATTGGTGACATTCGACACGAGACAATTGATGATTACAATAGCGAAACAGCAGCTGTAATTTGGCGGCGATGCTGAATGAGCGTACAACCCTCAAGCAGCGCTCCAATGCACGAGATTTCTGTGTGCAAAAGACATAGAATCAAAATATACATTCACACCCAAACGCTTCCCATCTACAGTGAGAAGTGCTGTTTACAATGGGGCATAGAGGTTCACTGAGGAAGGATACCGCGCCGGCCGCTGCTATTGGCTGCTGGCCTATCTCATAATGCATGTTCTCCCACTATACCAAATGCAAAAGAATGGGTCTGGCACACAGCATCTCAATTGATACCACGATGAAGTACACGATATACTAGCCCGAAT
Source organism: Metallyticus violacea (assembly GCA_030762175.1). NCBI lineage: Eukaryota > Metazoa > Arthropoda > Insecta > Mantodea > Metallyticidae > Metallyticus > Metallyticus violacea. The sequence continues at coordinate 18,078,118 of CM060830.1, forward strand.
TATCACAGGCAACCAGTCTTGGGTTCACATTATCGACTCGAGACAACGCGTGCGTCAATGCAGTGCAAACATCCTGTTTAAAGTGACACCACACACTTCTGGGATCATTGCTCACTGCATTACAGCCTCAAGAACAAACCACGTTAATGTTCATCCCTACCGTAATAACTTCAGGACATCCAACGGAAGCGATCAGGTTTTCTCACCAAAGCCATGTTTCTCTTACATAATGAGTGTCCTCATGCTGCCAACAAGATAAATAGGGGCTGCGAAATTTCAAGCGGGAAGTCCTCAAGCATCCTTCGTATGCCTCCGACCTTGCTCCAAGAGACTTCCATTTGTTCAGCTCTGTTAAATATAATCTTTCGGGTAAACATTTTCCTAACTAAGAGGCGGTAGAAAGGGAAGTCACCTTTTGGTTATGCTGCTGGATGTCAGGGATTTGTAAAACGACGAAACAGGTGCCTCGATGTACAATGTTGAGAAATAAAAATATGTTTCAAATCATTACTCTTACCTTCGTGTCTCTGCTGAAAATTCCTCAACTATTAGAAGCCTAATTAAAAGAAGGCAAATTTATAGGACAGAATATAAGGAAACTGATGTTAGATGAAAATTCCTAAAATAAAATAACTGTAGTTGAAAAAGAAATTTCACTTTTTTTCTTCTAAAGCGTAGTAACAAAGTTTCCTAAAACAATAACAACCACATTATCTGAACATATTTGGAACATGATAGACAAATTCAAAGTATTTTCTAAATGCACTCGTATAACCTTAGAGCAGTAAGCGAAAAATCTGGGCAACATTTCCACCAGATCATTAAAAGAAAGAATCGATGAAATATCAAGATAATTGAATATTTCTGCTGCATGCTAAGACCAGAAATTTTCGAAACTTCACACAAGAGAAGAGAGATTCAAAATTTCATTGGCAGGAGGGAAAGGAAATGAAATACTTTGCAAGACATTTAATCAAATTGAACTTGGAATTTGTGATAACTTAATTGTTTGGTAACAAAATCCCCACTTTTTGAACAAAAATATTTTATGACATTTAATAAAGTAAAAATTCAATAACCATTATAATCACACGGCGAAAATTAAAAAAAAAAAAAAAAAAAAAAAATGAACGTGATAGAAGAAAACTGAACTTAGTTTCGAATTCAAACTCCAGAAACTATAATCCATAAAATTTCAGAATATTTATGAAGCTAAGTTCTGCAGGCCTGTATAATTTAGTTATTTTCTTCCTATCATCACAAATACGCGTTGTCTATATCTTATTACTGTACATTCTAATATTCTAAAAATGGACCAGTCTGTCAAAGCGTTCCTCTTATCTATAACTGAGGTTTAAATTTACTAAATTCGATTGCCTCTTTATGGGAACATGTTTGCGGTATTCCAAACGCCGTCTTTATACCGGCTTCTTTATGATCCCGTATAATGCAATTTAATTTTCAGTACAAGTTTCCTTGTCGACATCACCTTTTCTTATATGCATTTTCAGATTTTTAGAATAAGACTCTAGTCAGAAGATCAAATGCGCCTTACATGCATTTTTGAATGTTTTTATTTGTATTTTTTTTTTTGGTAAGGTAACACTGAAAAGCTTAAACATAATATAATATTTCTATTTATAAGTTGAGTTTTGTATAGGATAGTATTAAAACTTTATTAATAACACTATTTTATTTATATATTCTTTGCTTTATTAAAATCCTCCATAATTCCAAGCGAACGTCTTTCGGCCAATGAACGAGTTCACTGAAACTCGATTCACCAACGAGAATTGAATTGCACTAATAGGTTCCCAAAACTACTAAGGACTACGACTACGACTTCATTGATATAGAGCAGTATTGCAGGGGGGCATGTGATCAGCATGCCGACACCCCGCCGGTAGCCTATGCGGCTTTCGTGATTGAAGAACGCCACCTCTCCATCAGGCAGCTTCCCAGTTGTCCTCACGAGACTGGGTGGACCCGTTCCAGAACTCACTAGCTTAGAAAAATGTCCTAAGTAGGTACCGAGAATCGAACTCGGGCTTCCCGGCCAGTGTCTAGACCAAGGATGTGGTCTATTATTATTATTATTATTATTATTATTATTATTATTATTATTATTATTATTATTAGTATGGTCTCAAATATTAAGAGTTCATAATAAACTGTTGTTATAACCTCAAATGCTAAAAAAGCCTTTTATTTCACTTTTACTTTCATTCGATTACTTTCCTAACCTCAACTGTTCGATTATTTTTTTCAAACATTTTATCAGATTGATGCATAATTTCGTAGCATTTTTTGGCAGTATGATCTCTCTACCATCACGATTCCACGTCTAAAAAAATCTGCTGGTTTGGCACTGAAGAAGTCGTCAAGCAACTTTGTAAAGCATCTTCGTTATCGAAGGAGTTTCCTCGAAGATTGCTGGATGGAAAAGGTGAATGTCTGAGGGAGCAAGATCGGGAGAATAAGGAAATGTGGAATATCCTCTCAATCAAACTTTTGGGTATCTGCTTTCGTCGTGTTAGCGGAATGTGGACGTGCATTTTCATGTCGCACCAACACTTGATGATGTCTTCTCAGTCTTTTATTTTTCAATTGTGACCACAAGGGATCTGAGTTGTTGACAATAAATTTTAGCAGTTATGGTTGCATTCCTGAGAAGCATTTCGTAATACACGACGCCTTCTACATCCCACCAGATTCTTTTGTGGATGGAAAAAACTGTAGCACGGGATATTGCCCTTTTATTAGGAATCAGCCATTCCTTTCTTTTTTTATATTGACATAGAGAACACCACTCACCGATGAGACGAGCAAGTAGAGATGCACAAATAGCCACCCGCTGATTTTTGTTGTTTTCACAAAGTGTGAGGTACCCATAAATCCATTTTTTTAATCTTACTCATGGAATACAAATGTCACACGATGGTTATTGACTGGTCACATCTGCTAATTCTCGGGTTGAATGGCGTGTATGATCATGGATTAAAGAGTTCAGCATATCTTCAGCAAAGTCTGGCGGTTTTTCCTGAATCACTCACGTCATTGTGGCGCTCTATGAAATGACAGAACCATTTTCTTACCACTTGCATTCTCACCGTAGACGTCACAATGTTTCGAGTCTCCTCCGCTGATTCTACTCCTTCATTAAACCCCAAAAGAAGAAGATGTCGAAAGTTTTTCACTTTTCTCACTTGACATTCCATCTTCTTTAGCCTAAACGCAAACTTTTTTGAAATCTACAAAATTCAAGACGTATTTACAGCACAGCGCTCCAAATAACGCATGACAGATAACAAACGGTTATTAATGTCCTACAACGCAGCGCTATGACGACGAACAAAAACGCGACCAACTTATCATCAATCAAGTAATATAATAACCTCAAATATTTAGATTTTTGTAATCAAATTAGAGGCGAAGAATTATTTTGCCGAATACATCACTTAAAAGCTGAGAGTTATTTGTTATAATGAAAAATGTTCGTTAAGATCAATTTTACTGCCGGAGCATTATCAGCTCTTGTGCTATATACAGATGGGTTTGTTAACTATCAGGTACCTTAGTTTAATTTTTAGTGAATGTAAGCATTCAAAACGTTCTTTTTCTTCTATTTTGCTAAATGTAAAATGCTCGCTGTGTGATTTAAACCCTTTACAATTCTGTTAGCTAAATTATTTGTCTTCTTTATGATAATACGATGCTGAAGAGTTAGCATTATTAACTTATCACTATCTAGCCAATCGTGTGAGCTTTAAAAAAAATTCCAAATTAATTTTCTCATACATATTTGCTATAACCTCCAAATGTACCGACATTTGAAGCCTTGTTTATTTCACATAATTAATTTTGTATGGTTTATTTTCAGCGATTTTAACATTTATCCATTATTAACTTTAATTATCAGCTATTAAGCTATTCCCCAGTTATCAGTATGTTTGTTCACTTTTGATACACATTGTTAATCGCTGCTTGCTAAAGTGCAGTTCAATATTAATTTCTTGACCATAAAAAGTAGCTAAAAGGTAAGTAAACATATACGATCAATAAAAAGAGAAGAAATAGATAAAAAAATAAGTAGAAGCACGGAGATAGCAATCGCCCCAAACGACACAAGGCAGTAACGGCTCAAGAGGGAGTGCGGCTCGCCTGCCAGATGGTGCGCCAAGCCACGCGCCCGACACACTGCTGAACACGCTTCCTGGATCACCCACACCATCTCATTATCCAGCACCTCATCTTCCTCACCTCACCCCTCTCCCCGCTAAATTAGTTGGTACTCAATCCAATTACGCTTTCTTCCTTTGTACCGCCCAGATTTTTATAGGCAGCGGCTGACGCTCAAGGGTTCGTATACCGCCGCAGTTTTGCTGATTCTATAGCACAGGAATGAGCCCGGAAAACGTTATAAAATTAAGGATTTAGTGAAGAAGTAATCATGTCCTTCTTCCTTTCATTTCCTCTCTAATCTAAAAATATGAACATTCTTTGAATATGTACTTTGAAAAAGCTCTTATTGTTACTACATTTTTTATTTCAATATTTTCCCCCTTTGAGTGAAAAATGCTAATTTCAAACTCAATATACTTATTTTCCCCTTTTTGATTTTCACTGAGATTTCTTCATTGAACTGCACACTATTCATTTTCGTATACGTGTAGTATTAACAAACAATATGAATTGAAGCTACATACAACGCTCTTCAACAACTTTATCTAATATATCTCATAATCTATTTAAGAGCACTGTTTTTAATTCCAGGATTACGAAGATATTTTTATTTCACTTTATAAAATATACCAACCAAAAGTTAGCATTTTCTATCACTTAAATTAAAAAAAAAAAAAAAAAAAAAAAATTCATAGAGGTGCGCTCCATATGTTTCATGCCTGGGCCTTCCTACCTAGTCTTGCCATAAATTCTGTCACAAAGTTTGCAATACATTTACTGAAAATGGTTTGAGATATTTAAATATTCTAATAACATTAGTTAAATGGATGTATAATAAATAAAAACACAAATAATTATTCAAAATGACCACCTCTGGCACACGCATACAATAAGTCTTTGTGGCCACTCACCTTTAGAATTACACAACAGTTTAATCGGGAAAGCTGCTGTTGCCTTCCGAAGAGAACGCTTCAAACTTTCAGTACTTGGATGTCTCTTCCTGCAAGCATCTCTTGAACCTTAGGCCACAATTTGTAGTACAGGAGGCTTAGGTTCGGACTCGCGGAAGACCAATCCAAGTGCGGGGAAAAAGAAGAAGAAGAAGAAGTCAGGAACATTGGCTTCAAGTCACTCCTGGGTTGTCCAAGCATTGTGCGCTGGGGCTGAATCCAGCTGAAAGTCCCAAATTTGTCCACGCAAGAGGTGTTGAGGTTCTTGACCAGCCTCTCCAGCACTGTTTCCTGGTACAGTTTGGCCCATGTTTTGACCCCTGTTTCGAAGAAATGAAGCTGTGTAGTACCTTCATTGCTCACAACCAACCAAAGCATAACAGATCCAGAGATCAATATGTAGCCTTAAGTTTGTACAGTCAGTTGAACGATCCTTAGCTTCCTGCAAAAGGCGCGTGACGGGATCTTTTAGCTAACTATTCAATAGAGTTACGCATGAGTTACTGGTTTCAGGGACCTAGTTTCTGCATTGGTCTATTTTGCAATCAAATTAACACTCAAAAGAAATTTAACTAGAGAAATAATACTTCGCCTCTGTGCTTTCAAATGTAACTAACTACAAACGTAACAAAAATTGGTTTTGTCATTTACACAATTTCGAGGCATGTCTGGTTATGTAACTTCCAAATCAATTGGGAACTGATCATTTTTGTGAGGAATGAAATGCATTGTTGTGAAATCTGGCTTGAAAGGCAACAATGAACAAAACTTATGTTAATTGTTAAAGCACTAAAATGAAAATATTTGAAATATTTTCTTTTCGTTTGCTTATATGCCAATGTACAAGGAGCTATGTAATATGATCGTCGGTCCTGGTGGGGTGTGGTAACCGTACTTGCCTCCTAGACCCAAGATCGCGGATTCGAACCCGGCTATGATCGATGGATTTTTTCAGGCGTAAAAATCCTAAGTATGGCTTCCTTCGGAAGGGAAGTAAAGCCATGGGTCCCGTGTCGTACGTTTACGGCACGATAAAGAACCTAAAGCCTGAAAGAAGAGACCTCTGAGCAAAATTTGTCGGCCGTTTCACGTCCTGAATTCAATGAAACACTGATGACCTGAGATGTTAAAGGCCTATAAATAAAAGAAACCAACAACCTATAAAGATCAAAGTACATGTTTTCTGATACAAAAAATGTCTGATTTAATTTTATGAAAGTACATACACACATACACAAAAGGGGGGGAAATGTACATTTAATAAAATAACGGTTGATCAGTGTTAATTTTTGGTTGGATTCTTATCCAGGGGTAAATTATGAATTACAATAATTCAGTCTAAAATTAATATTTTATCAATATTAATTCGTAATTAAGGATATAAAACAAAACTGTATATTTAAACAAAAATTTACATTAAAGAGAATATACAGTGTTCGCACATTTTACCCAATACAGCAAACGAGTTACAACTTTGTAAAGAAGCTTGAAATATCTTATTGTTTACCAGAATTTAGTGTGTTAAGGTTTGCAAACTCTTAATGCGCGTTTAGTGATTGACAAACAACTGCATTTACGCTAATTTGTCCCACAATGTACTGACGAAGTGCCTCCGAAGATGAAGGAACCACCATCTCGTCAGCTTCAAGTTGTTCTTTCTTCTCTTCACCACATGTTTCTTGTTCAAAACTTCTGCTAAAATGTCTGGAACTGAAATCTTCCCACACACTGCCACATTTTCGTTCAAGGTGACATATTTATCAAATATAATGTCTTTACTGCCCTCCCAAGGTACCATGGAGGGACATCTTCATTAAGCACTCGGTTTGCTCATTTTTCGTGATAAACTTTCCTTTAGGAAACAAATTTGCTATTGTTTGTTCAGTTACTTGAGACCACGCAGAAAAAACTTGAAAAAGATTTTGTACGATAAGACGTCTCTAAAATTCTTCGGATTAATCCATCTTAAGTACCTCTGAAGTCATATTCGAGGATAAACAGATACCTGGATAGAGTTGTGAGCAGTGCAGTTGTCTAGTTCTAATAGCCAATCTTCAAAAACGTCTGCAGTCATCCAACTTCTATTTGCTCTTTACGCTACTCGTTCTGGTTTGACATTTTCAAAACAACATGGATTCGCACATTTTCCTACCATGAGCAAAGTTAGCTTTTCACCCCCATCCATGTTAGCGCATATCTGTAATATGACTCTTTGTTTATGTTCTTTCCCTCGCCGCAACGTTCTCCCTTGAAAGCTAATGTTGTGTACATTTAAAGAACACCCTGTTTCGTCTCTAGGCCTCATTTCTTCAAAATTTGCAAAACATCCTCTTTCCAAGAATTTGCTGCATCTTCATTTACACTTCCACATTCACCACCCACAAACTTAAAAGAGATGCACTTTCTTTCTTTAACATCGTCTAATCAACCGGTGCTAGCGTTCAACTCACTTTTACCTAAACTTGCAAAAGGTTCTTCAGCATTTGCGCGAAAGGGGAACACTTAAAGTGTCCCGTGCTTGCTTAAACCACTTTACCTCTCATTCGTTATCAGAATTTTCCGGTAGTCTCATTCTTTTCCCTCTTTTTCCATTATCACTTGAGGCACTGCTTAAACTTTTCTCCTTATTCCTCAAATAAGTTGACAAAATATTCAGTGATTTGATATCCCGCACTCTTTTGCGATTTCCGATTTTTTCTTCAAACTCTTTTCTATTTCTCGGATGACAGCTACTGTTTTCTCAAAAAAAGTCTTGTGCTGAACACTCGACTTACTAAAAGATGCACTGATTAGCAACACACTGAACAGTAGGAAGCTCAAATGACAACTAAATGCCGATGTTCTAAACAATAACGGATGTAGTTGGGGAAGGCTAATAGCTGAGGTAAGTCCACTGCGCTCCGATACAAAACAAACAAACTCGGGGCAATGATCTCTTTTACAGAAACACAATAGACGATGTTTTTACATTTTAAACTTGGGCGTTTAGACTAATTTTCAATTGACATTTCTGAACAAAAAATTCGATTTATAGAGGATGAAATTCGAATTATATGTGATTTTTTTACATTGTTTAAATGCAAAATTCAAGTGACCGAGAAAAATACATGAATTAACTACGTTTTCGAATTATAAACGTTCCATATATCCGGGTTCCACTCTATTTTCATGATTATATAACAAGAAAAGTTCCACTCCGCAATGTATGACAGATAAAGTAACTCTTGAAACAACTACCGATGTGGTTAGAGCAATCGAAGAAGCGCTGTGTTCCTGTATTGGTATCACGAAAAATGAAACATGTTAACAAGAATTCAGGCTATAAAGTTTTATGTTTCATTACTCGGCTTTTGTAGGAGGAAGATTATAGCATGCGTATAATAGTCTGTAGCTGGTTTGCAGAGTTTAGACGAAAAAGACGAGGAGCACACGGGGCGTTCAGCAACAAAAGTCACAGATGATGTAGAAGCCATAGTGAAGAACGGTCCGCAGTGAATGAAGAACGACTTACATAAAGACAGTGGAATCTTTTGTCGCTGATGTTAGAAATGCTACACAAATACGAGGAAGTCCAACGACAACAAAGCTTCCAGTGAGGAAGCTTTGTTGTCGTTGGGCTCCCCACATCCTCACAGAAGAACAAGAGACAGCAAGAGTGAAACAGTGCCGGGAAAGGGTTCGTCGTTTCGACACTGGCAAGCCCGAACACCTCAACAACATCTTATAAATACGACCCTGAACCAGAAGCAGTCGCGATCTGGGTCTTCCCAAATGACGATCCTCTAATGAATGTTAAGCAATGTCGAAGTGTGGGCCAGGAGATGGTTCCAGCTTCTTCTCAGAAAGTGAACAAATAGCAATCATTCCACTCCAGGAACGAAAAACAGTCACTACTTACTGGTACACCTCATTTAACTTTTCCATGACCTTCAGAACAAACAGAAAGATGTTATTTCATCATGACAATGCCTGCATACACGCCGCTTTGAAAGCAATAGACTTTTTGCTAGATACGGGCAAGACACTAGTGAGCTACCTCCGTACAGTCCTGATCGCTCCCGACGACTTTACGTCTTTTCAAGCGTAAAGGCAACACTAAGTATTAGAGTCTGGAGGGTGTTGCGCCCTATGAAGAGGAGAGTGGTGCCATCTCTAAAGAGCGTGACGTGGCTGCTTCTGTGATTGGTTCCGGAGAATGCAACTTTATATCGAGAGAGGAGGAGACAACTTTGAAAAATTCTACTTAGTAGAATACCGAAAGCTTAACAGCTACTCTTGTATATATGAGAACTAACCAAAACAGTTTCTCGAGTTAATGAAATGTTAAGATTCCCAAGGCAGCTGTCTAGTATATTTAAATTTCTGTGCACAAATAGAAAAGAAACAGACCACTTCTAGTTAGCGAATTTCGTAACTAATGCAGCCATGCAAATATTTTTGAAAGTCATTTCATTAAAATTAAATAATGAAAATGATGTCTGAAAATAAGTGAAATCAGATTATTAGGAGTAAGGCTTACTTGAATTCCAAAATTTAAAATACTCACTAGCGGCATTAACATTTGTTGTTTTTATGCAACAAAACTCGATATATGCTATTTAGGTAAATAGAATAGGAAAAATAGTTTCCGAAAATTAGGAAATCGGGCCATTGGGATAAGGGGTGTAACTGAAAACCGAAAATTAAAAAGCGTTCTAGCGTTTTATTTTCTCTAAATTGTTATTTAAAAAAAGTTACAAATTAGTTCAATTTATAAAGATGCAGATGTTTTATTTTTGATAAAAACATTGTTGTGGAGATACCAACTGTGAAATATTAATCTATCACTGCCACTCTCATCGTTTACCCAGATGGTATCAAAAGAGGCGGCAAACTTTTGATATGACTGTTACGCGATATTGCAACAATAACACTAAAAACTCTTTCCCATCTGTACGTTTGTCTATTGTTAGTCCTAGACTATTATTGGCTGGGGCTAATTATTGATGCGCTAAGATAGAGAAACTCGCTTGCTCTATTATCAAAGGCTCTGGGGGGGGGGGGGGAACGTGGCAACTAATTACACTGGCTTGGCCTGTCTTCTACCAAAGAAGGAAAATGGTTAGAAATGAGTGTTTTGAATTGTGGGCTCCTGGTAGTAGACACGCGAGTGACAGCTTCTTCCCAATTTCTGTAAACTCAAAATGTAACTTCTCTGTTCCAGCGCTCTGTTCGCAACTCAACTTACTGAGGAATTCGCTTAGTTGCGTGACGCAATTTTTATGTTTGGAATTGGCATGAACTGGCTTATCTGTGCTAGTTTTCTCCTCAGTCAGCACTTGGGTTGTTTCGCGTGCTGAATGTAACTGTTAAAGAAAAAACGACAGAGAGCTTCACCAAATGTCGCCGTTTTGCGGCATTGAGACCGTTGAGACAGATGGCTCGACCGTTTTCTGCAACTCCACCTGCGAGATCTCAGGTTCGAGTTACGGCCTTTGTAAAACAAAACTGGAACCGAACAAGTGCACGTTAATCTTACGAAGATGTTGCTAACAATTTGTTGTGTCGTGGCGCAGATGGTTAGGGCATCTGTCTTCCGTCTGGTAGGAAAGACACTTGAATTCTATAGTCGTTTTCTAAGCACCGCATACACTCAAACCTAAAGTGAGTTCGAACATATATAATACGACTGTTTTATCGAGCTAGATAGCTCATTGTTGCCATAAAATAATTAACGAAAGAGTGACGAAAACTGTAATTTATATCAGGGTATTTTTGTCATACTAATCTATCAATGAAACAAAACAAAATTTTGAATTTTCACTATCACAGTCGGATATCGCAGTAAAATTATCGACAAAAATTCTCAAACCCGTTTTTATTACGCGAGCATCTTAGACTCAACCACGGCCTCATATAGTCTTTCTAACCATTTCAGTGGCAATGCAAGGACTTTATACAAACTTACTCTAACAGCTTTCATAACCAATTTACCTTTTGCTGGTGCAAATTTAAACTGAACCTACCATCTTCCATTGCTCATAAATCTACCCCTAAACAATCCACCTCTCTCACTACCTCTATTGAGTCTCTATTGATAAACAATCCCAAATATTTTCTTAATTTTGTTCCTTTTTTAAATTCTATTTCTTAGTTTTTTTTTTTTTTTTTACTATTTGTCCTTAGACCTCATTCGGCACAAAATCTAACAATGTCATTAATGGCATGTTGTAATTCTATCACAGTTACTGCTCCTGTTATGACATCATCAGCAAAAAGCAATTCTGGTATTTCCTTCTTCCCATTTTTTGGACAATGCCTATTGTTTTCCATGGCCTATCTACGATATTATCTTATAAGCAGAGTAAATAATATTGGGCTCAATTAAGTTAATATTAGTAAATCGAACGGTAGCTATTTAACAGTCGACTTTCGTCTAGTCCATTTCAGTCTCACGGTTTTTAAAAAGGTGGGTATTCATAAGGAGGTATAACATTTTATACAGTTGTTAATTTTGTGCGAATATCAAATATATATATATATTTAATATATAATATAATATAATATTTAATATATATTACTTTTATTCTTATTCTAAAATCCTAAGCCCGTATTTGGCTATTCTCTGTTGGCATTACTGACAATCGACATTCGTCTTTTGCAAGATTGCATGAAAAGTTAAGTATTCATAATACAAACATTACAATATTGTAAACCAAGTTTACGAGTATTATATTCAAATTCTTATTTTATTATTGAAATAGTTCTAATAAATATCACTCGAGAGTCTGAGCTTTCCATTTTCCTTTTGTGACATTACTTGTGATAATTTAGAATTGGTTTAGTTGTTCACATTTGTTTATATTTCTAGGTATAATATATAGTAAAAGTCACATTTACAGATTTCAATGCATAAAGTTATATACTTTCCATATTTTATCCTTTCAAAATTATTGTCAGACATAATTAAAATTTATTTTATTTACTAGGAACTTCTATTCCTTGGAGGGCAGCTCCGTCGGAATCGCTGAGTTGTTCCCCTTGGAACGTGGGCACAAACCGCTCCTAATGGGACTGAGTTTTTGAATGACCTCCTCCGTATCCAATCCAAATTGAACTTTACTGCTCTGCACATTGAGAGAGTGGATGTATTTCTCATTACACATTTTAAGTTGGCCTATTCATATTTAAACGTTAAGTTAAAGACTCACTTAATTGTTTTTTTTTTTAAAACTCTTTGATTTTTTGTTATATATCTTAATCATAATATTTGTTACTAAAATAATAATTCCATCGGTACAAACAATTAAAATATCCTTTAAAATATTAATAACAATAACAATAATTAAAAAAATATAAATGTGTCTTTTAGGAGAATATTTTTCTATAAAATGAATTGTTAGTTGACAAAATGGAGAATCATTTTGTAACAATATTATCGTTGGTGTTTTTTGAGCTCCCTAATAAGCTTATATAACAGACTAGTTATAAATCTATTTCCGGTTTGGTATACTTACTTTTTAATTGCTTATATTTCTAACATAATAACATGATATATTAATAGTACAGTAACTTACCAGGCAATGATTGCTAGCTTCCTTCTCCCGCTTGTGAACTCTCGACTCTCTTTGCCCTTATCTGGCCGAAACGCAATAATGCTGCCTGGAACGGAAATACATGCTTATAAAAATGACAGTCGTTTCTTATTCTTAAATTATTTCTTACTGAATTAATACCCAAAATCTATTAATTTAAACTCAGAATTTAATTGTGTGGCTCATTTGAGAACACATTTTGTTAAGATGTTATATGAAATTATTTAGTAACCTAACAAAATTAAACACACATATTTTATCATTATTAATTTTCAATCTTTAATTAGCCTACGCTCAATAATGAGTGAATTTTCATCTTAAATTATAACCAGGGCCATGATTTAAGTGTGAAGGCATATTTTATAAAATAAAGTTAGAAATATTTTTTAAACTTATATGTCAAATGAATAAAAAATGCCCTAACATTTTGTGTTTAACGCATGCAACTATATACCGATGAGTGAAGTGAATAAAACGTAGCAACTACAAGGTAGACATTGCCACCATTTCCGACATTATAACTAGATATGCATAAGCATAGGCTTGAACGGTGTGATGAGCCAAGGAGATACCATGACCGGAGTTACCAAGCAAAGAAGAATCGCCGTCATATCGTATAGCACCCCTCCATATTCTTGAGCCACTCGGCGCTAACGCTCGTCAAACTTTTCATCAGCATCACATGTCGCCTGAACATTAAACACTGGCATAATCTTTACGATTAATACATTCGCCCCCGAAATTGATGGTGTTTTAATTTCAATCTGGGTGCAATCTAATGCACCTACAACAGTTGGTAAATTAAAACAAGTTTACCACATCAACTTTGCATTATTCATTTCATGCATTGTATACTGGGGAAATAAATCCAGTTTTCGAAAATATGACCAAAATAGTTTTACACACCGTGGAGCGGTCCACTCCAAAATCTTGTGACTCTCCAATCTGAAATCGACGATCAGCAACAAACTGTAAAAATGTTGAGTGAAATGAACAGAACTTAGAAACTGCAGTAGACTCTACGGTGTAGTGATAGCTTCAAGTCAAATCGAAGTGAATAAACATGCGATTTCTTGGGGTTAGTGCTTTTCATCGCTATTTGGCAGAAAGTGTGGTGTCAAAAAAGCAATACTTTCAGTCTCAAAAGTCATCAGCTCCTTACGCCTACCCACAACTCTTCTCTCCCTCACATGCATGAACATCGCCATGATTGTTACCAACTGATGACTGACATAACAGGAGCGGAGTGTGCCCTCCCTTAGACTCCAAAATAATGAAGTTGTAGCTACACTAACTTGTTGTATCTTCGCTTTATTCACATCAAAAGTGAAGTTATAACTGCCGATGTGCAAACAGCTATAGGGGGTAGTTGTTGTTACTTTTATTCACAACAAAGGAAGTTACAACTTAAAATACGGAAGTGGTAGCGTCGTCTACTTTTTATTCTCTTTACCCTTTTGTCTAGTACACAATTGTCTTCATAATTTTGCACTGTTAATGGAAAACGAAGGTGTATCTACCACTCCCTACCTCTATTAACGTAACGCAAGTTAGATCGTGACATACTTATACTAGTAAGTTATTCAGATAGACTTATTTTGACCCAGTTATTTTAATAATTAACTTTACATGGAAGCAAACGACGGAAGAACAAAGTACCTCTTTGAAAAATGCTAGTGTATATACGGATTAAAGAAACCAACTTTTATTTATTTATCATCGACTTCTTTTCGTATTAACCTCAAGAAACTTCTACAAAACATTTGATGACTCAGAACTTCTGGTTACTAGATAGTAAAAATATAAAATACTCAAATGAAAGCATAATAAGCTTTCCAAACCCTGTAGGATAAAATATATTGGAATATTTACTACCTATATTGAATTAATAATTCAATGAAAGGCATGGTTAGAAAAAGATTTTTTAAGGAAGTAAAGTGTTCCAGAACATCGAGACCTTACTACCCACGGAAAAATAAATAAATAAATAAATTTCTAAGCATATAGAATGCTCATGTGAACTCCAGTATACCGCCTGTGGTGTCTCAGTAGTAAAAAGCGGGCGTTAAACACTATTCAAAAAAAAAAAAAAAAAAAAAAAACATGAACTGCAATATGTATAAAGATATTTTTGTAGTGCAATGCAATAACAATTTTGGTATAGATGATTTTAGATATGATAAGAATAAAATCACAAATAATCACTTTTAAAGTTATTCCTTAGATTAAAATCACACGCTCCTCTGTGCTACATAAGCATTTCACGTTATTTGCTAACAAAGAACAAGATTTTATTGTATATATACGAGGGTAGGTCCATAAGATTCCGGCCTAACCATTTTATAGGCATATTTCACTTTTCAATATAGTTATCTTTTAACACAATTCTCACATCTACAAATTAACATTTCAATTCCCCCCCCCCCAAATAGTTAGAGGTCTTGTCTACAAAATGGGCATAAACGGCATCCATCACTTCTTCATCACATTTAATTTTCCTTCTTCAAAGATCCTTCTTGAGTTTTGAGAAGAGGAAATAGTCACTGGGAGCTAGATCTGGGTGTACGGTGGATGGTGGATCTCCCTGAAGCCACATTTCTTCACAGCTTCCTTTGAAACAAGAGCTGTATGCACAGGCGCGTTGTCGTGAATAAGGAGCGTACAACACCACTCAGTTTTCCTCGCCTTTTCTCTTTGATGGAAGCGCGTAGTCTGTGCAGTAGACCAGCATAGTACTCCCCATTTACTGTGGTGTTCCTCTCCTTGAAGTCAATGAAGAGTATTCCTTCACAGCGCCAAAAGTGCCACTCCATTGATTCTCTTTTGGACATGTGATGATAGTAGAGGACCATAGTTTTATCCCCTGTAACAATGGTTTGTAGAGCTTCTCTCTCGTTACCACGGCAGAGTTCCAAAAATTCCTGACAACAAATGACTCGTTGCTGCTTTTGGACTGGAAAGAAGTCTAGGCACTAACCTTATTCATGTTTAAATGTTCATGAATAGTTTAGAAAGGCCCAACCTGCTGCTATTCTGTAACTTTGAGCCGCTGGTCCTTTCACAAGAGCGATTTTTTCAGGAGTTCTTTTACGGTAGAATATGAGGGGGATGCTTCCACATATACACCATCCAATTGCTGTTTTATTTCATTTGGAGTTAAGTCCTTCTTTTGTGAGTAACCAATAACAGCTCGAAACTCCGTTTTGAACATGTTACACTCTTGTACACCTAGCCTTATTTATGCAATTAAATCTGGACAACTGAACACAGCTGAGCGGAAGTTACAGATGCAAGTACTTACTTAACAGATAAGGCATGACACCAGATAAGGGTTTTGTGAAGGCGATACCCCTTATCGGCGAAGTTGGAAACTTATGGACCTACCCTTGTGTATACATATTTGAGAATTTAGCATATAAAAACATATTTTATTCCTTTTTGCAATCTAGAGATTAATCCAATATAAATATAACGAAAATCGGAATAATAAAATACAAAAGAAGCTGAGACAACGCAACACAATGACACATTATATTTACAGCGCACTATTGTTGGAGAATCATTGTAAGTTCAGTATCCGCAGCAATCAACAAAGCCCTCCATAATGAAATCATTGTTGACTCTCAGCAAGTGTAAAGCACGATGGATGATATTCCAGTTCTAACATGTAAAACAGGAAGTGGCCTTATCGTCTGTTATGCATATACATAAAAATTGAACGCTTCAAATTGCGTAAATTTGTCCACACTTCAGCGTTACCAAGTATGGGACATTTTTAAGCCTGTAGTGGAACATTTATATATTAAATTCTTTTGGCGTATTATTTGCGGATTTTAAAATTATTATCGAATGTATTTTCTGTTCATGTTCATCTAATTATTATTATACTATCATCACAAACAAGTGACTACACTTAGGTGTTTGAAACTTTACAGCGTGTCATTAAAGGCTGATACTCAACAACTATAATAGTAATTTGGCCATCTTCACGACATCTCTGAGAACTTTTAGAACACCCTCGCAAAGAGCACAGCTTAAGGATGCTAATAAGACCTAAGTATCTGAAACTTTTACGAAAGCTTGTATAGAATTCATATATTTTTAAGTGACAAAAAGTGATTATTTCTCATAAAACATTTTTTTACGCTTTGAACCATACAGTTTATATGATATTCCGGAATATATAAAAATGCTACAAAGTCTAGATGCATAAAAACCCTAAAATGTAATTAAAAGAAACATTATATCCAAGCAAAGAAATCAGGAAGAAAGAAAGAAAAGAAAAGGAGTATATAAGCATCTAATAGGAATACTGAACAGCTAGCTATCTGGACATCCAATTATCTGATGACAGACGCAGCGAGAGAGACCGACAAGCCCCATGCTACACTAGAGGTCGGGGAAGGCGGGCGGAATAGCGCAAAGGTAGGCTATAGGAACACTACAGTAACAGTCTGATAAATTCTGCTATGCTTAAATTAGATCAGTTAGATACTGGACTATATGGAGATGCTACAACTATCTGCCTTCATTTCCACATATTTTTGGCAGCTGCTTATGAACCTCTCATTTACCCTTTTTAATTCTCTTAAAGAAAGTAAAATTTATATTTTTATGCATTTTATCCTTTAATTTGACTAAAGTGACTGGACAAAACTCATTCATAAATTACATTACAACTTGGAATTCATTAATTATGAATTTCTTTTCAAATATCTCCTTACAGTACGAATCACAGATAAACATTCGTTGTGAAATGGAATAAGTAGGTCTAGTGTTTTTTATTAGTAGCAGAATGCCTTCTAGGATTAGATTAAACTTGTTTCTTTCACTGTTCAAATGACACTGATAACTAGCGTAGTACTCCAG
The DNA here is from genome assembly GCA_030762175.1 of Metallyticus violacea. Classification (NCBI taxonomy): domain Eukaryota; kingdom Metazoa; phylum Arthropoda; class Insecta; order Mantodea; family Metallyticidae; genus Metallyticus; species Metallyticus violacea. The sequence continues at coordinate 18,095,693 of CM060830.1, forward strand.
CCTACCTAGTGGTAGGATAAACCCCGGCCATTCCGACTAGTTCAGCCCGGTTGACCAATGCAGCCCCCGCCCCCGCGACGGCCCTTAGATAATTGGATAGCCCGACATTATCATATATTCCTATAACGAGGGCCCATTTTATGCACAGAGGAAGAACACTTTTTAACAATAACTAGAAAATATGTATAAACAAACTATAAAAGCACAATTAAAGTGTAGGTACAGAAATATGTTTAATAAAGTAAATTTGCTAACGTATGAAATATAAAATCACGTAATATAATTATGAACAAATTGAATGTTTTAAAATTATGTACATTGTAAAATGTGAATTTGTATTTTATTGTGTAAATTTAGTTGCATCCTGTAATTTGATGGAAATGAAATTTCCTATAGCAATTTTTCTATTTAAAATACTTTCATTATAGCATTGAATGCTATATGTATTGAGGCAAATAAAATTTAAGGAAATCAAGACATTTGACAATCTTTCCATTCATCCTTTTATCTGGATTCTCCAGCTGGGGATTTTCTCGAGGCACTGCGAGCGCGTCAGACCGCTGTACTACACGTTGTTGTTGTTCTTTTTTATGCATTTGTTTCGAGAACCATTTAAGAGTCGTGTTTTACATAAGCTTAATGGCGGCATTAAACCATCTGCTACCAGAATCATGTTCTACAAGTTTTTATGATGATCTTGTCTGGGCGGACATGTGAGGAACTTAGCACCGCTTTGTTGATTCCGGCTGTGAACTTGGAAAACACACTCTGGCCTGAGTAAAAAGAGCAAGCGGCAAGTATTATGCAGCCTTTGGGCACTGCATTTCATTGCTAAGGGCCCATCTTCTTAGCCACTTGCTGCTCCATCTCTTTCTCGTCGTTTATAACACTCTCCGAAATTTGCTCGATATGTTTTATCTTGTTCCCAATTTGCCTTTAATGGGAAAACTTTCTCAAATATCTTACGCAACATATCTTACGAATATAAAATAATGGAAATTTCGTACAAACTAGCCAAGATACCGACACACAGAACTTCATAGCATTGTACAGTGCTAAAATGATGAAAATGTAATAGTTATTATTGCACCATACTATGAAAGCATACCGCCTCAAGCTGTATTGAAGCTCGTCTCAACATTTCATCCGCGTTCGTTTAATAACCTACTAATATCGGATTATTTTTAATAACAGCACTCTGTTTTATTCTAATGCACTATGATTTAGTGTAGAACATACTTACTGCTCCATAGATTATAGTTGGATTAGAAATAACGCGGTAATGATGTTCATTTGTTTATGATTAAACTGATGTACAATTAAATAGAACGGACGAAAATCTATGAGAAAGGAAAAGTATTTCTTTTTCGAAAATGAGTGAAAATAGTAATTGCAGGAGGTTTTAATGCAAGAGTTGGAAACTCCTCCATTACAGATGCATATGGATTTATAGGGAAGAAGTAGTAAATGCTAATGGAACAGAACTAAGGAATTATGCAACATTTAATGATTAAAACATTCTTTAAGAAGAAAGACACGTGGTCAGTCAAAGGATTCTAAGTCATTTTTACAAATATGATTTGACGTATCTTTGCATTTTTTCTAAAATATTCCATTCACCTGTAAATCAAATTATGCTGTACTTTTTGCGATTCCATATAAATATGGACGGTAAATCAGAACAGCTGACCTCACTTATTTAAAAGTATAACCTATTTTTGCATTACTACAACGTTTAAGATAAATATTTTTGTGACCTAGGTCTATCAGTTCTCCAAGTAAAATTCTGCAAAAATGTCTTTTTTTTAGAGAGAAGTAGGCACAGAACACCTTAAAACAGAAACCTGAAGCTCATATCTTGCTGAAGAGAATTATTTGTAAAACATAGCCATTAATTTACAGGATTAAAAGAAAATCTATTTTGTGCAAGTATAAACGATTTTCCCACAAGGGCAATGAAAGATAAAAATACAGAAAAACAGCAAATTATTATGACAAATAATTACACTTTTCAGTTAATCTTATATCAAAGTAAAACATGACAAGTTGGATTAACTTTTATATAATCAAAATTCTAAGTTCAGCTTGAATGAAGTTTAATTTTTGCGCTTAAACTCCGATTAATTACTTATGCAACCGGCCCGGAATGTTTGACTTAGCACAAAATATTATATTAGATATTCACGATAAGATATAAAGCATATATATTCCACAATAAAACAAATAAAATATAATAAAACAATAAATACCATAAGAATAAATTTTAAAAATATATAAAATAAAAAAATGACTTGTGACACAGCTGGTTTCAGTCAACATTTTCCCCCAACCCCTCCCCGGTTATCAGACTTTTTATACCGGAACTGTTTCACTTTCATCAGAAAATTATCTAATTTCTCTTGCCAGTCAGTAAAGTCCAGCATGACCGTCTCCCTCAGTTCGATCATGTAAAGGAGTGTGGTAGATACTTATCCGTACCTTTGCATTCAGTCAGTACATGTCCATGAATTCCGGCTACTCACAGATGGGACAAATTCTCCGCTTATATTCCGCCATGCTCCTAATATGAGCATAGCATAATATACAGTAGGGTATTTAGTGGGTTCGAATTCCGAGTGCGCATGTCACGAAATTGACTGTACTACCTGTTTCAGATGATTCTCAAGAAATAAAGAAATGGTATAATTGAATATAAACACAGTACTCTTATTACTATGTTTTAATGTATTAAATAGCTATCAGGTATACGATTATGTATGCTATTGATATTCTAATCATTATACAATATAAGCATTTCGAAATATTCAAGTCCTCGGTTGGTGGCGGTTGGCGATTATGTTGGCACTACCCGCTCCTGTGAATTAAAGCCAGTACACAGTTTTCTGGTCGCTGGTCGCACATTTTTCGACAATAAAATAAATTTTGATGTTGGATCGATTCTAACAAAATGACCCTAGAAGCTCACAGTTCATATTTTTTCAGTAATGGAAAAATCTTTAAAAACACTGAAAAGTGTTCCATCGAATAATAATTAACTGTGAAATGAAACCATTCGCGTTATTGTGTTTTGTTCAGATTACGTTAAGTTATTCTTTTGTGATAAAATGCTGCCAAGAAAAATAAATAGCTCGAGGTGGTATTTGTGCACTGAAGTTTGCTCTTGGATAATGGTTAATTTATACAGTAATTTTGCATAGCACTTTGTGACACACTTATCTCCTTCCACAGCTTAATTATCCAAAAATGGGTATCAAACGGCAAAGCTGCTGTGAAGCGCGCAAAACACAATATACGATTCTCAGAGATATGTCATTTACGGTAATTATTGAACTAAACCAGATCCTTAACACTAGAACCGCCAATCTTTTAAAAATTAAATGCATTATTACTCTAAGGGTTTACACTGTATATTATTGTGAGCTTCTTGCTTTTCGTAAGTCGTCTTCTATATCATGTAGACACCACAATATTATTTTTATAAATTCATTTCGTGCTTTCGGTATTTATACTCAGAACCGCTTTGCGATCAGATTGAGCGCTTGACCGCTATAATATTTTACTTGTGCTATATTGACAATTCAATTCAAACTCAACTGACTGCTCAACAATGTGTACAATGGGTTGAACTTGCAAAAATGTGTTTGAATAGCTTGGCAATTCATTTGAGCAGTAAACATGTCAAAGAGATCGCAGTGATGTAGGCAAGGGCCTCTCACAGATGAAGTGCTGGCTTATTGGAATGAAATTTCTGAGGAGCAATCAGATATTGAGGATATGTTGCATTAGATGAACATTAGCTCCTGAAAGTAGCAGTCCAGAAAACGAGCATGACTTACTTTATAATTTCACATGGAAACGAAGGAAATAACATCATTTTTATAATCCTATGTTATTATTATTATTGCTGTCCTTTATCAGTATTTTATTATTATAATTGATAAATGTCCCTATCATTAGTGGAAATATGATTTGGGTCATAGCAATACAATTTTGTAAGGTAAGAGGTTCTAATTGACATATTTTTCACACAAATGCTCAGCCTGAAGACAATATTCAGTTCGTTCTGATACACGTCTGGCCAATGCATGTTTTCTACCTGCCATCAACTCATGGATTATATTCAAATTTGTGACTGGATAGCAAATAGGCTGAAGAAGTTTCATTCTAGAACTTGCAGAAGAACTGAGCATAGAATAAATTAAATCTAGAAGTGAAACAAGAAGAGGATGAGGTACCAAGAAAGAAATCGAGAAAGTAGTACCAAATGAAGAATTGTTGAAATAAGACAATACAACAATTTATTTAATATTGAACATGGGGGAGGAGGTTTTGCTTTAATTTTTAAGAGAATATTCAAATTTATAGGAAACTAGTTATTCAACTGTCAAACAGTTACAGCCTGTCATTCTGATTACGCTTTAAATAACAAGCATGTCTACAGAGAGACAGATAAACTTAACATTTGTCATGTATACTAGTGTGATTATATAGTAATAACGAAATAAAATATGTCAGCTATCTTTTATTGCTCCAATTCTTATCATTTCTTTACTAAATTACCACCACCACCATCACTACTATTGACATATTAGCGAGTACATTGAATATTACTGAATTAAAATTTGTGCTTTAAATATTCTCAAAGCAGCGAAAAAAAATTAAGAAATAAACTCAATTTGTAAAGTTTCTATAATGATAGTAGAGATATATTCACGTTATGCCTTATTAACTGGAATTCTTGTCATTTAATTACTAAATATACTTAATGCATTATAGTGTCATTGTGTTTATTACTTTGTCGATAATTTGTGTTTTAATGCACCGCCACGGATGGCCGAGGTCGTTAAGATGGGGACTCGTGAGCGGGAGGTCTGCGGTTGGATTCTCCCTGACTGAGGTTTCTTTCCAGGTCTTCCTCAGTGCTCATAAATGGCAAATGCCAGGGAGTTATCATTAACTAAGGCCTGATATATTCCTTAAATAAATAATTTCTCAATATATCATTTCATTTCATGCGTCATCAGTGTCCACCGCCTATGGTGCCTCAGTAGTAAAAACGGGCGTTTGACACTATTAAAAAGAAATTAACCGTATCGGCTGTTTTAAGTATATATAACTAGTTCCAGCGGTTCAGCGTTAACCCGGAAACCTTAAAATTCAGTAAAGTTTTACTTTCTCACCTTAACATAAAGTAGAAAAGATAACAGTAATAACAGTGATGCTAAAAAGTTTGACCGCCATTCAAAAGCCACCAATAAACAATCAAAGCCTTAATTAATGTGGGTTCTACATAGTTGCTGTTTATTTCAGTGACAAATACTAAAATTTGAAAAGAATAATTTTCACGATATCAGATGAATTGATTGCGAAGGACACACAACTCTGAGCCGGGTCAAAGGTGCCGACGCACGCTGTCCCTGCTGTATATACAAAAAAGTAATCTTGGTTCATCGAACAACTCTCGAAAGAAATACATTAATTACAGCATACTTACAATATGATGTGCTTGTTTTTAAATGAATTAAGTGATTAATGGCTGCGCCTCGTCTGCGATATGCTAACGTAAAACTATCGAGTTTATCTTATTAAACGCATACAAAGCACCGCATTAAGTTGAGCAGCTGTCATCAGCAGTACACAGCATTGCGCAACATGTTGAAGGTATGTAATGCTTACACATTAGTCTTCCTGTATTGCCGTTAATAAGGAACTCCTCCGTGATGCGGTTACAGGTTATGCTTTTAAAATTATTAGTTCCTTCAAATTGATGACATTATCCATTCAGAGGGTGATTACGTGTAATTTTCTTACCCCCAGAGTAACAGGACGCGTTCCTAAGAGCGCAGAGAGCATGCCAGTCACCTTTACCGCACGTGGCTGCCACTTTACCCTTAGCGTCACCGTATTATGACTTTTACCATTTGCCAACTATAATTTTGGACGTAGAATTTCAGAAATAATATAAGTGACAATTTATCCCGCAGTGAAATTACACATTAACTTCATAAGTTACACAAGATGTTAACAGAAAACTTGTAGTGGTTTATTTAGAAGGATATAGAGGTGATTTAAATGCCACAAACTTCTCCCCAAGTGCTTCACGAGAGGCATTTTGCATCATCAGATGCAGTGGTGAAGGCTGCGGAATGGATTAAAGGAAAATCAAAAAATGGTTTTCAGCAGGTACGTTTTTGAAGACTGACAGAAACGCTAGGACAGGTGCATTGTATCCAAATGGTACTACTTTCAGAAATATCATCACAATTATGAGAATGAGTAAAGGTATGTTGTATTAAAAAAAACGTACGCTCCTTCTTTATTGAACAGCCTCCGCAGTAAACACAATATACATTTTTGGGCATCTAAAACTCCATGTGAATGATAACTTTGATTTTTCAAAATCGTTGGAGATTAAATGTTTGTTGCGGTATTCCTAGTCCTTCCTTTTTTTTTTTTTTTTGAAGACACAATTAAAAGCGAAGTATGTTATCTATTTTATCAGCAATGCATTACCTGCACTTTTGCCAAATGTTAGTGCACGAGCAGAAATACTGTACCAGCAAGATAATGCACCGCCACACTTTGATAGAGGCACTATTACTGGGTAAGTTCCGAAATAAATGCATTGGGCGTGCTGGACTTATTGCATGGCCACCCTTCTCACCTGATATTACTTTTTTGGGTGTCTGTTACTTTCTATATGTTAGCAAATGTTAGAGAAAGCCTCCTAAAACAATTGCTGTATTTATAAGTTAACGGAAGTTATTTTGACTACTTAATAAAATGATTCAAAGTAATACCATGGGTTATTATTATAATTTTTTACTACTATTTATGTATGTACTTATATTTAGTATGTCTCGTTTCAAACGCTTTATAACTTCTCACATTATCATTTAAGAATAAAGAAAAAAAATTGAAACAGTTTTCCAAGAAAATCAGCATATTTTAAATACTTTTGAAGATCCCCCCCCCCAAGCCCAATGATGAGTCCTGCTGAACTGTTGCCCATGGAGCTAAAATGAAGGTCCCTTCCTCCAAAAAAATTATAAAAAGTAAGCATTTGATTACATTTATTCATTTTAGCTTGTGACAGTTAATGTCGTCCATATATTTAACACAGGGTTATTCAAAAAGCATGTAACGACTTTGTGGTTTAATATTAAGAAACTATTTATAATAGTAAAATATATGCGATATCAATGGATGTAGAAACTTTCCAAGTTAACATCAATCAGTACTTGTCATGAATGTACATGCAGGTTATTCAGGACATAAATGTTATATACTGCACTCTGTATGGTAACAATTTGATTGTCTGCATGGGGCAAGCGGTTGTCACTTTGAACATTTGTAGATATATGAATGTAAGGAAATATGGCGTTTACCTATTAAGTGATACATCATGGGTTTTTCTGTAATAAATCGTGTTTATAAAATTAACCCGCAAAGATGTTCCATTCATTTAGAATAGCCCTTTATGCAGAAGTGTCAAAAATATTTGGGAAAATGTTGAGACAAATTCTCATATCAAAATAAGGAAAAGAGTGTTGTGTAAAATATGCCTGGAAATTAATCATTTTTAGTTTTATATTGAATGTTTATGTGCAACGAATTTCCACCAACTTGAGTTTGTTATAACATTCATTTTGTCAGACACCGCCCGTGGTACCTCAATAGTAAAAACGGGCGTTAAGCACCATTTAATTCGTATACTATGTGTTGCCATGGGGACTTGTTTACATTTGTAAACACTTTTAGTTAGTCTATCACTTGTGTTGTGTTACATTCGTTTAAGCATGGCAAAGTAAAAGAGAAAGAAGAAAATATAAGAAAAACGTGAGAAGAGCGGAAAACGAGGAGGAATGACCAAATATGGATAGCTGGATGGGGAGTAATAATAAAAAGAAGAAAGAAACATACGAGGTGGTATAATTATAATTTTTTGTGATGGTCGTGAAGACAAGGGCTAAAAGAGAGTTTCTCGTACACCCCAGTGATATTTTCGTGGCTTGATTTTCTCATCACGGCATCATTAATACAAGAACTGTTAAGTTGCTATCTAGCCTAAGTAAATAGAGGAGGTATTACAATACGTTGTAAGAATAAATAATTACAGGGTGATTGACTATGCATGAGCCATACCTCAGCAGCTGGAGGTGCAGGTGAGCCCGCCCCTTTGCTCCGACACTGCTCCAAGATCATGTAGCGTGTCATTAAAATATACGATTCGCAGAAAATAATTAAATAAATCAGAAACACTTCTTATTAGCTAGGTGCCATCAAGATACCAAAAGGGAGGGTTTAGAAGGACACAAAGCACCCTACCTGAGATATTAGACCAGCGGTTCTCAAACTGTGATTCGCGAGACCTCCTAGGAAGTTCTTAAAGCATTAGAGTACAGTTTTTGAATGTATAGATACACAATAAAATACGAGAAGATGAATTTAGTATAAATTTATAATGTGTATTGATGAGGTAAAGTAGTTCGACACGAATTAAAGGCCACTATTTATTCCGGAGGGAACTTTCAAATAGGTAAGCCGATAACATAAAACAGGTAGAACACTCACGTGTACCGTCAGTTTAGCATGCAACTTTCGGCAAAGGGCTCACCTGCATCTCTGAGTCCTAGACTCCCGGGCTATCAAAGAAGGCCGTGAAAATATTGATGCTGTCTTTCGTAACAGCAAGAAAAGTAATTCTCTGCACTAGTTGTGGTTCTCGAATTACAAGGATTAGTTTAAGGCCTGTTGTAGATCAATAATTGTCATGTGTGTACCACATAAGTTGGAAAAATCCGGATCACAGCCGGGATTTGAACCAACGATCTTTGTTTTCCGTGCTGACCTACAGTTTCCCCCTTCAAGCACGGAATCGCCTACCTCTCTCAACTTATACCCCAGAGACCTCACTAAGGTTTCTCTACACATGAGATTAATTCCTTAAGAGAGGGCTGATAATGCTACAGGTACGTGTCTAGTTTAACTACCAACTATATAGGGGTTCATTTATGTATAGAAATTGTTCTTTCACACTAACAGTGAGGACATATGTTGCAAATGAAGAATCAGACTTGAAAAATTTTTGTCACGGTCGGGAGCATTACTAGTCCGTTTTCAGGAATTAATCTCTCAAATTATAGAAACTTTAGGGGGGGACTCAGGAGTACGCGAGGGGCGTTCTCGGCCTGACCAAGAAAACACGAGATTTAAAAGAAATGTTTTTTGTTTTTATTTTTAAAAATAATAAACTTGTTAATTAATATACAAACGTTTTAATATTCTCAGTAAAATAAAATTTATTCTACTGTGAAAATTAATAATCTGCCTTAGCATCAACCTCACCATTTGATATGAATCTTAGTCCACCCAACCATTTCTTCATGTTTGGGATAAAAAGTAATCGCTGGGAGCCAAATCCGGCGAGTATGGCGGATGTTGAAGCACTTGAAGCGAAGGTCATGCAATTTTGCAGCAACACCCAAACGTGTGAAGGCGCATTATCATGATTTTTCGTAAGGTTTGGACGTTTAGCCTGAATAGCATCCTGAATAGAAGAGGGAACAGAAGGAAAGAGAGATGATGGAGATGGAGAGGAAGAGATTGAAGAAGTTATTTAATAAAAAAATCTACAGTTAGAAGAAAGAAGGTACGTGAGAAGAAAAGAAGAGGGGAGAATATGATGAGACAGCAGGAGAAGCAGGAGCTGAAGGAGTTGTTGGGGGCCTTAGTGAAGATGCATAGGATGGGAGTTAGAGGAGCTTGTTTAGGAAGAATGGAGAAGTATAATAAAGATTGAGAGGGGTGTAATAATATTGGAGTGTAACAGATATGGGTGAAGTGGAGTGGAATGGAGTGAAGTGAAATTAGTGGTGAAAATTGTAAGAATAGTTTTAAACTTCTAATAATGTGAGTATAAAGGATACATAAAAATGCAATAGAGAAGTGTAAAGTGTAGTGAATTAGCAAAAGGGAACTCTTAATAGGACTTTAAACAGTATTGAGTATATAGAATGATAGAAGGGTAAAGTGATTGTGGAAAAAAGGTATGGCGAAAGAGTGAGGAAAAAGAAGGAAAAACGAAGAGGAAGATAAAGAATAAGTGAAGCAAGATGAAGAAGTAAAGTAAAATATAATAAAATTGTTATAATAACTATTACAATTATAATTAACACTACTAGTAATGTTATTATTATTGTCAACAATGTTAAAGTAATGAATTGATAGGATAAATGTTGCATTGATAAAAGCCAATTAGATTCGCAAACAAAGAATATTATTAATGTTAAAGAATTGACTATAAATATGAAATTTATACGAATATATTTATGAAGATGATATGATATAATATGGAAATAAAGAAACATATATAAGATCAATAGATATATAATATAAAGTTTTATACAAATATAGACAGGAATGGATACATATAAGTATGTAAGAAATGTACTGGTCACCAGTACAGTTTCTACCTGATACCGGTGAATAGTAGTTTAGAGTTAAAGATTTAGATTCCAGCTATTAGGAAGTAGTTTAAGGGAGATGTAATTTTGTTATCTGTCAACTTTGTTATTTTTATTATTTTAGTAAATTTGTAATTGTATCATGGGTATAAGTATCATTGGAAAATAATAATGTAAGAATGTAATTTGTAATTTAGAAATAAAGTGTAAGAGTTCGCAATACACGTCCCAGTGCAGGAAACAAGGATCAGGATGAAATATTTCAGATTTTTATTTATTATTATTATTATTATTATTATTATTATTAATAGTAGTAGTTGTGGTAGAGTGGTGGTGGGGGTGATGGTAGTATTAGTAGGAGTAGTCGTGAAACGGCCTACAAATTTGTTCAGAGGCCTCTTCTTTAGGGCTTGAGGTTCTTTATCGTGCCGTAAATGTACGACACGGGACCCACGGCTTTACTTCCCTTCCGAAGGAAGTCATACTTAGGAGTTTTACGCCCGAAAAACTCCATCGATCCTGGCCAGGTTTGAACCCGCGATTTTGGGTTTAGGAGGCAAGTATGGTTACCACTACACCACCAGGACAGCAGAAGCAGGAGCAGTAGTAGTAGTAGTAGTAATAGCCCACTTTTGCTTATTTTGTTACTGGTGATGATGGCGGTGTCCATAAGAGCTCTCCTGGTTGCTTTCAGAATCGAAATGATACAGTTAAGTTTCATCAGCAGTGATTACATTTGAAAGAAACTTGGCATCTTTCTGTAGCTTCATCTTTAACTGTATGCAAACCCACTGTTAGGAACTCAGCAGTACTGGAAATCACCGTTTCATGTACAATTTTTCAGTTACAAACCTGTAACACCCAGTGAAATTAACAGACTTTCTGATAGTGCTGTTCTACGATCCTCTCTCACAATGACAGTAATGGCTGGAACCCGGGTCCGCCTTCCTTTGGAAATTGATTGCTTCCCCTTTATAAATATTTTAAGCCATCGTCAAATTGTGTTATAGGACGAATAAACTCTCCATAGGCTTCAACAGAAGATTTGTTGAAGTAGAAGTTCATAACAACCTTTTCTGTAGGCAGAAATGAACACATCTCAACTTGCACATCACATCTCACAAAGACAGGAACAGAAACTGGGTACCACGTGAATATTACGTAGTATTAAGTCAACAAAATGTTGTAAAGTTAAATTTTACCGCAAAAATTTTGTCTGTAAAAAAAGTGAACAAATTTAATGGAACAGTCCATGGTACAAATTCTATATGTGTTATCATATGGATTAAATTTCATTCACACCTGGGATAGCATTTTTGCAACAGTAATGTATTTTACTGCACACTGAATGTGAAAACTTTTAATTAACATATAAATGAGGCTATATTTTTTTAAATAAAATGTAAAAAATAAACTAATGTTTTTTTGTTGTTAAACACAGGAAAAACCTTAAAATATGCACGTTTAACAACAAGGAACGTAATAGGTTAAACCTGAGAATTCAAGCCCTAATCATAACGACAGTGCTCCTAGCTGTATATTCAGGTGTTAGCGATTTTAATTGCAAAATATTCCAGTGCGAATTGAAAGCTTCTCCAGGTGTTATACCTGTTGCTCTTTGTCCTAGGATATACAGGTGCATCGGACACGTGCTCTTGAACACCTAGCATCCTGCCACACGCGGCGTCACAGAGGCGCTGGCTACAGTTCCACACTTGGGATTCCTCTAATAAGTAACGTGAATAACTTAATATTGAGGGAATCTTGTACTGCTAATATTTTTTTTCGAAAATTAATTTTTCACTAGTTCTACAGTACAGTCCCCCCATTTATATTTACTGATGAATGATTTGTTTACGAAATGATTTCTGACCTGACTTTACAATGCTTACTTTTGTACATTTTCCAGTTTAACATGCAGAAATATGGTAAACAAGTCACAGATTGTACCCAGAAGCAGTTACACCAGGGATGTCTGATGAGAACTGGCAACATAGGAATGGTGAAAAGTCTTTTGAGGACAATCCGTGTTACGTACTTGCCTCCAGGGCCTAAACGATGCAGTATATTTCATTCAATTATTTTACACTGTCACGAAATATACAAAATTCCTTATAGACAGATAACAAACATGTTAAGTGCGGATCCCTCCCCGAGAACAGGGGAATATACACAGAGGCCTGTGCAGCCCAGTGGTTTTTTACATTTAGGACGGCACCTAGAATCAAAACCGATCCGCCTTTCGGCCGCAGACGATCCTGTCGCCCAAACGCGCTAAGCGAACTTAGCTATGAGAATTTCACTGGTGAATAGATCACGTTTAGCATAGACCTACTCAGTTTAAGAGGTAAGTCACTCAGCATTAAATAGCCACCACTCTCCCCACACGAACAGTGATTCAGGAAAAATCTGCCCGAAGGTATACGCCTGAGACACTCCCTAGGGACACACTGCCCATGTGGGTACTCAATTTCCCGTGAGTTCCGGAAACCACTGCCAAGCCGAGTCCAACCCAATTCGGAGACAGGTAACAAACAGTATCAAACAGGCAAATAACATCGTAGCAAGAGGCAACTGCACATAATGGCTCTCCAGAGTACGTACGCTTACCTGTTCACCCACGCCACGCTATCCCACTGCAAGATTTACACTCCTCTCCTATAGGCTATGGGCGTTAGCGCTTGATTCGCATTTCGGTAAATATGAGAAATTTAGAAGAAAGTTTCACAAGCTCTGTGTGATTTAAAAATCAGCTAAGAGAGGAAATACCCTCGCCCCTTTTTTAATAAACATCCCGTATAACAGAAAACGCAAATTTCCCTCCTCAAATAAAGTACATCCTTTGTTATACGGACGTCTGGTAAATGTAGTTAAAGATTAAGGAATGTAATAAACAGATAACGACACTGTTTCAAAAGATATAACCTTGAGGTTCATGCACCGTGCCATAGAAATAATTATAATGTCTCATGTGCCCCACCCAATTTAGACGCCGCTAGCCGCCACTGGTTTTATCACTATTGCATAGGCGTTCCTATTTTGATGGAGAAGCAGGAAAGATAAAATCGGAAACACAATGAATAAAGAACTAGAGCAGTTAAGTAGTTCATACTAGATGACGAAAAAACACGACATATCGACATTTAAGGAGATAGCCTAAAGCAATACACTAATGAGCTCAACAGAAGAGAAGAGGAAACTTGCAAAGCCCAAAACAACATCACAACAGGGTATTTGAAAGAAAGGAGATTAGAAGAAGAAAATACACAAGACGGAGAAGAAGGAGCTATAAAAATTATAAATTAAACTGTTGAATTTGACCGCTATTTTTACTACTCAAAAAATTAGAGGAACACATATTTAAAATATAAATACCGATACAATGACAATTTTTATAATCAGATGTTATATTTTGAAGTATTGTCAGCATTTGTTAGTTTTCTCTGAATAAATTAATGAAGTTTCAAGAGCTGTTGAAACCAAAGTGAGTGCTCTTTGACTTATTTTTATCAAAACAGGTTTTAGCAGTAATCTGTGGTAGGAACTTATTGTTTTGTGTTCCCTGAGGTTAATACAGAGCAATGATACATGTGAATGAAACATCAGTCGCACAAGCAGTTCCGTGGATTGAAGATGGCCATTCCATTCGCTTTGTATCCAGGATTTTTCATGTCAGCCCCTTATGTCATCCATAGGGTTTGGGGAGGATATATAGAGACAGGTGGATATAAGAAGCAGCCTGGACAAGGGCGTAAGAAGAAGACAACAGAGGTATCTTGTCCTATCAGCTTTGTGCTCATGCAAATCTACAGTCAGAGATGTACAAAATGATACACTAGCAACAACTGGAGTGGTGATTTCTGATCAAAATGTAAGAAATGCACGGTTGAGATATAGAATTCTCTTTCAAGCCTCTCGTTTAACATGTCAGAGCAAGGAATCTCGTTTCTCTTCACAGACAAGGATTTCGTTTGGCAGGTTGTGATGGTCGTACACGTGTATAAGGACGTCCTGGTGTATGTCGCTCTCTATCCACCCTTTGAACATGACAGATTTGCAGGCGGTTCGATTATGGTTTGAGCTGGCATTACTCTGTCTCGTACAGAGCTTATTGTCGTCCCACAGGACATGAATGTTGATATTTACATAAATGACATTACCCTTTAACATGTCCTACCCTCTGCTTATGGTATGAACCCTAATTTTCTTCTAATGCATGGTACAGCTAAATCTCATACAGTACGAAATACCAAAGATGTCCTTCAAGAATGGTAAATTCGGGTGATGGGTTGGCCTACATGCAGTCCTGACCTCAATCAGATTGAATACCTGTGGGATTGTTCATGAGCGTCCTGCTGTGCCACAGAACCTGGGAGAACTAGAAAATACACTCACTGAAGATTGGGAGAGAATCCTACAAATGTTTATTAGTAGGTTGGTGCGAAGCATGCCACGTGGGTGTTATGAAATCATCGCAGCTCACTGAAGACGCACTAGGTACTGAGTGTGAAAATAACCATGGAAACTTTGATTACTAAACAACGCAATCTTGTACTTCCATTTTATTTTCTTGGGTCAATCAATAATTTGTTCGTATTTCTAATCCCGTGAAATAAAGTTTGTTAGAATGCCTGTTTAATTTTACGCAATTCTTCAATCTATAATTACAAACTGTCAAAAATTAAATTATATCAATATTTATTTTGGGACTTCGATTTACATGTGTACCTTAAATTCATTGACCAGTGTATTATAAAATACAAGTTAGTGTTAAATTTGATAAAACACTTAACAAATTGCACTTTGTTTTATTATATTCGTATGGGCCTTGACAACAATAAATTAATATTCGGTTAATTTAAGGGCGCTCTTTAACATCTAAGGTCATCAGCACCCCATTCAATTCAGGACGTGAAACGGACGATAAATTTTGCTCAGAGGGCTGTTCTTTCTAGCTTGAGGGTTTCTATACTTGTTGTAAATCTACGACATGGGACCCATAACTTTATTTCCCTTTCGAAGGAAAACATACTTAAGATTTTTACTCCCGAAAAAATCCATCGACCCTGGCTGGGATTGAACCCGCATTCTTGGGTCTAGGAGACAAGACAAGACTAGACCATCAGGACCGACTACCTAGGCAACAGGTGGATTATATTAGACCTAAAGGGAAATTCAATATTTATGTTCATAATTCTGGAAAAAAAGATTTGTAATAAAATTGAACAAAACTGACAAATTTACTCTTAAGAAATCAATTTATGATATTATTTTATTTTGTGGGTAGCACGTTGCGAAACGAAGCAGAAGGACGAACAAACTAAAACGATACTTTCAATACAAGTATCATATACTATTTTTTAAACAGCGCTTAATATGTAGAAATAAATTAGTAACTGTAAATTATATTTATTTCCGGTTCAGTTATTTCTCACTAGGAGGAGCAGGAAGACGTGTGACTAACTCTGATTAACGCTACCAAAATTGTAGACGGTGCTGATTACGTGTTTTTGCGAGAAGGGTGGAATAAAATTACAAATTAATTTCTTAACATTACCGGCGGTCTAGAGGTAGCGAGGTACCTTTGGACCCCAAGATTCGCGAGTTCAAACCCGGCCGAGGTCAATGTTTTTTTTAGGACGATAAAACTCGGACTTAAAGCCGTGGATTCCCTGTCGTTGATTTATGGCACGTTGAGGAACTCCTTATTTAGTAGTCCCTTACCAAAATTACCGTTTATTTTCACGTCCAAGTAATACCTTAGCATCTTTAGTGGCAATTGACTTTATAAGTGCTAAATATAGACAAACGATATAGAAACCGGAACAGGCCTCAAGTCTAAATCTTTTAAGTCGATGGTTATTTGTTTTATTGTGGAATACATAGTATCTTGTACTAAATCAGACTTAGTTTATTATAAAAACAAGGACCCATGTGACTGTTGAAGTTTTATTGTAATGGTGCCAATGGAATAAATATACCTTAAAACTACTATTACAAAGTGGCCTGTAGTGGAGACTACCAAAAAAGTGTTTTATTACCACAGACCATAAGTTCAGGCTTCTATTTTAGTTAAAACAAGCAGGCAAAAAGACACTTAAAATAGTGAAAAAGGCATTAATATAATTAAAATACTTAAGCTCATTTGGTTACAAGCAACAACAAGATGATTTTTCAAGGTGTCAACTGTTATAGTCAGCCGTTTGTCAGACAGAAATTTTTTCATCATGGAAAAAGAACGTTCTACTTCCACTGAAGTGATTGGAGCATATTTAAAACAAGCTATTTCGGAAAGACTCATACCAGTTACAACAGAACATTTACCTTTCAGGACATCATGGAAATGTTGATCAAGACAAAATAAAGTAGTTTTGAATAGCCTGGCGAAAGAGAAAAAATTGTTTCTGGTCGAGTTCATTTTCTGTTGATGCGTTTATAGGAGAATCAGGTTAGTATCTCTCTTACTTCCGTACTGGAAACATCGTAGGGAAGGTTTATTACACAGTTGTGCCGCTTCCATCTTTCTCGCCTGCAATTGTTTGTTACATTTATACAGCTGAGAAGTTACCCCAACCTAGAATTGTCTCGCGCAGATCGATACATGGTCATTGGCTAGGAATATTAAAGCTACAGTACTTCCCTCTTCGTCTCTATTTTCTGGTATTCGTATGCCCGAAATAACCTTGTGTTCCTTTCACTAAGAAGATTCTGCTATTTAAAGAGTTTAAGTGAATGGGTTGAAGAAACTTTTTTTGGCCGGTTGAAAAGAAATAAACGTATAAAAAGATTCTCAATAGATATTTTTGTGAAGTGAACATGCTATTTAATTTTCATAACTTTTTTCATTTCGATATTTTGAAATTATTTATGTGCTTTTTAAAATGAGTAAATGATCGCAAAAAATCCATAGCGATGCAAAAAAGGAAAAGAAAAAATAAATAAGAGTTTTAAACATTAAAATAGGCAACAGAAGCCAAAATAGGTTAAAAGAAAAAGCAAAATTAAAACTTTCCCTATGTACTGAAACATGTTCATTTCCATCTGACTCTTAAATATATCCACCTAGGTAGGTAAGGTATTTTATCTAACTTCCGGGCTGTGGTTATTTCACATGAATATTTCTGATATGCAATCCATTTGGTTATTTTAATAAATATGAAATTAACTCGATATACCTGTAGATATTTATTAATAATATGATATGAGTTGAATATAATGATATAGTAATTACAAAATACACATAGTAGCACAGAAAAAAAAAACACAACGGACACTTTACCGGGGCGTTACCGCTTCCCTAAGAACAGGTTACTTAAAAGTAGCATGTTATGTACGGCGAGGGTCTCTAATTAACCGTGACTTGTTTGTAGTTCGAAACAAAACTTTTGTATTAGCCTCTTTCCGTCACTTTAACACCTGATCAAACTCCGGCACTGACAGGAAGTGAAGTTCCTCCTAGCATTAAGAGAAAGTCTCCACTGCTGTGTATACATTCCTGTTATGATAGCCTACTGATGTGTTTTATACACTGCTACAACAAGACTAGGCGCCATGGTTTCCCTGCTTTCTTTTTGTAATAACCGAACTGAAAATTAACATCTCATTGTTTGCCCATGTCGGGTTTCAGGGTACAGTTATCAATGATATACTTGGTATAACCATAGTCCAAATTACCCAACATATGGATTTAAGAGGGCTGGAAAGAAAATATTGGCAACTCTATCACCTTGTTAATTGAGATTATTCGTGAAAAATATACTGATAGAAAGATTGTTCCAATAATTGTTAATGGGCATGTGGGGGGCATTGCTGTTTTCGGCACTTTCTGTAGACGGAGGAATACGAAGCTATCGAGTACGAGAGAAATTCAAAAAGTTTTGAAAGTGTCACCTTAAAGTCCAAGCTAAGAACTGAATTCCAATACTTATACTCACATCCTTCAAAGTACTCTCCATCTCTCTCCATACACAGTTGTAGACGATGCAACCACTTGTCAAAAGCACTACGGTACTCCGACTGACACATTGTCAACAGAGCTGAAATTTATAATTTGAGCAAGCTGTTGAACTGGTTTAAAAGTTTTCCAGCAATGTAAGATTTCACTCGAGAAAACAACCAGAAGTCGCACGGTGCAATGACAGGGCTGTAGTGTGGATGATCAAGCGACTGGACTTTGGCGACTTCCAGTTTCCTCAAATTTGCTGCTACTCTGTGAGGAGATGTCTTGTCCTGCAAAAGCAACAGCCTTGAAGTTCCTGTCTTCGGATGCCACGCCTCAGCTCTTCAAATAAAGGATATAAGTGATTCAAAATATTATTGTCTAACAACAGAAGACTGGTTGCAAAACCTCGTAATTGTGTAACAAGTTTCCACCACCTAAAAAGGTTAAGTGTGTGAAATTAGCCGGGAAGATCATGGCGTGTATTTTCTGTGTAGCCAAGGGTGTCAGCTAATTGATTAATTTTCCACCGGAACGTCCAACACTGGAGCGTATTACAGTAATCTTTTGGATCCGCTGAAGGCAAAAACACGCGAGAAAAATCCGGTCACATCCGCCAAATTACCCTCACTTGGCTTAAGTGAACTTGTATGTTTCCTAAACTGAGAAAATTCCCTGAAATGGAAAGAGAATTTCGTCCGATGAAGAGCTTAAATCATCAGTTGGGGCGTATTTTGCAAGCTTAGCGGAATAAACATCATGATGGGATAAGAGCTTTGAAGTATTGCTGAACAAAGTGCATTAGTGTCAAGGGAGATGTTGAAAAATAAGAATACTTTAAAAAACAATGTCGTCATTTTTGTGCTTCTTTCCTAGAGCTTTTCAAATGAATATATATATATGTGTGTGTGTATGTGTGTGTATGTATATATATCTGTGAATCTGATCTTTTAGTGTTGTTAATTGTTCCTTTACAATTATATCCTGTATATGTGAAAGGCAAGGCCAATGACAAGAACATTTTATGGTAGAACCCAGACTATTGCAGAGCCCTTAAACTATCTGAAAAGGAGACTGTAGAATTGACTAGGGGGAAGTTCAATTAGTTGAAAGTGAAATTAAATCTCTCAAAGGAAATAAAAATAAATCAATAAATAGAAACAGTGGAGGGTACGGACATAAAGTTTAATCAGAAGCTATTTCTGACTATAGTGGATGGAAAATACGTTAATGTTATCATAAGCACACCATTACATATTAAACTGGAAGCAATGCAACTCTAGCAACGCAGAAATATACCAGGCCTTCGGTGCTGATGCTGCAAAGTTCCAGGAAGGCAACAAAACTCTCGAGGATGAGCCAAGGAAATCAATAGCAATGAATAACGAGGCTGATTTAGCGAATGCTGAGACGAACAGTCGGGCTTGTGAGGACGTGCTGCAGCAATTCAACGTCAGTACAGAAATCATATGGCTCCATTTGCATCAGCTAGGAAAAATATACAAACTCGGTCCCCGAGTTCAAGTTGACAAAGCAAACGGTAGCGCCATTATTGTCATGTCAGCAGAAGAAACACATTCTTGACAATTTGCTTCCATGAGATTAGAAATAAACTACCTACGACACTTCAAGACGCCTTCATCACTGGCTAGCTGCCCAAGAATCTATCACCAAATAGCCGAAACCATAATTGCATCCAAAAAGGTTATGCTCTATGTTTGGAGGACTGTAATACCAGCTGACTAAAAACCAAACCGTTGTGTACTTTGACCCACTGAAACACGAGTATGAAAAACTGAACATTTGAACAATAAGTAGCCTGCACCAGTGAACTGCAAAGGTGTAATTCCTTTGATTGATACGGCTAAGGTAACCCTTACGATCACGGATGGCCCAACCTATTAAGGCACGAACTCGTGACTGGCAGGCCTAAGGTTCGACTCTCACCAGTCCATCCCTGACTGAGGTTTCTTCCACGTTTTCCTCTGTCTTCATAAATGACAAAAGCCGGGGAGGTACCCTAAACTCAGGCCTGGAAAGTTTCCTTCCTTAAGAAAATACTTTCCCAATTTATAATTTCATTTCATGTATCATCAGTGTCCACCGCCTGTGAGGCATCAGCAGCAAAAACGGCGTTAACCACCATTAAAAATGGCTCTTAAATCCATTATCCATCTCGGTTGGGAGATTCTAGTGCACTTTCCATATTCCTTTAAGGCATTAGACTAGCATTTCGGTATCATATGAGTAAATAAATCAAAAGAAGAATTTCCTCGCCATGGAGAGCATTCTTGTCAATGAAATTCATACTGATGAACAATACTTTGAGCCAAAAACTGAGGTTAGACGTGCTGGACTCATCTATAATCCCAACACTATTATATGGATGCCGAACTTGGAGCCTAACAGAAGCTCAAAAGAATACTATCAGAACCTGCCAACGTAAAATGGAGCGGAAAGTTCTAGGGCTATCCCTCATGAATAAAATATCATTTGTGGAATTAAGAATTATGTCTGGACTAAACGACGTGACTCAACGTGCAAACAGCCTGAAATGGAAATGGGACGGCCATGTAGCCGATGGGGACACAGCTACATCTTGGAATCCACATGTGGTAGGAGAAGAAGAGGGAGACCGAGGACAAGGTGGGCAGATTCCTTCAGGAAAGCTGTCGAGCCACACTGGACCAGCTTAGCACGGAACCGCAGTATCTGGAAGAGCCTAGGAATAGAGCAGCAGAAAGAAGATAACAACGTGAAAGTGATATCAAACTTATGATATTAAAAACTTAATAGACTCAGAACTTGAACGTTCTAGTTAAATTGTTTTAAACTTGTAAAATAAGAAACATTATAGACTTAAACTCATAGAAATAAAGCTCATATGGACTAGCTCACCATATGAGAAATCAATGAGCACCTCGCTTGCGGAGGTTCTAGTCCTGGATGGGACATAAGTGTTTAATTCATTCCTTGGATTGGGAATATTTCAAGATAATTTGCTATAATTAGCTATATAACTTAGGAACATTGGTCGGTTTATGAAATGTTAACATTAATTGCACACTTAACCGCCATTATACTGATACTCCGTACAGACCAGCATTCAGTCACATCACAAGGTTATGTATAGGAAGAATGTTGCCTGGTCATTATCTTCAGTAACACTACGAGAGCTGATAATTTTTCGGTAATTTAATTGAGGTTAACGAATTTTTGTTGTCATGATAATTATTTCGAGACAATAAGCATGAGTTTGAAAGCTCATTCAAATTACCGAAAAATTATCAACAAAAGGGGGTTTAGGTGAGATAATTGCAATGTGAAAACGATGTCTTTTTGTACCTTTAGTATAATCCTTGCAGTGCTTTGGCTTGAACTTTTTGAAAATAACACTAATTGTATTAGCTTTTATTCCAAGCACATGCATGGGGATCTAAATTACCGCATTCACGCGAATCTAATGCGCACCCCAAATTTGAAACTTAAATTCTAAAAAATATTTTGGCATATTGTTGTACGGTGTCTTAGAGATAAGCCCGTCCGCTTCATAAAACAATCAGAACAGAGAATTTATAAGTGAACTGTTGTTACATCTTGGAGCACGTAGGACAAAATGCATCACTCGTGCTGTTGTCAGGATAGTTGACGTAGGTCAAAGAAGAAAAAGTTATTTCTTATGGTGTCACTGGTCACAGGTTGTCCGTTCTTCCTCCTTTCATGTACAAATTCCAAATTTTTTTCTTCAATGTCAGGATGTCTTCCTTTGCAAGGACCAGCTTTAGTTGCAAATAATGCCAATTTCTGTCGCCACCACAAGCGAACGTTGCTCTCAGCTGCATTGAACTCTCTTTCTGCCTTTCTGTTACCATTTTTTTTCAGCATATAGAATTACTTTACGCTTGAAAGTAGCATAATAAGTTGTTCTTCTCTGTTTGCCCTCCATTTCGTGACTACTCTCTATACACTCTATGTAATAATAGGCCAACAGTAAATGTAACGAAGTCGAGAATTGCAGCAATACATTGTGACGTAATAAACAATACATTTGAATGAAGCTGCCTGCGAACTTAGAACGGATTTGCACTCGAATTTAATATGCACTACCATTTTGTACAGTACATTTGGACAAAAACATGTGCATTAGATTCGTATAAATACAGCAAATAAAATACAACTGAACACTATTATAACAATGACCGTTTACTACTATTTTTGATCAATTATGTCATATTTCATGTTGTGATGTGAAATTTTTTTAGAAGGCAGTGAGATAATCGAATCGAAGCACAAGAGATAGAATGCATTGTTAATAATTTTTGTTCCAAGAAGTTCTAAGAAGATATCTATAATTGAAAAATTAAAAACAATTAACTTTTGACGTTATAATAGCAGTTCATAGTAAATTTATTTATTTTAACAGTAAATTTAAAGTTACATTCCAATTTCACTCTTTTTTATTTATTATTTCATTAAATCGTGTTATTTAATGTTTTCATTGTAATAATTTATTGTCAACCGAAGCAGATATTAGAGGAATAAAAAATGAATGAATGTAGGAGAAAAAACTATCAGTTATTACTTTCTGGTCACAATGTTTTAAAATTATCAATTAAGTTCCCCTCTGCTGGGAGAATATGAGACCATACATTGGCTGAAAGGTACTAGCGTGCGTAATATCACGAGAGGGGTTTAATTCACGAACGTAATGAGTGAATTTATCTGTAAAGCTCAGACCCTTGAGTGATTCTTATTAGGACTATTTCACAAATAAACAGGTAAATATAATTCCCTTAAAATTGACTTACAATATTCTAATAATTTTACATTTGCATTATGAATACTTAACCTTTTCAAGCCTTCTATCAGCAGATGAATGTCGATAGATAAGAATCAGTCAGTAATGCCAATAGATAAGAGCCAAACACGAGTTTGGGACTATTTCATGAGTAGAATAAAAATAAAAGAAATATGTGAAATTCGTGCACGGATTATTAACAATTGTATAAAATGTTATACTTACTTATTAATAGCTACCTATTCAGAAGCCGTGAGAATGAAATAGACAAAGTCGACTGTTACAATCTCTACCGTTCGATTTAAATACCAACTCAGAAATACAAAACAGAGAAACATTTTACCATTCTGAAAAATGTGTTTATTAACATTTATGGTTGGTTAGGCAGACGTTGTTATATAATTTATAAAATTATTTCAGACTATTTGACTGAATACCCTAAACCAATTGCTTGAATAAATACACATTAAGTTAGTTAAATTTATAATATTGCTGAAAACAGAAAAGTGATCAATGATGCATGCTCAGGAATTATATAATAGAGGTATAGAGTTGGCTACACTGACTATAAGATATATGCACGTTGCGTGATGAAACGGATTTGAATTTTTTTTTTGACCATTTCCTTGCGATATCCGGCTGTGAATGATCAAAATTAAAATTTTGTTTCATTTCATTGTTCGATTTAAAAATGACGTCACATAAGTGAACTAGTCATTTAAAACAAACTGTTGAGCATATGAGCTTATTATACGGTCAAAATTATAATCAAAAAATAAAAAGCAAGTTTTTATTTTAAAATACAAGAAATGTTTAAAATCAGTTATTTAAACTTGAATAGCAAGTGTCAGCAAATCGCCCAATGAGATGTAAATTTCCTTCACAGAAAGCCGTTTATTCCCAGTGCAAGGTAGGCTAAGAGTTTATCGCGTTGCTATTGTTTTTCTTGTATTTGTGTTGGATGATACTAACTGTGCACTCCACAAATCTACTTGTGCGAGTGTGCCCGGCAGAACAGGAGGGGGGTGTCCGTGCAGGTGTAAGACTGAGGCCCACCTGCTTCTCTTACCCTCATACCCGGATACCTTAATGGATGAATAGCCGTTGTAAAGCCGGCAGCATGTGTTATGGGAAGAAGGAGGAGGGATTTGAATCGCAGTTGATTGCCCGGCGGCACAAGGTTTTCCATGTTAAGTCGCTATTTCAGATCTCTTTTCCGAATATTCATCTCCGGGCTTTATTTCAATTTATGCTTGCCATGCACTTCCCCCAGTCCATTCATCTTGCCCCGCAGATGATAATACAAATCATTTCCAACACGTACAGAGGTCGACAAATTTATTGCATCGACTCTCGCAACTTCACACCTTCTAATTAATTTAAAACATATTGAACACGTCTTATCTTCAAGCTAATTTGCTACAATCCGTCTATTAACGTTATTCGTCTTCGTTCGACTGATTAAAGAATGCCTCCCACCTCCATCAAACAAAGTGGAGCGGTCGATTCTCTTACTCAAAAAATGTTGTCTATATCTTCAAAGCGGCTGTCCAACTCCACATTTTCCCTACTGCCACGATTCTGTAATCAATACACAATGTCGAGAACTATAGAACGAACGTACTTCTAATTTCTCAGGAAAGCAACAGTCAAGATTATACAATTTTATTTAATAATAAATTATAATCTGCAAGTACATTTTTATTCCACTTGGTTCTGTGGTAATGACTGGGACCCGGCTTCTGAACGTCAGATCGTTAGGCTATCAGATAGATAAACGTTTCCGAAACATCAAATATATATGCAACAAATTTGTCTATTCTCTAAGTGTTTCTGAAACATTATATGGGAAAGACCGACTATATTTATCAGACCCAAATGTAGGTATCGATAGTAGACAAAATGGTGGAATATGTGGTCCGCATGTTAATTACATCACTTTGTTAATTTGCAGTTATCTGGTTTATTACAGTGGTTTATTGCTAGAAGTAAATAAACAGTAGCGCGTTACTACTTATGCATATTATTAAGTTAATATTGCTTTTGTTAAATCTCACCAAGGGCTTGTTTAATAGAAAGTGTTAATACAACATGGGGTGCTCTTGTATGCTTTTATTATAGCAATGCACGGCATAATACCATATTTACATTTCCTAAATAGCAACAAATAAGGGAGAAGTGGATAAAAAGTACACACCGTGCAACTTTTGAAGTTAATGATAAAACTATAGTGTGTAATGTGTATTACACATTTCGTATCAACATTTGTGGTTAGGGAAGACATTTTCCTTCTGCAATTTTCCTCATTCTACCACCATATTAGGTTAGCAATGAAAAGAAAGACCCAAAAGAATGTATGAAGTGAATTTTGGATAAAAAGAAAGAGAGTTTTGCTGAATGGTGTGAGTAGGATATTATGTTTCCACTTCTTTGCAAGTGAGGTTAACGCAAGACAGGTACACCCATTTATAACTATTGTCAAGGAAGATTATGTTCTTTTCATTAACATAGATAATAATAAATATTACGCTGTCGCAACTATGTCGATTAGTTTTAAGGTGTCCAGTAGTTTGGAAGTTTGTGTATTTTATAAAGATTTGTTCCTGTCTATGGATAAGTTTATAATACTTATTATTTTATATTTCGCTTATATATGAGAAATGTCGTTTGTAAACAATTTCAGATTCTTAAAAACCATCGAAATGTTTTCTAATGACGAATAATGTCATCTTGTAAACACAATGGTGCGTACAAATTTCGCATTTGCTATTGGCAGTAATAGGGTTACTTCTGCCGCCATTTTTTCTGTATTGCAGTCCGGTAAATATAGTCGGTCTTGGATAGAGAATATCAAACAGATATCCTTTCGATAACTTATCTGACGAAAATAAAGTTATCTCTTTTTACACCCCTCTTTGTGTTTTACGTGTGTATAATTACAGCTCACACATTTCTATCAAAGAAAACTGGAAGAAATCTACTTGGAGGGCATTGTTATTGACGTTATATCTCCATGCACTTAAGATCTGAAGGAGAAATAGAAAAGAATTTAAGTTTCAGTTTTGAACCTTCAGCTTAGTACGTACATTAATTGGCACATTCGTTATAAAGTATTTAAATTGTCATTATTTCTGAGTGAAAATATTGAAGGAATAATAATAATAATAATAATTATAATAATAATAATAATAATAATAATAATAATATTCTTGCTGTACATTAAAACATACGAGTTTATTACTATGGAGTGGACATAACCTAATCCAAGCTGGCAAACAGCTGTCCTTCTGTCTTATTCTTGAGCAACATCACTGTAACTGTTTACTAACACATTACATTCTTTTGTGGAATAAAAAGTCACAACCCCGTACTTTAAAAGAACTTGTATTGATAATGCATTAGACCACACTTTCGCAGATTAAGTCACTTATATTCTGTGTTTGATATTCTATCGTTTCAATACGCAATGCAGTTCGACGTTACTGGCGACAGCTATAGAAACTACATGAAAGAAATGCAAGTCAGCATTTGTTGGACAGTTCTAAACTCCATTATCAACCAGATAGTTATCGAAAGGTTACATTCTCGCTGGGAGAGTTATTTGTCCGATAAAATTTAGGAACAGTTCGTTATGGTGTAGATACCTAGAGCTTTAGGCAAATGGGTTTTGTTGTCTCATTTGAGATTAAATGGCTATTGTTTCGATATAACAATATACTAAAAATAGTTACATGCTTTCAAGTTTTTATATAAATGGCGAAAACTCCAATTTTTATTTTTAAAAATATGTTCTTAATTT
This sequence comes from Metallyticus violacea, assembly GCA_030762175.1. Taxonomy (NCBI): domain Eukaryota; kingdom Metazoa; phylum Arthropoda; class Insecta; order Mantodea; family Metallyticidae; genus Metallyticus; species Metallyticus violacea. The sequence continues at coordinate 18,122,695 of CM060830.1, forward strand.
TTTCGTGCAGCAATGAAAAAAAAATTGTATACTTTGGGGTGAGTTTGCTTCAAAGACCTTGTAACAGTTTGGTTACAATTATTAGTTTGGTAAAACACCATTTCTTCAAAGAACAGCCTTTTCTCAAAAAAGAAACATTTCAAATTTTGAACTATTAAAGAGCTTGCTCATTCATAAGTATTGTCGTAAAAGTATTGATTTTAGTTACAAGCGGGGAATGCAAGGCTGCGGAGAAGCTAGTTGTCGAGGTCGTGTGCTGCAGGTGCATGTAGCAGCTTGTTAGTATGATGGCGTTTTCGTTAGCGAGTGTAAATTATATGCTAATGGTACTTGGTTAGTCATGCAAGTGTATAAATATAGGTAATGTTTAAAAACGGTTTTATGTACGATACAAACGTGAAAACGGATTCTTGCAGGGAAATGGTAAGGTGATTAGCAAGAAAATATTCTGGTAGAAAAAATCTTAAAATGTTGCGACAGACGGGACATCTCAATGACAATGTAAATGAAATACAGGAGTTTACTATGCAGATTTCGGCAATGCATTGTCACTGAGGGGCATCATTTTCAACATCTTTTATAACACAGCTTAATGCTTATTAGCATTAGTTTTAAATGCAGTATGCATGTAGTAAAAATGTAACACGCAGTGAATGACACCCATTTCCGGTCGCGGCTGTTGCACTTCCGCGGTAAGCACCTTGTTAAATATACTACTGAAGAAAAAGACAACTTTTGTCATCCTATTGACTTTTATGTGAAAATTTCTTTTTTTCGCTGTATTTAGGACTTACAATGCCTGGGTCAGTCGCAGGTCGGGGGGCTCTTTTCTATAGAGCACGAACTGGGTGACAGGCTCTGAGACTGGATGATCAGTCCTATGACATCACAAGAAGATGAAATGGAAGGTGAATTGGTGTGCCCTTTTTGGAAACGGACTATGGAAAACAGTAAAAAACCTCAGTCACGTTAATTGGCTGCGGGTTTTGAACCTGCCTTTCCACCTAAGTCAACCCGTTATATATGTACAATGTATATGTAACAAATAACAGGGATGAGGTATGATGGCAATTGTTTATATACATTTGACGACTCCCTTAAAGGTGTTCTACACTGGTTAAAAAATAGAGGCACATACATATGTTTCAATCAGCGCTAAAATAAGCATTGATGTCAGTTTATTAGATTGAAGAATTGTGTAAAATTGAAAAGGGCATTATAACAAACTTTTGTTTCACAGAATTAGAAATATGAACAAATTGATTGACACAGAAGACAAGTGGAAATAAAAGATTACAATGTTTAGTAATCAAAGCTTCCACGATTATTTCCACACTCAGTACCCAGTGTGTCCTCTGTGAGATGCGAAGACTTCATAACACTCATATGAGCCCCCAATAAAGATTTCTGGGATTCTGCCCCATTCTTCAGTGATTGCATTTGTCGGTTCTCCCAGGTTCTGTGGCACAGCAGGACACTGCGGAAAAAGTTTTAGCAGCTTATCCCACAGATGCTCAGAACTGCATGTAGGTCAGCCCATCCCCCGAATTTACCATTCTTGAAGGACATCTTTGCTATTGCGCACTGTATGAGATTTAGCATTATCATGCATTAGAAGAAATTTAGGGTTCATATCATAAGCAAAGGGTACGACATGTTAAAGTATAATGTCATTTATGTAAATATCAACATTCATGTCCTGTGGGAAGACAATAAGCTATGTATGAGACAGAGTAATGCCAGCCCAAACCATAATTGAACCGCCTCCAAATCTGTCGTGCTCAAAAGGTGGATAGAGAGAGACGTTCACCAAGACGTCCTTATACACGTCTACGATCATCACAACCTGCCAAACGAAATCCTTGCTTGTGAAGAGAACAGCCTTACATTAACGGAGCTGCCAATTGAGATGATTTTGAGCAATTCTCAGCCCAGCTTCCTTGTGCTGACGTACAAACAAAGAACTTTAAAGGGCATTCTATATCTCAACCATGCATTTCTCAGTCTGTTTCTTACAGTCTGATCATAAATCACCACTCCAGTTGTTGTTTGTGCATCATTTTGTAGATCTCTGGCATTACATTTGCGTCTGCGCAAAGCTGATAGGACAAGATACCTATCCTGTACCTCTTGTCTTCTTCTCACGCCCTTGTCCAGGCAGGCTGCCTCTTATATCCACCTGTCTCTATATATCGTCTCCAAACTCTATGGATGACATAAGGGGCTGACATGAAAAATCCTGGATACAAAGCAAATGGAATGGCCAATCCACGGAACTGCTTGTGCGACCGATGTTTCATTCACATGTCTCATTTCTCTGTATTAGCCTCAGAGAACACAAAATAAATTCTTACCACAGATTGCGGTTAAAACCTGCTTAAAAGGAAAGTCAAAGAGCACTCTCTTTGGTTCCCACAGTATTTGAAACTTCACTAATTTATTCACAAAAAACTAAGAAATCCTAGACCTTTATTCCTGTTTTAAACATTACTTTAAAACATAACATCTGACTGTCAAGAATTACATTGCATGAATATTTATTTTGGGGCTTTGATTTAAACAAGTGTTCCTGTAATTTTTTTGAACAGTGTATAGGAGCCTTCAACCTAACAAGTTATATACAGGAAGTGTGAGATAATCTTAGTATTCCAGTGAAACAAAAGAGGAGGAAGAGAGTATGGAGAAATGTATATTCTTTGTGTTGTGGTAATACTGCGACTTTTGCAAAAGATGAGTTCAGATTTATTTAAATGAAATATAATGTGCATATGACTGTGTTGCCATTAATATACCGTTTTACTACAATTATCTAATAGTTCTTTAAAATCATTTATTCAACTTTATTGCGCAACAACAGTCAGTCTGCATAAATTGAAAGCAAACTTTCCTGGAACGCACGTGATAAGAGAGGATGTTTCAGTTGGGACATACATATGAATTTAATGGGCAAGAGCCCCCCCCCATTGCTTTCTCCATAAAATACACCATAAACTCGCATATATTTTTACTCAAAAAAGCGCTTTTTGCACGTAAAAATAAGCATTTTCCAGATTTTTTGCATCTAAAAGTCCAAGCACTAGTTATAAGGGATATGCCATACTTTGCAAACACGTGTTTTTAACAAATTATTAAAACCGTGGCACCGTGTCGCAGATGTACGGCACGTAAAAGAACCTCAAGCCTGAAAGAAGAGGCCTCTGAGCAAAATTTATCGGCCGTTTCACGCCCTGAATTGATTAGGACGCTGCTGACTTGAGATGTTCAAGAGTGTCCATAAATAAACCAAACAACTAAATAAACAAAGGAAAAATGAATTTGTAGCACCTATTGGGCTTTCAGTTGAACGGATGTAATAACTGAAATTGTATACTTTAAATATAAAAACGAAGGACTTCGGAAATTATTTACAACACACATTTTTGTAGCTTAATCAAAATGTAATATGTTTCAATGCATGCGGGGTTTCTTAATATACTCCTCACCAGCGTCAATGCAACTTCATTGTGACATCGCAAATCCATTGTTTGGGAGTCTACACCACTACTCATGTGCAGCTGCCTGAATTTCGTCTTTTGCCGAATGTTTTACTTTGCAGTGAGTACTTCATGTAGCCGAATGAGATATAACCAGACGGAGCGAGATACGGTGAATATGGTGGGTGCGGCATGACAATGAACCCCAGAAATGCCAAGTTTTCTGTCGCTGGTGTGAAGCCGCACATTGTCATGTTGGTGTCGATCTTTCTCCTTTCGTCGCTGCTGAATCCTGGTCTAAGCCGTTGAAAGCCTCGCAGTTGACACCTGAGGAAGCCAGTCCGTTAACGGTATGCCTCAAATGTCCCAAAAGACGGTTGGTGAAGCAGGACCGGGGACTTGGACTTTCTTCTCTGGTGTATGGTAATGAAGTCATGACTCGTCACCACCTTCCGCGTCTTTTTTATATTTTTCCGGTACCCCACCAATTAATCAATAACCTTTTGTCCCTCTATGCCTGTGTCAAGTCCCATGGAACCCAATGTGCGCACACCTTTTTATATTCAAATCGTCCATGAATGATGATGTGCAGGGATGCGCGGCCAAGGTCATAAAAGGGTATGCCATAATCAATCTCAATGTTCCTGGGAGACGGTGAGTTGATCGATGATCAATACTCAAATTCTTGTGTGAAGATTCCATTCCACAGGCGAACATATTGACCCAGCTGTGAACGGTCTTCAGTGCAGGAGCTTCTTGACCGCATACTGCAATTAAACATCTATGACTTTCTGCAGTTTTGACGTCTTCCTTCCACAAAACGATGCAGTCCATCTTTGTCTATGATAGTAGTCTTCCATCTTATCCACGTCTTGATCTACTTGAAAACAAACGAACACTGTTGTTTAACTAAACACTCTGCTTACGACCGCTATCTAGCGTCTAGATAGCGTATTATAACCAGTCCATTGCCCTATGATTTTTGACAAATGCCTGTATAAAGTTATGTCAAAAAAGTTTATGAAAACATACAGAAAGGAAGAGTGTAACTTTTGAGGCTTCAGAGGGTATTTTATGAATAGAATATGCCGCCGAATTAATGTATAAAACTTCTCTTGCAGTAATACGAATCAAACTTTGAGGTTCTGAACATACCCGGTGTTTCAATCATAATGCAACCAAAACTCGAACCTAGATGGAAAATTTACTTTGCTGAAATAGACGTTATTTACACCAACGACAGTAGTAATAGAACAGCGTCAAGTCCTTCTTGCAGTAACTCTTTTCATTGCACCTTTTTGTAAGCAAAGAATGCGTAGCTGGTACACCTGTATACTATATTATTGCACCTTTACGACTTTTTCGTGTCTGTACTTGTGGGTTTAAAACAGCATTGCTTATTATTTATTTTTTTTTTACTTATTAAGAATATGACAAGGTTAGTTATTATTATGGACACTTTCACTTTTACTTAAAACAAATTTCTTTTTCTTTTTCATATTCAACAGCCATTCTACAGTTCTTTAATATCAGTATTTCTATTCCGGGTAATTTTCTCTAGCAGTGCATCTGCCATTAACACCTTGTAATTATTTCACAGATGTAAAGGCAACTGCATGGTCTATAGAAACAAGCAGCAATAGCATTTTAGGCTGTAGGAACCAATTTCAACCGTTTAAGTGGTTTCACAGCACTAGCACAGAATGTAAACGCCATTCCCATGAACAAATGTCTTATTCGCTTTTTATACTCGCAGATTCGCCAGTTTTTTCTCTTCTCACGTTTATATTTTATTTTGATATAAGCAAGCAGTGTGGTTCTGCAACTTCTGCCATCCTGCATTTTGATTAATCGGATAAATCACCTAAAAGTGCTACCGCGAATATTTCCGAAACGAGATCTATAATAGATGCGCTGTTTTCACAGAATGGAAGCATAGAGAGAGGGTAACAAATGTAGTTCATTAAGAAACTCCAAAAAACATGATAATATGTTTGTCTAGCACAAAGTTTATGTATTTTAAATGGAACAGTTTGACAGTAAGAAAATAAAACTATAGTGTTTTTCAAAATAAAGAATGGCAGGACGAATAATTGATTAACTTAAAAATGAAAAACTGACTTTATTTTTTCAAAATAGCTTTTATGTTTCAGCGAATATCCCCAACAGAACAATATATTTTCTTCAAGATTTCCTGATGCCTTGATTCCAACATGAAAGGTTTTCCTTCGAGATTCCCAAAATAAACATCCGCGACTGTTCTGACTTGCTCTGCCATTTCATGAAAGTTTTGAACTTGGGAAGTAAATGGAAGTCGGAGCGTGCAGAGTTTAAATCATTGGTATTAACCACTGCAGTAGCTCGCAGTATGCGGACGAGCATTATCTGGTGAAAACTGATTTTCTTATACGCTAAACCTGGCTGCTATTGTTGGACATTGTGGTATAACTGTTCGGAGGATAAGTGTAATATTCACCATTAAGTTTGTGAACAACTAACTGATATTAGAAGGGGATTTGGGTACTTCAGCATGAACTGATGCGTGGAATGACAGACATTGTTCTAAACAGATGGCAGAAATGTGCGGATGTAGCTCTACAACATTTTGAAAATTTTCTGTCATGAGTTCCGTGCTTATTTTCATTGTGATTGTGGTTGCAACTACAAGAACTTGAATAAATTGCCCTAATTTAACTTTACAATATTTTTTTAGCATCGTGCGCAATGTACACGTGGTACTAGTTACATTGTGGCTGCCACCTGTGAGAAGAATGCAAGTTGATGCATGTGCAGTTCCGCCTACAGTTAAATGAGGTGACACGCGACGAACAATATGCTGCTCTGAATGCGTCAAAACAAAATTTTCTACTGAAGCCTATGGAGAGTCTGTTTTTCCTAATAGTACAGCTGGAAAATGGTTTAAAAGTTTAAAGAATGGGAGGCAATCAATTCCAAATGAAGGTGGACCCAAAGGTGCGTGTTCCAACAGAAGAAAACATGAACACCTCTGCTGTCATTGTGAGAGAGGATCGTCGAATAACATTAAGAACACTTTCAGAAATTCTGAACATTTCACTGGGTACCACCCACATATTGGTTGCTGAAAAGTTGCATATGAGAAGTGTTTGTGCACGGTGGGTTCCAAGACTGCTGATTCCCAAAGTGATGCTATTGGATGATGCAGAGTTTCTTTCAAAGATACTCAATGCTGGTGAAACTTGACTACATCATTTTGTTCATAAGAGCAACAGCAGAGCTCGTGTCACCAACACCAAAAATAGCAAAAGTGGTTGGTTCTGCCTGAAAGTTATGGTCATTTCATTGTTCGATATTGAAGAAATGTTTTACCAGCAAGTCGTACTTGCACACACAACTATAATTGAGCAATACTACATAGATGTCCTGAAAACTCTGCAAGACATATCGTGCAGTTGCAAAAGATCACGTTTCCATCAAACAAGCTGGATGTTGCTCCTTGTTAATGCATGGCCGCTCAGGGAAATGTTGTTGATGAATATCTCACGAAAATCAACAAGTAGTGTCCCTAAATTTCGCTATCTAACTATGTGTAACATTTTCCTTTACTCCAAATTGAAGAAACACCTCCAGAAGCAGTGGTGAAGCATTCTGAAGAACCTTTCAAACATGTTTTCTAGTATGTTGGCAGAAACGCTGAGACAAGTGCATTGTACACAACAGGAATTACTTTGAGAAAGAAAATAAAAATTATGACGACGAGTAAAGGTATAGAACATGACCATTCTTTATTGAACAGCCCTCATACACCTGCTTCGCCATGAGTTACCGCTCTACTGCTGAACCGCCAGCTGCCATGAAAGGGCGACAACACCATGAAAAACCCAGTAGGATTTCTACTTGCGATATTCCAGAGTTAATACGCGGATCTACAACAGCAGCAGCTAGAACATTAACCTCCTCTTCTTCTCCAGTTATTCTTTTGTTTCGAGGACGTTTTAGTTTGGCTTAGCTGATTGTAGAGAATTGTAAATACTCGCAGAGATGCTTGACGTACATCTGGCGGTCTCTCAGCGCACACCGCATTCTTTCTACCTTCTCCATAAAGATAGAAGCGGATGATCTTTGAAGAGGTATAAAGTTATCCTTAATAATCTAGAATAGAATCTGATTGATCATTAAAGTATTCTAAAGTTTTCTTTCAATGTCCTAAATCATAATTTTTATCACCTGTGAGTAGAGTCACAAGATCATCTTTAATGCTCAAAATATATTTGATAAGATATTCGTAAAATTACCTGCAAATTAATAAACGCACAAGCCAATGTTTATGAAGTTAGAAGTGTTTCTAATGTAAAACAACGATTTCTTATGCTGAAGACAGCTGAAAGGTCATATTCAGTATGCTCAAAGAGAGTATGATGATTTTGAAGAGAATCATCTTCAAAGCTCTAGAACATTGGTCATCTACGAAGAGATCTTAGCGCTTAATCTCTTTGATCATGGTTACGTTCAAAAAGGTTACATAAATTGTGCGTGTCGCGTCAACAAAGAACGTTGATCAAATGTGGAGTGACATGAGATTGTCTTTACTGTCAGCAAGTAAATTCTACGGTGCGCACTAACTTAAGTAGTGTATCTTTCTTGAGTACTGTTGCGATAGGCGAGGGTGTGAGATAATTTCCGGCGAAACTGGTTCCTTCTCGAGCAGTCAATCAATCAGATAAACTCACTCACTCACTCACCTGCAGGCAGACCTGGCGTCTGCAGCTGTGCTCATTACCATGCAAAGCCTAGTCTGGGCCTTTAATAAGATTTGGCGAAACGGCGAGAGAGTGTAACACGAGAAACTCTGTGCGGGCAACAGAAATGGCCCCACGGGTGAGGATGCGGGCTCTGGAAGGGGGAGTCCTTGACTTAAGCCGCACACCTTGCCCTTTTGGCTTTTCGCAATATGGGCACTTCCTTTGGTAGGCGCGTTCTCAGCAAATGTTTGCAGTTCTCGCTGCAATCCAAACATTCTATTAGCCGTATGGAGCTACTCCTACTAGTCGGCAACCAAACAAGTGACTGAAATTGATCGTTACGCTGAAACTGCCTGGGGGGGGGGGTACATACGGAACCATTAGAAGTGGGAGAGACTTTATAAAGACAGAGAGAGGTTTTCAAATAAGCAAGACCTGGAATATGTTAAAACGTCTGCACCACAACTTTCCCAACATTCCTACACCCTTGCCACTTCTAATGGTTCCTCTCCAGACACTTTCAGTCCACTGATATCCTGGTCGTAGCGTCGGTACAAGCTCTTTAATTTAAACTAACAACCAGGACAATAACAAGGCCGAAAAACACGAAATGACATTGAAGATCAAAGAATTGGTGTATGCGTGCAGTGAATGTTTACAGAAATACAGTATATTTTATGAAAATATAGAGGTAATATAACCACACATTTCTTCTCAGAATTATTAGACACTGAGTGTAAGCATGCATTTTTGCCAGCAAGACTCCGCTACAGCGCATACAGCTCATTTCTCGTTAGCTTCAGTTGAGGATAGGATCATTAGTAAGGGATTATGACTAATGCGATCTGCATACTTACTGGGAAACATGTGTCAGAATAACCTGCTTACGTTGGAAGAACTGAAAGTGAGTTATGAAAAGTGAAACTGCAGCAGTTTCACAACAGCTAATACGTGTGAATGTACACTTTTTTAAAATGTGTGAGAGATTGTTTGGTCCCATTTTTTAATAGTGTCAAACACCCGTTTTTACTACTGAGGCACCACTGACGGTGAAACTGATGATACACGAAATGCTCCAGGCCTAAGTTTAGGGTATCTCCCCAGCATTTGCCATTTACGAGGAAAAAACTCACTCAAGGAGGACAGTCCTGGTGGGAACCGAACTCCAGACCTCCCGCTCACGAGTCCGTGGCGGTTTGTGTGTGTGGTGCCATAAGCACGAATGTAGGGGATTTCTGTATTGTAATTTGCATGAAAGATTTATGTACTCAAATTGACGCGCACCTCCACGAGTGACCGAAGTGGTTAGGCGCGGACTCGTGAGCGTGAAGTCTGGGGTTTGATTCCCACGAACATGATTACTGCTAAAAGAGAAATTAAAGATCCGACTGATTATAAGACATTTCAAGAAGTGTAGGCGTCAGGGATCGGCCTCCCCGATTGCGATATTTTCCAGGTCTTCCTCAGTCCTAATAAATAGCAAATGCCGGGGAGGTACCCTTCCTTAACTTAGATCTGGCATGTTTCCTTCTTTAAAAAATCCTGTCCCAGTTTATCATTTCATCTCATTTATCATCAGCGTCACCGTCTGTGGTGCCTCAGTAGTAACAACGGGCGTTAAGCATTATTAAAAAAAAATTACGCGCTACATATACCCGCAGACAGCCACCGCACGAACCGCGCTCTCACGTATGAAGGCTCAAGTGAAAGCACGATACACAATGCTAAACGTCCCCATTACTCCTACAATAACCTGTTATTATGCTGTTTTTATGAAATTGTGTGTGAACGCTACTCTTGCAACAACTTCAACGTTGACTTCAAACACAATATAAATACTATAAAATAAAAAACGAACAACTCAACTCAACAATTATCAACAGTGCATAATGGTGGATATGTTAGAGGAGAGATCGATGTGCGGCCCCTATATCGGCAAAACAATGAGTATGATTATGTAGGAATTTAGATAAGGATGCACTTAGCAGAAGTAATTTGTTACAGTGGGAAAAATCTTTCAACATGGAATGTGTTAAAGAGGGAAATGAAGTTGACAATTAAACCTTTCCGCACAGTGAATTAACAGATGGGGATACTAACAGGCGCTAAGCTCCATGAGCGTTATTTCTTCAACTGCGAGGCAGAGAAAAGTTCTTATTTCAGACAAATGCGCCATTTACTGCAGTTCAGGATATCGGAATAGCTGTGTTAAGGAGAATTCCCATTTCTTCTATCAAGAAATTCAACAGAAACTGGACGCGGGAAAACTCGTCACCTGCACCGATGCCTTTGCCTACATGCAGCCCTGCCCTCACCACGCAAGGTACGACAACGTCGATATGCTCTCGACAATGCTTTGAAAGGTACTATCCATGCCACATTATAAGAAGTAACGCCGGAAATTCTGATTAAAAATAATGAGAGAACATAGCGGAGTGTTAGTCTCTGCAGAAATTATGCTGAAACTTACACTTATATCCGAGACGTCGATAGGTGTACAGAAATGATTTACGATGCTTTTTTACCTTATTTATTATTTTAATAGTGTTAACGCCCATTTTTACTATTAAGGCAACACAGGCGGTGTATATTGATGATACATAAGGTGAAATGATATATTGGAAAAGGATTTTTTTTAAGGAAGGAAACGCTCCAGGGCTAAGTTTAGGGTACCTTCCCGGCATTTTCTATTTATGAGGACTGAGGAAACCTGAAAAAAAAAAATCAATCAGGAAGGACGGTTCTGGTGGGAATCGAGACCCAGACCTCCCGCTCACGAGTCCGCGCCTGAACGATCTCGGCCACCCTTGGCAGTTTATTTACTATGCAATATGAGATCTCTCAATACACTCCTCACCTACGTCAGTGCACCGTTGTCATCTTCCTGGGAACTTCATTATGGTGTCGCGTGGGAGTTCTACGTCACCACTCGTGGACAGCTAACTGAATTTCCTCCTTGTTGCTGAATGTTGTCGTAGCAAGTACTTCATGTTTTATAATAAGGCATTATCATATAAATCGAGACCTGGTGAATATGATGGGAGCGGCACAGCAATACCAACTTGTGACCATCACTTGCTTATCTGCTTGCCAGCAGATGGAGCAGCACGAAATTTCTTGAACCTGGAACTCCTGCATCATGGATTGAACTTTCTTCTCTTGTGTTTGGTAGTACACCATGACTTCACCAGTTTCTTTATAAAAAAAAAAAGAACAGGCTTCAACCCTTTTGTCCTTCTGGATCTGTGTCAAATCCAGTGAATAACGGTATGCAGGGTTGTGCGGCCAAGCACTGTCTGACATTTCAGTTCATCAAAGGACATGCTCCTATCAACTCAGACACAAGCTCAACATTCCTGAGAGACCCCTATGTTGACGGACGACCAATCTCACATTCTTGTCGCTGATGACCCAGCTGTAAACTGTTATCTGTGCAGGGGCATCTTGACCATATACCGCAGCCAAACGTCATGATTTTCTGCAATTTTGACGCCTTCCTTCCCCTAAAAACCACGCTGTTCATCTTTGTCAATGATAGCCATTGTCCATGTCCTTTACATGACAATAAATCATTTCGCTGCACTCTGATTACAACCGCCATCTAGCGTCTGCATAGCGTACTGTATCAGTCTTTCGCTCTACGAATGGATTGCGTGGTATCGTAAATCACAGTTATTATGAACTCCCCTCGCATAACAACGATATTTCGGTTAACATGTCGGTCCTAGTGGTTACCATACTTGCCTCCTACACCCCGCGGGTTCGAACCCGGCCAAGACCGATGGACTTTTTCGGGCGGAAAAATCCTAAGTATGGCTTCCTTCGGAAGGGAAGTAAAGCCATGGGTCCCGTGTCGTACATTTACGGCACGAAAAAGAACCTCAAGCCTGAAAGAGAGGCCTCTGAGCAAAATTTGTCGGCCGTTTCACGCCCCGAGTTGAATGGGACGCTGATGACCTGAGGTGTTAAAGAGCGTCCATAAATAAATCAATAAAAAAAATCGGTTAACATTTCACAAACATAGCATAGTAAAAGGACTTTTCGTTCAGGCTCATGAGTATATAGCCATGCTTTTACTTACTAGTAAATTTCAAAAGCCCGCACCACGGTTTGAAAACCGCTATGCTAATTGCTGTGTTGTTTCCCTCAGCTGTGCGCCTTTAGGGTAAAATGGGCAAAGGAAACACTTCCCCTTAGCTCTCACCCTTACTAAAGACAATGGGGCGAATTCTGATTGACTGTTCGTGTCCGGAAATCTGAGAACTCGGCGGAAGGAAAGCTTCGTGTCAGAACTGAAGAGATCGGGTCATCAGATAAGACAAATTCTGTTCTTTACAAGAGTAACTTTGACATCAGGGTCTCAACCTTTATTAACAGCGGGCTCGTGGCACTGGGTTCATTGCCAAACCCTACCAGCTTCCCGTTATAAAAACAGACCTTTTTGTTACACATTAGAAAAACACAGGAAGTTATACAGACGTAACATACAGGTAAAGAGCTCAGAAGTTAACGCTAATAGCTGTCACTTATATTACGAATAATATCTTAACATTGCATTTGAATAAAAATAGGAATAACAACGCACTTAACTGGGGTAGTTAACATTCTATATAAGAAGAAAACATGAAAATAAAATTAAATAATTTAAAAGTTCATATAGAAGTTAATAAGGGAGTAAGAAATGAAAGTTGCCTTTCACCATTTTATTGTTTACGTTAACGAAATTCTATCACCATGGAAAACGTTAGACCGTTTAATGAATGTGGGTTTAATTCGTTTTCTATGTACTACGTGTACACAAATGATTATAGCAGCTTTAAAGTTATATTGTTTTCCCTGCGGAACTTTCAATACTGCGTGCGTAGATTTTGTTTTATTGTAGCCATAGTAAGGAAATAAACAAAACATGGCAACTTGCTTGCCAAAAGCTTTTTGCGTCTTGGAATTTGAGAAACATAATTTAATGGTTACAGTTCAGCGGACATATAACCCTTCTGGTAGCAATCAGATCCAAACGACGGAGTGTGTCCGTAAAACAAAGTGACTTGTTGCAAAGTTTATTGCTGTTTAAGAAAGTTAACAAATATGTAAACAAATTGTCAATAAACAACACTCATAGAAGCATTAACTGTATTCATTCATAACTCTTTGCCATTTACAGCATTAATATTTACTTACTGAGCGTTGATATTCATATTATATCGTAATGAATTAAATATGACGAAGTGATAAAACTTATTAACTAATGCAATTACTATTATTAGCACATTATTGTCTGTAATAATTTATATTAAAAGAATGATCTCCACAACGTTACCGAGTTTTTACAATAAACATAAACAAACGATAAGCTGGCTATGGCCCACAAGTTAACGGATGTCAGATAAGCTACGGGATTTTTAGCTGTAGCAGGATTCTCCTATCGAATTTGTTGAATCCTTAGACTAAAATCTAAAGTAAGGCATTTATAAGCCCGCATTTAATAAATAGCCACTCGATATTCAAATAGTCTAATTGCGGGCACCATAAAAACTAATATATTAGATCCTTTAGAGAGACCGACCTTTAAAACTAAAAAGTCTACGTTTCTTGACCATTTCACTTCATCTTACAATATTTAATGCCTTGCAATAAAAATAATGCATGCAATTAATGGTAAACCCATAAAATATTTCCCGATAAAAATATTTTGTGATTTCTATGCCCTTTCTAATAAAATACTCTGCTGATTTGAGTTCCAAACACATAATAGAGACGAGCTGCTTGCATAATTTTTATAAGAAAAATATTATTTTAGACAAAAATCGCACTCTTACTTTGCAGCATTATGTTATAATTTTAAATACAGAATATTTCGCAAATACTTCTGCAAACTTTGATGGCGGAATTCCCATACCAAAATAAGAAAGGGGGAAAAAAGTCCATACAAACATATGTCCGGAAACGTTATTTTTTTATTTATTGTTGAAAGTATGCTCCAAATTTAAAATGACTATTTCTATCACATCTTTAATAAGGTTATTACCAAATCACATAAATGACTAACCTTACACAACGCTATTTCTGCATTTTGCGAATAATATTTTTTCATATAAGTATGAAATATAAGTACATCAGAAGACTTGTATCGATAACATCACTCGATTACTTAACAAAACGAATTTAATTTTCGGTTACAACGAACTTAAGTTGTTAGCTTGAAACCCATTAAAGTAAATTTGTATAATAACTCTAAACTAAGTATTTGGAACATATTTTTATATGGACATTTTTTCTTATTTTGGTGTGAGGAACCCAAAGTTTGTAAACTTATTTCGGAAATATTCTGTATAAATGCAATATTACATGAGCAAAAAGTATTTTTCTTTAAATATTGAAATTTTACCGTGTTTCAAAAGCCTCTGTTGGCAATTTGCCCATTTTAACAGCATAATATGAGCAACAAAACAACATGGACAAAAAGGGCCAAATCCGCCCTTTACTAATTATTATTTCGCTATGTCAATTGTTAAGGACTACCTTTTGTGTAACTGTATTTGTTATTATGTGGCTAAATGTCATGTGTAAACGTGTTGTTCAAAATTATTATGTTTTGGTTTTGATATGACAAATTTGAAATTGTATGAAGACAAATGTTCCCGTGCTTTTACTTAATGCAATCATCATTTCAATGTGCATGCACTTCCTCGGTTTTATACTTGCACTTAACTGTCTGTTCTTGAATGTTCTTAATTTTCTGAAACTATGTAAATGAATTCAAGAGAAATGAAGAGAAATTTCCACTAACAAAACTTTCCCACCCGAACCTGAGAAGTTTATTACATCAGTCAGTTTCCTAAAAATTGGATGCATTGCTGCTAAGTGACATTAAGGGAAAAGTGCCAATAATACGCAGACGTTCAACAACAATTTACGAAGACTATTTCACTAATGCGACGTCATCTTAAAATCGACTAATAAAACGGAATAACATTTTCAATTTTGACCAATCACAGCCGGATATGGCATAAAATTAGCGGAAAAAATTATCAAATCCGTTTTATCACGCGACGTGCATTTGTCTTGTGGTCAGTGTAGCCAACTATACCTGCACTATATAATTCTTGCGCATGTATCATTGACCAATTTCTGTGTTTTCAGTAATTATAAATGTAACATAATGTGTATTCACTGAAGCAATTGTTTTTGCGCATTAAGCCAAACAGTCTGAAATAATTTTATAAATTATATAGTGATACCTGCCTAAGTAACCATAAATCTTAATAAACAAGTTGTTTAGAATAGTAAAATGATTTCTCTGTTTTGTTTTTCTCAGTTGGTATTAGTAAATCGAACGATGGCGATTGTAATATTTGACTTTCATTCTCACAGCTTCTGAATAGCTACGTATTCATTAGTAAGTATAACATTTTATACAATTGCTAATATTCTGTAGGCGAATTTCAAATATATATCACTTTTATTATTATTCTATTCATGAAGTAGTCCCAAACCCGCATTTGACTTTTGTCTATTGGCATTACTGACAATCGACATTCGTCTGTTGCTAGATGACTTGAAAAGTTAAGTATTCATAATACAAATATACAATTATTGTAATATTAAAATCCAAGTTTACGGGAATTATATTTAAATTCTGATTCTGTTCGTGAAATAGTCCTAATAATATCACTCGAGGGTCTGAGCTTCCAGATAAATTCACGAACTCTCAGATCCTCTTGTGATATTACTTGTGATAAAGGTTTTCAAGTTCTGTATTGCTGTTTTTATAAATTTATTTTCAGCGAATTTGTCATTTATAAAATGTTGTGAGTGATAAACAAAGCATTTGCATTCCGAAAAAGCATTTTGGTTCGATATCCAGGAAGTTACTGTATACATTTCAATTTTCACCCTTGATTTTAACAGCATTTGATGCACTTTATCAATTATTATTTCTTCGTGTACCTCTTTTGTCGCCTGGAGATGTTAACACGCAAAACTGCAAAGTCGTGAACAAGGAAGAATCAATAATAACAAGAGAGCACCAAGGTGCGTGTCGGAAGCTAAGTACGAAAGGATTTAAGTGGGGCAGTAGAGGTCCGGAAGCAGGTGTTAGCCAGCACAAGGGCATACCTCGTTTTTCACTGATGTGTTTACAGTTGATAACATTTTTAATACAAGCTTAAACATGACGATGTGATGCAGAAGAACGCCAACTCAGGTATCCAGCTCTCGTTCTGCATTAGTAGTCTTTTGCGCGCGTTTTTCTGAAAGAGTACACTGTCCATTGGAAGTATTTCGCAATACTTCCTTAGTCTAGTGGTTAGCATTGCCGACTGCTGACCGGGATACCCGGTACCTGCTTAGGAATGTTTCAAATCAGGGAGGCTCACCCAGGATAAATGAGAAGCTGTGCAGATGGAGATCTAACGAGTAGCCCCCCTGCAATACTGCCATCTATCAATTAAGTCGAAAAGACGAAAATAGAGGAGGTAGAGGTCATCGCGGCGGGCGCAAATAGCGCCAATGAGAAGAAGAAATAGTAGTAAAGTATGTTAATTGACATAAATATCTTGAGACGGCCCTGGTGATGTAGTGCAAACCACACTTGCATCGTGGATCTTGGGTTCAATGCCGGACATGTTTGTAATTTCTTTGTCAAAATGTTACCTGTGAATAATATTAACCCTACTTGTTAAAATGTTTCCCTAGTTGTAAAGTCACAACTGTCCATCTGCATATGTCCCGGGAGTTGCACAAGTAAAAAGCAAATGCCGGTATCTTCATCAAATTTCATATCAAAAAGACCGCCACCTGTTCTCCAGCATGCGACATCGTTATCTGCTTTCTCTTTTGTAGCAGGTTACATATTATTTACTACAGTACATAGATATTAGGACTTTCATAATGGTTCTGGATCTTTATTGGGTGCACTGCTCATCTGCAGATTGTGGATATTCTTTAATTTAGGACTTCAATAAAAATTGGGCCGCCTGTGGCATGGGTTGGTTGTTCCTATTCTAAGGAATAAGAAGCGCTGCTCACAAGCTACAAAAATGAACATATACACCGTTTAACAATTATTGCGGTTCAAGCGTAGAGCAAATTAAAGCAGAACTTGCCTGTGACAGCACTTCAAACCGTACAAATCAGCAAATCGCCCACTCTCTTAGAGCTTTCATATGACGCTTATATTGTTGTGTACACATCCTGTTGTGTTTCTTATTCCCGTCTCAACTTGATCTCATCATCCGTTTTGACACATACAAATGTGTTTGAGGACACACTTTAGTGAAGCCGAGTTGTGGTGAGCAAGGATATAACGTTTTGCTACTACTTTGTCATTATCTCCCTCTACGTTAAACACTAATCATTGCTAAAGCGTCAAGAACAAATGTTTGGTTTGGATTAAGTGACACAGAGAGTGAAGTCCAATGATAGGCTTTTTGTATGAAGGTTTTTAACTACAGAGTGATATGTTTTTACAACATATCTTTACTCTTACAATTTTTATGATATTTTCAACATATCCCCTGTTGGATGCGATGTACTTTCCCAGCGTTTCTGACAGTTCTTAAAGCTGCTGGAAATCATTTATGACAGGTCCTTCAGAATCGTCCCCGCAGTTCCCACCACTGCTTCTGACTCCCACGAAGGTGTTTCTTTAATTTGGGGAGCAGCGCTATACCTGCACTATAGGCAGGTAGAGGGCCACACTTCACATTGCTTTTAGTGAGATATTCAGCAACAACAATTATGGCCGTGCATTATCGTGGTGCAGCATCTTTTGCGTGTGATACAGTCTTGCAGAGTTTTCAGGACATCTCTGTAGTATTGTCAAGTTAGAGCTTTGTTTGTTGGTACGACACAATGATTAACAATTCCTTGAACATGAAACATAAGAGGACCATACTTTTCCCAACAGAAGCAAAAACGTTTGCTTTCTTTGGTATTGGCGACCACACAGAACTTTGCTGTTTGCCCTGATGTGGCCAAATTTCATTATCAGTGATTACCTTTGAAAGAAACTTTCCATCTTCCTGTAACATCAAGACGCGAACGTCCTTTAGTCTTGGAACTCGCCGTGCACAAACACGTCTGTCTCATGTACAACTTTCATTTATCAACATGAATGACACCTAGTGAAATTTTCAGAATTTCTGAAAGTG
This sequence comes from Metallyticus violacea, assembly GCA_030762175.1. NCBI lineage: Eukaryota > Metazoa > Arthropoda > Insecta > Mantodea > Metallyticidae > Metallyticus > Metallyticus violacea. The sequence continues at coordinate 18,141,040 of CM060830.1, forward strand.
TTCTTGATTCGATGATCCTCTCTCATGCCAGCAGCGGTGTTAAAGTTTCCTTCCGTTACAGAAAAATTGAAGTGCCCAGTCCACCTTCCTTTGAAATTGATTTTTTCCCCTCTTTTAACATTTTACACCATATTTGAGTTGTGCTATAGGAAAGAACGAACTATCCAAGACCTCCTTTACATTGCATATGGCTCAGCTGAAAATTTTTTGAGACAAAAACAGAATTTCAGAGCACCATATTGTTCGTTGCATGTCCCCTCCATTTGTTGTAGGCGGAACTGAACATGTATCACTTTCGCACCCCTCAATGCGGAAATAGAGAATGACAACAATGAATAGTGTCACGTGTACAATACGCATAAGCTCATACAATATTGTAAAGTTAAATTTTAGCACGGGAAATTATGTCTGTAAACAAATTATTATTCCTTATTGAATAGAACTTGTAATCTATTTAACCTCCGGGAGGAAGGGGTGAGTAAGGGCCAGCGGCAAATCCCTTAACGTTTGTAGATTCATCTTCTCATGATACGAAAGTGGAGTCTTTCCTTCAAGACGTGCAAGCACCTCGAAAGTGCTGCTGTCACCCCAGACGCCAGGACCAGCTTTTCCAATTAGCAAACTCTGCCATTGCACACCGCTCACCGCCAACCTATGTAATAGTGCAAATAAATGAAGAACAAGTTTATTCGTGGAAAGTGAATTCAGCATATGCCTAAGTGACCAGGGAAAACAACGTAAATCCCAAGGCTACAATGACCATAGCCAATATGGGCACCTGCTGGAGGTCTAAAGCATTTGTCATAGATGAATCTAAATATGAGCATTTAAGTACCAGGAAAAGAATATGTGCCTACCAGCTGCTAGCGTTAACATGATTAGGGATTGATAAAGTTGGGAAATTGTGAAAATTGATGCAACGATGAACCGAAATCAATAAATAATTCATACTATTACATCTGGCACACGAACTCGCGTGCAGTGTTGAAAGGCAGCACAGTCGCCAGTTTTCCTCAGAGCCCGAAGAAAACTGGCAGGCTGAGGTTAGTGCTCAGCCTGTGTGAGGATGCTCCGTACCTACCCTGTGTTGGGTTTAACTGCAGTGATGGGATGGGGGTTGTAGGGTGGTTGTGCTGTTTTGGGTGTGGGGCGGAAGGATTGTGCAGTAAAAGCTCATCCTAGTTTAAGCGGGCGGATATGACATCCTTGGAGTTTGCGTGATGTGCGCGAGTTGTTCACTCACTTTGTGAACAGCATGAACATATCGTTATTTCGTTTTCCTGTTGGTTATTTTCTGGTTGTTATTGTTGGGGGTTTGGAATGTTTATCCTGTCACTAGGTTATGCCCCTTTGTTATCCAAGATGGCCACACGCTCGGCGTAGCACCTTGAATTTTGACTTAGGCCTACTGCGTCAGGAATAGCTGCCGAGTGATCGAACGAGAGCGCTCTCATGAAGTGGTAAATTGGCGTAAAATTTTGTGGCCCTGCACAACCTTTCAAATCAATTTGTTTAGTGATAGAGATTCTCTGTCTAAGTGCACCAATAATAATTAGCTTCAGTCAATAGGATTTAACAACAAACAAACTCCATGAGGATGATATAACAGCTTCAGCCAATAGCAGCCTAGGATAACGTATAGCTGCGAGAGAGTTTATCAGTGTTATTGTTGGGATATCGAGTAATTGGCATATAAATGTTTGCCATCTCTTTTGATACCGGCTGGGTATACAATGAGTGTAGATTAATATTTCACTTTTGCTATCTTCATGACAATGCTTTTGTCAAAAATAAAACATATGCATAGTTACAAATTATGATTTAACTTGTCCCCCCAATTTTTTAACCATTGAGAGAAAATTAAAAGCTAGAGAATTTTTTAAATTTCGGTTTTCAGGTACTTTGAATGGTTCGAGTTACCTAATTTTTAGTCGGTCCTGGTGGTCTAGTGGTAACCATACTTGCCGCAATGATCACGGGTTCAATTCCGGCCAGGGTAGATGGAATTTTTCGGGCGTAAAAATTCAAAGTATGGATGGCTTCCTTTGGAAGGGAAGTAAAGCCGTTGGTCCGTGTCGTAGATTTACGGCACATAAAGGAACCTCAAACCTGAAAGAGGAGACCTCTGAACAAAATTTATCGGCCCTTTCACCTGTTAATAAACCAAATCAACAACAACCTAATTTTTCTTATTTTATTTCGATGGCATATATCAAGTTCCGTTGAGGGAAAATAAAAATAGCTGCCGCTATAGTGCTTTTTAAATTTTGGGTTTCAGATAAACTGCCCTCCTAATTGTCTGATTTCTCGGATTTTCAGAAACTATTTTTCTAATTTTATTCCAATGGCATATTGCGAGTTTCATTGAGAAAGTGCAAACATTGCTGCCGCTAGAGCGCTTTTTAAATTTTCGCTTTATGTTAAACCCCATTCTTTAAATTTCATTTTTTAGATATACTCCCACTACTAATGACCCGATTTTGATGTTTTTTTGGAAACTATTTTTATTATTTTATTAAATTAAAATGGTATATACTCAATTTCGTTGCAAAAAAAAAAAAAAAAAAAAAAAAAAAAAAAAAAAAAAAAAAGCTAATATTGATGGCGCTACAATGATTTTTAAATGTTGAATTTCTAGTTACTCTGGTATACAATAGTCTGATTGCGTTGAATTTCGGAAAATACTCTCCATCTTTCATTTCAATTGCATATACCGAGTTTCGTTGAGAAAAAGCAAAAATTGCGATCACTAGGGTAATTTTTAAATTTCTCGGTTGAAATTAACCCTAACTCCCAATGGTCCAATTTTTACTGGTTAACTAACTCGATGAATCGTTATTTAATCGATCGTTATAATGCCAAGTTTCATTGAGAAAAACAAAAATTGCGACCGGTAGGCGTTAACAGACTCTCTCTCTCACACACACACTCACATGTATATATAATCCTAAGTATGACTTCCTTCGGAAGGGAAGTAAAGCCGTGGGTACATTTACAGCACGATAAAGAACCTCAAGCCTGAAAGAGAGGCCTCTGAGCAAAATTTGTCGGCTATTTCACGCCCTGAATAGAATGGGACGCTGATGACCTGAAATGTTAAAGAGCGTCCATAAACAAATAAAAAATAATACGTATATATATTTAAATGAAAAATAATGTAACACTATTAACAATATGACTAAAATACCAATAACTAGAAAAGCAGAAAAAGATAAAACACTTAGAAAAAGTCACGGATTATTTATCACTATATTTCGAACTGCTTGATTTCTTCTATGGCAAGAAGACAAGTGTATATATATATATATATATATATATATATATATATATATATATTGCATAGCTATTTTTAGAACCTAGTAAGTAAGATCGATGGAGATTTGAAGAAACATTTCAAAAATATGTTCACGGGTACAATCGCAATCTTTGGGAATTCGCTAAAGGGAGCTGTGTAAGAAAATAAACACCTTCTACCCGGGACGCCTTCGGTATGCACTTTGCCCGGTGATGGCGCTGGTGCGTGCGTGGCGGCAGGTGCCGCTCAACACCTGGTCCAGATTTACTGCGCCACAAGCATGAAGAAGAGGTCGTTTGCTTCTACAGATTCCTTCATAGGTATTTGCTACACAGGGTCAAAACCCTTTTCGCCATTCAGGTGTTCCGTGTTCTTCCCATTCAAGGTTCTTGGACTCCAGTATTGTATTCGATATTTGTATACTGCGATTTAAAACTTAGTATCCAAAATTTTCGAATTCCTTTGACACCTCTTAATGCTGATGAGACTATTTACACTGCTCAAGAAACGCTACATACATAAAGCGCAATAATCCGTAATGGGATACAAACTCCTAACTTCGCTTCTTCTGAAATAGCATTAGAAGAAAGCAAGTAACCCTTATTCCAATTTTCAACCAGAAACTCTCAGGATAGTTGGATTACATATAAACATATTACAGGGTTTTAAATTTAATATTTTGACTAAGAAACGAAAAAATGGTAAATAACTTTCAACACCAGCACTTTTTATTTCTAGATTTCATTTAACACGACATAAAATTTTGAATCTTAACACCAGGAGAACTTTCTTTAAATGTTCTTTGAGCTTCAAGAGTAGCTCAATAAAAATGCAGGATTATTATAAAGATCCAATCCATTTACAAAAAATTATTGCAAAAGGAACAAAACTCCAGGGGAATGTTTTTATATAACTAGATGGGAGGTTGGTGGAACTGGGGCAGAAGATGATACTTTCGATACTGGAAGCATGCTCAAGGCTAGTCCTTTGTGCCTATGCCCTCAATTGAGGCACTTTCAGGAGGAAGGGATGAGGTGAGGGTGACAGGGTAAGGTAGGTTCTACGGGCGGTGACTGCACGGACAGAGCTGAGGTCATAACATATTTCCAGATAGAATACTCCCTTTTCCTCAAAAGATCCGCTTCCATTCCAGACGCGGGATGAAACCTTTTCAAGGCACAAGCGCAGTCTTCCTTGCTTTGACACTTGCGACCCTGTAACAGAACCGGCTATTTCATGGAATGCACTAGTAATTATCCACCCCAACATTTGCGTAAGTAACCAGGGGAAACGGAAAAAAGTTCAGGATGGCCTGTAACCCAGTGTAACATCCTGACGCGAGCCTCCTGTACCACCCAGCTCGGTTTTAGCAATTCCCAAGGAGGTGTATACATGAAAATATTTTTGAAAAAATTCAACAAATCTTTATCGTTCCTATTTATTAGGCACCAAAAATCAAAGGAAAAAATGTATGTACATAAATGTATATATATATATATATATATGTATCATCTTAGACTTTTACAGCTACAACAGTTGCTCAAAATACCCACCATCGGCGTCGATATACTTCTGAATACGTTGAACTACCGATTGTAGCACATGCCGTTTCAATTTCTCCCCGAAGTGCTGCCAGTGTAGCTGGTTTTCTACGGTATACAACATCCTTAAGAGTCCAACATAGGTAGAAGTCCAGTGGGGTTATATTTAGAGAACCCGGTGGAAACTCACGTGCACATTGCTTTGTGTATTTCTGTGGTGAGTGCTCAAAACGTTCCAAAACCATAGCCAAGGACGCGGGGCTTGTTGCTATGCGAGGTGTCCAAAATCTACCCTTGTGAACTTCTTATACGGTGCCACAAATCTCAAATTTGTTTCAAATGCGTGCAATTGTTACTCGCATTGGTGGTTAGGTTCTGTACACACGTCTCCATTACCTTTGAACTTCAACAACATTCTCGATTTTCCAATATCACTTCAAAATTGCTTTCCCCATTTCAAAGGATAATCTTGGCTCCATTTGGTTGTAGCAACGCTAGCATAACGTAATGTGAGTAACATCTGTTTACAGAACATTATACGATAATCTTGGCTTCATTTGTTCATTGTTGATTTACAATAATCTTGGCTTCATTTGTTCATTGTTGATTTACCTGACACGTAGTAACGCTATCATAATGTATGTCACTTATATCTGTTTACAGAACATCATACTACACATTACTGTTGTTTTTCGGTCCAACTTTGAAATATATTAAATAGATATCTACTGTGAAACTGTGTATACCTTTTTTGGTACCATCGGTATATATATGTGTGTGTGAATGTGTGTCTGTTGGGGCTCTAGCGGTCGATATTTTTGTTTTACTTAACAAAACTTGGCACATAAAGATCAATTAACAAATGATTCATCGAGTTTGTTAACTAGCAAAATAGGATCATTGGTGGTGGAGGTTTGCCTAAAGCGAAATTGTAAAAACCGCTCTAGTGGCCGCAATTTTTGTTTTTTTCTCAACGAAACTCGATATATGCAAATGAAATGAAATCATAAAAACTAGTTTCTGAAAATTATCAAAATGAAACTATTATAAATGGGGGATTAACCTGAAACCCCAAATTTAAAAAATTAAGAATATGCGTATGTACAATTTAAATCAAATAAAAATAATATATTCTGAAAATCGGACCATTAAGATTGCGGTATATCTAAAAACAGAATTTTTATAATTGCTGAGAATGTCGATTAAGTTGGCCGGGAAGCGGGGGGATGTGGCATATGTGGGGGGGGGGTTGTTATTGTTAGCATTAACAATTGTGTAATCGTTACAAGCGAAAAGTCGGTGTCATGGGAAAGAGTACAGGACGAACAGCCTGCGCAAGTGCATGGACGAATAGTCGGATTTACCGTTACAGACAGCGGCCGTCCTGGGCTGCAGTTCCGAACGGCAGCGGAAAAAGCAGAATTCCAGAGCAGTATGGAGCGATATGTATATCTTAAACGGCAGTGTATGTACTCTACCAACCTTTGTAGTGTAAAGCATACAATAAATGCAGGCGGAGAGAACACAACGGTTTCGGAACACAGAAAAACAAGCAAAATTAACTATGTACCTTAATCAAATTCCGTTTTAGTTGTTATACAGCTAAGTGCAATTGGAAACATTAA